>CM048746.1:149586729-149991729 GCA_026315105.1 Locusta migratoria | reverse complement strand
AAATAATTGTCACCCTGTTATTCATTTTATTTGTTTTTGTGATTAGCTCACCTCCCGCAAGCAGCAGCAAGCAGAGCGGGCAGTACGTACCACCATGAGGTTGCGCGAGGTGTTGCGCATGTCCTGGCTGACCCAGAAGCCGACGAGCGCGCTGAGCCCCAGCAGGCGCTGCGCGGCGCCCAGCGTGTGCACCCAGTCGAAGGGCGCGCCCGCGCCGCGGGACCCCGCCACGCCGCCCGGCGGGCCCGCGCTCACGCGCAGCTGCCGCATCACGCCCAGCATCGGCTCCACGCCCAGGCGCTCCAGCGTCTCTGTCGGCATACAGCACAGCACCCGTAAAGCACTGGCAAAGTGGTTTGTGAATGCAGCTGGGCAAATCAGTGCCCATCACGCGGCTACAAGCATTAAAAGAATAATAATAAATGTCACATAAACATTGCCCAGAGACATATTTTGTCTCGATATATATATATATATATATATATATATATATATATATATATATATATATATATATACAGAGTGTTTCACTAAGTGTGTTTGCCTCTGTAACTTATAAAATAATAGGTGAGGCGAAATCTTAAGCTACAGATCTTTATCTCTGTCGACAGGAGTGTAAATCACGAGGTAAATGTAAAAAAAAAAAAAGAAAAAAAAAAAAGAAAAAGAAAAAGCAGAGGCGAAAATACATACTGCCCAAAAAGGAAGTTCGGCCCTAGGTGAACATTTCTGGCGTGATTTTCGCTGAAGACAAACGATACGACTTGAACGATCTTCGGAATTGCCAAACTCTTATTCATTTTCGAAGATTTATAGTCTATGAACTAGTGGCTGCCGAGGACTACGTACATATGGTGCTGTTACATACTGTTAGATGGAATAAACGGAGCGGAAATTGGGAGATTATTGATTCTTACAGACTTTTCATTCTATCAGCATCTATGGGAAGGATTTATATATATACTAGATGGCCCGGTCAATTTCGTATCACTTACCTCAGATGTATTTTAGACCCAGTAGCTTTATAAAGGCATCATCAGATAGTCCTTAAGTATCGGCTCCATAGTGGGCGGAAAGAGTGGGCAAATCATGAACACGTGTCCAGAATGGATGTGAATTAAACACGCTGTAGGTGCATGGTATTCCTTGTGTTGAAAAAAATAAAAGCATTTTTTGAGATACGGTAAAGTTAAGAAGTCGAAGAGTAAATAGCTTTTCCAGAGAGTAGTTATTGATCGATATTTAGCTTTTTATACTTCAAATCAAAAAATATCTTGAATTACACACTTTCTAATCTTATACGGTACTTCAGCGCTCAACCTATCTCCCCACCAGTTTTGATGACAATGAATTCAGTGGTTTATACAGGGTGTTTCACTAAGTGTGTTTGCCTCTGTAATTTATAAAATAATATGTGACGCGAAATTTTAATGCGGTAGGTCAACACAAGAAATGTTACACTTTCTGCGGAGCTATGAACATAGTTTATTGTATCATTTTTCAAAGAGTTACACCAAAAAGATATAATTTTATAAATGGAACAATAGTTTTTTCTATCGTGCATTGGATTCGTTGAAACCAGCTGCGTCCAAATCAATTTAAACTACATTCCTATCACTGTTAGTTTGGGAGCTACAACTCTTCAAAGTTTCAGGGGCAGATACCACACGCTGTACATAATACAAGGCTGTGTGGTGGGTGATGGGTGTTATGCCGGTGGGAAGTTGATTTACATGAGATGTTCAAATGTGTGTCCATGTTCCTCAATGCATAATGCAATGCGCCGTCGAAAGGATCTGCGGACGAGATGTAACATCGCCGGTGTGACGGAGCGACATGCGTCCTCGATGCGCCGTTTTAGATCATCTCGGGATGTCGGCTTAGTGACATAAACACGATCCTTTGGATATCCGCACAAAAAGAAATCTACTGTCGTTAAATCGGGCGACCTTGCGGGCCTTGAATGAAGACCATGGCGCCCCAACCATCTTGCTGCAAACCTGTTGTTTAGTTCTTCCACAACAGCACGCGCAGAATGGGCTGGGTGACCATCGTGCTGCATCCACATATAGACTCTCGTGTGTAGACACACATGTTCAAGGAAACAACCCAAACTGTCGGATATAAAAGCGCGATATAACTCACCTGTCAGTGTACCTGGGAAGTAGCGTGGACCTATGATTTCATCCCCAAGGATTCCACACCACACGTTAATAGACCACCTACGTTGACGGTCGACAGGTCATACCTACCGAGGATTATCTGCGGCCCAGTAGTGCATGTTATGGCGATTCACTGCACCATAATTTCTGAACGTGGACTCATCAGAGAACATAACACTTTGTGAAGACTCCAGCGAAATTACGCATGGCCCACTCGCAGAATGTCACTCTTGCACGGAAATCGTTCCCATGCAGCTCCCGGGTCAGTGACAGGCGTTACGGGTGAAACCTATGGCCGTGTACTATACGCCACACAGATGTGAGACTGACACCAGCGACTGCAGCAACGGCTCGGATCGTGGTGTAGTGCAGCTAAAACAAACACCTCCGTCTCCTCATTTCTTTCAGGTCTTCGTCTGTTACTGCGACGCATTACCAAGCTGCCTGTTTCCCGAAGTCGTTGTTCGGCACGTAAGAACGTAATGGCTGCCGGGGCTCTTCGCCTAGGATATCTCACGGCATACGCCGTGGCTGCTTCAGTGGCATCGTGTCGGCACCCGCCGAGCATCAGCAACATATCAACGTACTCGTTGTTCGTGTATGCCATCGTCATCCGATGTCAGTAACTGTGGTGTATTGAGCCCCGGTTGTTTGTGTGGCTCCAACTGTCGGGTAAACGGCCGTGTGCGGCGACGGTCGGCAGTCTAACAGCGCATTGAGGAAACTTCTCGCTACGTGACACCGGCGACGTTACAACTCGGCCGCACCACATTTAGAAGGCGCATTGCATAATGCACAGCGTTTGTGGTATCTGCCCCTGAAACTTTGAAGGGTTGTAGCTCCCAAACTAACAGTGATAGGAATGTAGTTTAAATTGTTTTGGACGCAGCTGGTTTCAACGAATCCAATGCATGATAGAAAAAAACTATTGTTCCATTTAAAAATTATATCTTTGTGCTGTAACTCTTTGGAAAATGATACAATAAACCAAGTTCATAGCTCCGCAGAAGGTGTAACATTTCTTGTGTTGACCTACCGCATTAAAATTTCCCGTCACCTATTATTTTATAAGTTACAGAGGCAAACACACTTAGTGAAACACCCTGTATATATATATAGGGTGTTACCAAAAGGTACAGCCAAACTTTCAGGAAACATTCCTCACACACAAAGAAAGAAAATATGTTATATGGACATGTGTCCGGAAACGCTTAATTTCCACGTTAGAGCTCATTTTATTACCTCTTTTCAAATCACATTAATCATGGAATGGAAACACACAGCAACAGAACGTACCAGCGTTACTTCAAACACTTTGTTACAGGAAATGTTCAAAATGTCCTCCATTAGCGAGGATACATGCATCCACCCTCCGTCGCATGGAATTCCTGATGCGCTGATGCAGCCCTGGAGAATGGCGTATTGTATCACAGTCGTCCACGAAACGAGCACGAAGAGTCTTTACATTTGGTACCGGGGTTGCGTAGACAAGAGCTTTCAAATGCCTCCATAAATGAAAGTCAAGAGGATTGAGATCAGGAGAGCGTGGAGGCCATGGAATTGGTCTGCCTCTACCAATCCGTCTGTCACCGAATCTGTTGTTGAGAAGCGTACGAAGACGTCGACTGAAATGTGCAGGAGCTCCATCGTGCATGAACCACATGTTGTGTCTTACTTATAAAGGCACAAATTCTAGCAGCACAGGTAGAGTATCCCGTATGAAATCATTATAACGTGCTCCAGTGAGCTCAAATGTTCAAATGTTTGTTAAGCGTATGGGACTTAACTACGGGGTCATCAGTCCCTAAACTTACAAACTACTTACGAACTACTTACGAACTAGGACGGCACAAATATCCATGCCTGAGGCGGGATTCGAACCCCCGACCGTAGTGGCCGTGCTGACTGTGACTGGAGCGTCTCACACCTCGGCCAACACGGCCGGCTCCAGTGAGCGTAGGTGGAAGAACATGAGGACCAATCACAACCACTGAAGTCAACATTACCTTCTTTCAATTGGGCCTACTGGCGGTGAATCGAGGAAGTACAGAACATACTAACGAAACAATTGGGTATTTTGACAATTGTCTGCACGAATTATTTCAATTTACATTTAAAGAGAAATACTAAAATGAGCTCTAACTTGGAAATTAAGCGTTTCCGGACACAAGTCCACATAACATATTTTCTTTCTTTGTGTGTGAGGAATGTTCCTGAAATTTTGGCCGTACCTTTTCGTAACACCCTGTATATATATAAATGAATTGCTGTTCGTTTGTCTCGCTAAAACTCGAGATCGAGAAAAATTGAAACAGATTTTTCCATTGAGCTATCAATACCGTTAGCCCAAAGGCGATAAAATTTTGTACATTTCATGTTGAAAGCAAGAGGAGGGTTCGCATCAAATAAAAATTTGGAAAAGTCGTCGGGAAAGTAGGAAAATGTAGAAAAAACCGAAAGCGATTTTTTTCTATGAATAAAAATCAATTGCTACATGGATGTAAAGCATCACTTGTGCTCGGCTTGACAAGACAAGGTTTTTATGAAATAATATTTTTGGAAAATTGGAAAATTTGAGAAAAACTGAAAGTGCGTTTTTAAATGTGTTTTTGATTAAATTCAGCACTATAACTATTAGCACGACGGAGAGGGGTAATTATTTTTTTGTTTTGTTCATTATGGCCCTGGAAAAGATTTGAGTAAAAAAATGAGAAAAGAAAAGAGGGACAGTTAAAAAGGTAAGTCGCAAATTCGAAACAAGTTCCTTTTTCAATGTGTTTCTAAATGTACTTAACACTATATGTTGAGAACCGTTCATCCGATTGCGATAAAATTTTGATCATTTGACGTTCAACGAAAGATGAACGTTCTTATGAACTGAAAATTTGGGAAAGTTACCCGGAAAATTTGCGAGAAACTGAATGAGATTTTTTCAATTGGATATCAATATCATTCGTCTGATTGCGATAACATTTTGTATATTTGACGTTCAAAGCGAGCAAAGGTTTGAGTGAAGTAGAAGTTTGGAATAGTTGGCCAGAAAATAGGAAAATTTGTGGAAATCTGAAAGAGCTCTTTTCTTCGGGAAATCAATATCATTAGCACGACTGCGATAAAATTTTGCACGTTCAAAGCAAAGGTACATACATATTAGCAATTGAGAAACATTGCCGGGACGACCAATTTATTAAAGATATTAAACTGAATTAAAGGCATTAAATTAAAATTTATGCCTCGGCTGGGATCCGAACTCGGGACCTCCTGCTTACTAGAAAGACGCCACGATCATTTTTTTCACAGAATTTTATTTATTTTATTTCTTATACATCCTACTGTATACAGGGTGAATCACCTAACACTTGCACCGCAAATATTGCGGAAACGGAAAGTGCGATTTCCACAGAATGGATAGGTAGTCAAGGACTCATGTTGTTAGACAATAAACAGATCATAAAAATACATAGAAAGTATTTTTTATGCAAACATACAATATTTCAAATGGAAAAATGTTTTTTTTTTTTTTTTTTTTTTTTTTTTTTTTTCTATCATGCACTGGAATTTTTGGCACCAGCTATGTACAAAGAAATCTGAATGACAATTTTATCACATTTAGTTTGGCATCTACAACCATTCCAAGGTTTGGGGGTGGAAGCTACGACAGCGTAACTGACCGGCTGGAGGTCATGATACAGTGGGCCGTGCCTCAGGGGCTAGCCACTCGGCCAGTCAGCTACGCTATCGCAGCTTCCGTCCACGAAACTAAAAGTGATAAAAATGTCATTCAAAATTCTTTGTAAATATAAATTACAATTTATATATATATATATATATATATATATATATATATATATATATATATATATATATATGGAAGACGACAGATGGTCGTCTTTCAACATTGACTATTGAATACGGATGTACATGAAGTTCCCTCAGACTTTATCGGAGCTGCAAATTGACGGGCCTGGTAGTATATTTCCTAAAAATGCGGTAATGAAATCTCACTAACCAGTCAGTAATACAGTTCCAGTTCGAAGTATAACAGTTAGCTGAGGTTTGCAATAATAAAGAAAGTGGCGCTGTAAAAATATTAGTGCTGATTATAATGCTACTGGTAACAATTGCTTTCATAGAGTCTAGTATACATTTATCTTGTGTTTACTAAACGTTTTAAAACTAGCAACTTGTAAAATTGCCGTCAAATGGTTTGATTGTGAACTTCAGTGGACGAAATTTGACAACAAAGACGAAAGAGACAACAAAATACTGCAGTTAAAATGCGCCTAGGTCATGTACCACAAAAGCATTCCACGTCGAAAAAAAAGTGTCATTAATAACTTTCCTTGTTGCCATTCTGAAACAAGTAACGTTTGGTACGTGAAATTTGAGTACAAAGACGGAAGTGACAATAGGATACTGCAATAAAATTGCACCATGGTCAGCTACCACGAAAGCATTCGACACCGAAACAATGCATTATTAATATCTTTTGTTGTTGCCACGATGAAAGACGTACATATTTGTTGCAAAACACAGACATATAAAAGTGAAAAAATTCTGTGCGTTACTACTGCCTCCACACTATGCACTGGTTACATGTCAACCACGAACGATCAAGTATTGTCAACAACAAATTAAAATATTTTAAAAGAAGGTGTACACACTCAAAAGCGTCGTTTCATTCATCACAGGAGCAACAGAAGCAGAAATATTTCAGAAACACACTAACATTAGGTAGAAAACTGAGCATTTTTTATGGTGTATAGTTCAGGGGAATTGCAGATAGGTCTTCTGAGGCTTCACTTTTGGGGCAGCTAAGTGCCATTATTGAGGAATTTTGTTTGAGTATAGACGAAATGAGATCACACAAGGCAAAATATTTGGCATTTTTGCGCGAAATACTTGTCTTTTTATCACTTAGATGTGTGTATTTCATTGCTGAACACACTTTATGCATATTGCAGCAGCAATTTCAAGAGACATTTTGTCTCGTTATATCAGAGACATGGGAACATGTAAAATTGAATTTTGTGCTGTGGAGGGACATGTGCTTTAAAACAGTCCGTGCTACTGTGGTATGCATAACGTTGCTGTTGGCTGATTAAAGCGTCTTCTGAGTAAGCAGGAGGTTCCGGGTTCGAATCCTGGCTGTGGTACAAATTTTAATTCAATGCCTCTCCTTCTATTCGATAACTTTATGAGATATTAAGTATCTTTGCTATGGTAAATTGCAGTGCAGCGCCACATATTCGTCCACTGGACGCTTAAGTTTACAATTTTGCATTTTCGTCGACAACTGTTTGAATATCAGTTTGTGACCAATTTGTGTACATATTTCGTGGTGCTTTTGGTTTGCTTTTGCCTTAGAGTTTGTTTCAGAAAGCACTATCTATACTACCTCTTTGGGTAACTCTTTACGAGAATGAGTATGTTCTCCTGTAAAAGCGGAATGACACATTATCGTATAAACACCTGATTGCCAAACAGCTGCTGGAAGGAGTCATTTTCATAAATAATAATAGAGGAAATAAAGAAAATTGAAAGAAAAAAAGCGAGTTTCGTCACATGTCAGTTTATAAGGGGTTAAATAGTTACGGACATACTCAGCCAACACCCTTGGCAGACGTTTCTACATCTACATCTACATCTACATGGGATACTCTGAAAATCACATTTAAGTGCCTGACAGAGGATTCATCGAACCACCGTTATATTATTTATCTCCCATTCCATTCTCGAATAGCGCTCGGGAAGAAAGAACACCTGAATCTCTCCGTTCAAGCTCTGATTACTCGTATTTTATTCTGATGATTATTTCTAACTATGTAAGTGGGAGTCAACAATATATTTTCACATTCGAAGGAGATTTTAGTGATTAGAGTTTCGTAAGTAGACCACGACGCAGCGAAAAGCGCCGTTGTTGTAATGATTCCCATCCCAGGTCCTGTATCATTTCCGTGATGCTGTCTCCTCAGTACCGTGACAATACCAAACGAGCTGCCCTTCTTTGGATTCTTTCGATGTCCTCCGTCAAACCCACCAGATAAGGATCCCACACTGGGCAGCAATACTCCAAAAATGGATGGACAAGTGTAGTGTATGCAGTGTCTTTAGTAATTCTGTAGCATCTTTTAAGGGTTCTGCCAATAAAACGCAATATCTGGTTCGCCTTTCCCACGACATTATCTACTTGTTCTTTCCAGTTTAAGTCTGAAGTAATAGTAATTCCTAGGTATTTTGTGGAGTTTACGGCCTTCACATTTGATTGATTTATCTTGTAAACAAAGTTTAACGGATTTCTTTTCGTGCTCATGTGAACGACTTCACACTTCTCATTATTTAGAGTCAATTGCCAATGTTTACACCATACTGATATCTTATTCAGATCGTTCTGCAGTTGGTTTTGATCTTCAGATGATTTTACTAGACGGTAAATGATGTCGCCATCTGCAAACAACCTAAGATAGCTACTTAGATTTTCTCCCAAATCGTTTATGTAAATAATGAACAGAAGAGGACCAATAACACTACCCTGTGGAATGCCCGATATCACCTCTGCTTTAGTGATGCCTTACCATCGATTACTACGAACTGTGTCCTCTCTGACAGGAAATCCCCTATCCAATCGCAAATTTGGGGCGATATACCATAACCACGCAATTTGATTAAAAACCGTTTGTGAGGTACGGTGTCAAAAGCCTTCTGGAAATCAAGAAATACGGAATCGATTTGCGAACCCTTGTCGATAGCACCCATCACTTCGTGTGAATAAAGAGCTAGTTGTGTTTCACATGAGAATCGTTGACTAAGACAGTAGTTGACTGACTGTATTTTGAGAGTGCACAATTCTATAAAACATAATCAGTATATTATTTCCTCCTCCATATATTTCCCAGAAAATACTGTCTTGGTAAAAATGGAGAGATCTGAATTCACACAGTCGCTTATCAACTCTTGGTCATGCAAATTCCTATGTGTATCGTTAATAGATCTAAACTACATATTCATAAACGGCCTTTCATCCATGGAAAAATCTATCATGGCAGTAGACCGTCAAAGAGAAACAGACATTAATTATGTGTGGCGCAGTTTCTCATGCAGCAAAAACGCCATCTGTGTTTCACCTGTGGTGAGCGGATGTTTGTAAGCCCACGCATAAAAAAAAGTAAAATGAAAATCAATCTGGGCGCTCGTCCATATTTACGGCCAATCAGGACAAGTGTCGCAAAACGCAACGTTAATTACTCTAACACCAAATTAAACTGCCACATCGGGAACTGTCGCACGTGGGCGTCACAGTGGGTGGAAAATCTGCTACAAAACGTTCTGCGGCGTTGCCGAGTGACAGCACAACACGTCAGTCAAATACAGCCTACTGACATCCGATGGCAATACAAATACAACAGCTCTGAATCGATTCAGACTATACATTGTCCGCTTTCCTTCATTGTTTTATCACAGATTATTTTCAACTTATACACCAAACTCAATGTTGAAGGCAGGATCAGCTGTTGAAACGTTCTTACAGACACTGGCGTGTTACAGATGTTTACTTGCTAAAGAGCCATGATTAAAGTCGAAAGACTGATCCTGAGGTCGCAACGATATCGCCTGTTTCCAATATCTGCCATCCACTATTTTGCTGTTCTTGTAGGTATGTTCGCATTCGGAGGAAAAAGTTGGTGAAAGAAAATTCGTAAACAGAATTTGCTGTAACAAATGTCGCCTTTCGTCTAATGATTTCCACTCCGACTCTCTCCCATGTATCGCGAAAATACAAAACGAGGTGCCCTTCTCTGAACTGTGACTTCCATCAGCTCCACCGGGTAAGAATCCCACTATCAAAATGAAGGCGAACAAGTGTAGCGCATGCAGTATCCTTATGGGAACTGTGGCATGCTCTGTTTTACCAATGAAACGCAGCCTTTGGCTTGCCTTTCCAACGACATTCTTAGGCGTTCTTTCCCATTTAAAGTGTTCGTAACTGTAATTACTAGGTATTCACTTGAATTAGAGCCTATAGATTTGACTGATTTATCGTGTAAATGCAGTTTAACGGGTTTCTTTTAGTGCTCATGTGGATAACTTCAGACTTTTATTATTCACAGTCAATTGCCAAATTTGCTCAATGCAGATATCTTATCTAAATCATTTTGCAGCTTCTTTTGATCTTCTCGTGATTTCACTAACCGATAAACGACAGCGTCATTCGCGAACAGTCTAAGAGAGCTGCTCACATTGTCTGCTAAATCGTTTGTGAAGATAAGGAACAGAATAGGCCATAAAACACTTCTCAGGGGAATACCAGATATCACTTCTGTTTTGCTCGATGACTTTTCGTCAATTACAACGAACTGAGTTCTTTCTGACAGGAAATCACTAATCCAATCGCTCAAGTGTGGCGATATTCCATATGCACGTAGTTTGATTAGAAGTCGTTTGTGAGGTACAGTGTCAAAAGCCTTCCGGAAGTCTAGAAATAAGAAATAGATTTGGTATCCCTTGCCGATAGTACTCATCATTCGTGTGAGTGTGAGTTCACAAGAACGATACTTTCTGAATCTGTGTTGCCTATTGCTCAATAAGTCTTAGAGGTAGTTTATAATGTTTGAGGAAAGTATATGTTCCGAACTCCTGCTGCAAACCGACGTCAATGATATAAGACTGTAATTTTGCGGACCTAATGTCTTTTCTTAATATTGGAGTGGCCGCTACATCTTTCCACACTTTGGGTACGAAACTTTCGCTAAGCGATTGCATGTGATTGCTAGTTTTGGAGTTATTGCATCAGAAGTACCTTTGTGTTGTGGCTCCAGAGACTGCAGACATTACCAATGTATCTCCGGCATCTCTTCATCCAAATATCGAATTCACCAACGATGGGGGAAAAGGGCAGTTAACCATTCCTAGATATGCTTAGAAGAAAACCCGATGGGACTCTAGGACACAGCGTCTACAGCAAAGCCACTTACACAGTTATATTTGCTGGCTACCATCTGTCGTCATCCTGCACAATGTGGTTGTGTCTTACGCTCTCTGGTACACAGATACTGAAAGTCTGCCATGTGAACTACATCATCTGCGAACTGTGTTTCAATTGGACGGTTATTCTTATCGACAAATACTTAATGCATTTCGGTCGAAGCGAGCTGAACGCAGAGATGTCAATGAAGATGCGGAGGCACCTACTGCAACGGCGTTCTTGACGAAAAGTCATCGAGCAAAACAGAAGTGATATCTGGTATTCCCCTGAGAAGTGTTATATGGCCTATTCTGTTCCTTATCTTCACAAACGATTTAGCAGACAATGTGAGCAGCTCTCTTAGACTGTTCGCGAATGACGCTGTCGTTTATCGGTTAGTGAAATCACGAGAAGATCAAAAGAAGCTGCAAAATGATTTAGATAAGATATCTGCATTGAGCAAATTTGGCAATTGACTGTGAATAATAAAAGTCTGAAGTTATCCACATGAGCACTGAAAGAAACCCGTTAAACTGCATTTACACGATAAATCAGTCAAATCTATAGGCCCTAATTCAAGTGAATACCTAGTAATTACAGTTACGAACACTTTAAATGGGAAAGAACGCCTAAGAATGTCGTTGGAAAGGCAAGCCAAAGGCTGCGTTTCATTGGTAAAACAGAGCATGCCACAGTTCCCATAAGGATACTGCATGCGCTACACTTGTTCGCCTTCATTTTGATAGTGGGATTCTTACCCGGTGGAGCTGATGGAAGTCACAGTTCAGAGAAGGGCACCTCGTTTTGTATTTTCGCGATACATGGGAGAGAGTCGGGATGGAAATCATTAGACGAAAGGCGACATTTGTTACAGCAAATTCTGTTTACGAATTTTCTTTCACCAACTTTTTCCTCCGAATGCGAACATACCTACAAGAACAGCAAAATAGTGGATGGCAGATATTGGAAACAGGCGATATCGTTGCGACCTCAGGATCAGTCTTTCGACTTTAATCATGGCTCTTTAGCAAGTAAACATCTGTAGGACGCCAGTATCTGTAAGAACGTTTCAACAGCTGATCCTGCCTTCAACATTGAGTTTGGTGTATAAGTTGAAAATAATCTGTGATAAAACAATGAAGGAAAGCGGACAATGTACAGTCTGAATCGATTCAGAGCTGTTGTATTTGTATTGCCATCGGATGTCAGAAGGCTGTATTTGACTGACGTGTTGTGCTGTCACTCGGCAACGCCGCAGAACGTTTTGTAGCAGATTTTCCACCCACTGTGACGCCCACGTGCGACAATTCCCGATGTGGGAGTTTAATTTGGTGTTAGAGTAATTAACGTTGCGTTTTGCGACACTTGTCCTGATTGGCCGTAAATATGGACGAGCGCCCAGATTGATTTTCATTTTACTTTTTTTTATGCGTGGGCTTACAAACATCCGCTCACCACAGGTGAAACACAGATGGCGTTTTTGCTGCATGAGAAACTGCGCCACACATAATTAATGTCTGTTTCTCTTTGACGGTCTACTGCCATGATAGATTTTTCCATGGATGAAAGGCCGTTTATGAATATGTAGTTTAGATCTATTAACGATACACATAGGAATTTGCATGACCAAGAGTTGATAAGCGACTGTGTGAATTCAGATCTCTCCATTTTTACCAAGACAGTATTTTCTGGGAAATATATGGAGGAGGAAATAATATACTGATTATGTTTTATAGAATTGTGCACTCTCAAAATACAGTCAGTCAACTACTGTCTTAGTCAACGATTCTCATGTGAAACACAACTAGCTCTTTATTCACACGAAGTGATGGGTGTCATGACTTGAGGAATAGAAAGGATCTGCATGAGACAAGATATCAAATGTGTTTTCGTCCACCAGCAAAAGTGAAGAATCTGTCGTCATCGGTCAAGCACGAACATGGCCGTAGAGAGCGTGGTGTATACAAGATACAATTCCAATGCGGAAGACCTTTGTATAGGGTCAACGAGCTACAATTTCATAGAGTGGCGATAAGTCCGCCATGTCTGAAGCAAATTGAACTGGCGTCCGCCATGTTATTTGGGGTATTGGCTGACAGCTGGTATGCCACTCACACTCGAGAATTTTACATATTTACAATTCCACGTTTTAAATAAAGATTGACTATTCTATGCGGATGTGGATCAAATTCTGTCAGACTTTCTCGAAGCTGCGAAATGACAAGCCTGGAAGTAAATGTTCTTAAAATGCGATAATGTAATATCACCGACCTATCAGTGTTACAATTTCAATTCGAAGTATAACAGTTAGCCGAGATTTACAAAAACAACGAAAGTGCCGCTGTGAAAATATTTGCGCTGTTTATAATGCAAATATGTGGTCTAAACGAGCTACAAAACATACCATTGATTTGCATCTGCTGTTAATGTGTTGAAACAACAGCTTTCATAAAGTCTAGTATACACTGATCTTATGTTTACTAAACCTATTAAGTCTACAAACTTGTAAAATTGCTATTAAAGGGCTTGGTTGTAAACGTTGGTGGACGAAATTTGAGTAAAAAGACGAAAGTGACAACAAAATACTGCAGTCTAGATCATCTGCCACAAAAGCATTCCACGTCAAAATAACGTATCATTAATATCTTTCGTTGTTGCCACACTGAAATAAGTACAGATTTACTGCAAAGAACACAGACACAAACAAGTGAGCAAATGTTGGCTCTCACTACTGCTTCCACAATTTGCATTGGTTGCATGTCTACCATGCTCAATCAAGTATTATCAACAAAAAATGAAAATATTTTCAAAGAAGGTGTAGACACTCAAAAGTGTTCATCAACCACAGGAGCGACCGAAGAAGATGTATCTCAGAAAAACACTAACACCAGGTAGAAAACTGAGCATTTTTTTTAATGGAGTGTACTTCAAGGGAATTGTAGGATAGGTTGTCTGAAGCTTCACTCTTGGGGCAGCTGAGTGCCATTAGTCACGAATTTTGTTTGAGTATAGATAGACTGAGATCAAACAAGACAAAACATTCGGTGTTCTTAAACGAAGTACGTGTCGTTTTATCACTTCGATTTGTGCATTTAAATACTGAACACACTTTAGGCATATGTCTGCAGCAAAAATTGTACAGACAATATACACTAAATACAACACTACAAGCTAAAATACAACACATGACAGGCATCCTCCTCTCGAGTGTACTGACCACCAAAAATATGGCGGTCGAGTTTACACAGGTTACCGCAAAGAGCGCTGTAGCTCGTGTGTCAGCCACTCTATGAAATTTAAGCTCGTTGTATAGGGCAGACATGACACAGACCGGCTACTAGAAGGTTACCGAACTGCTATGAAGCCGATGCTTCGGGATCAGGTGGAAACTCCCCTTGTAAACGCCATCTAGTTTTGTGTATTTGATGAATTTCTTATTCCAACTCAGGCGTTGTCGTTTCAAAGCAATGGCGCACTGAAGATTTATGCCGCGGTGGAGTTGCCGAGCGGTCTAAAGCGCCTCGCTGAGGAGCGCGCGGTTGCTCGCCGTGGAGATTCGAGTCCTCCCTGGGGCATGAGTTGTCCTTAGGTTAGTTTACCTAGGTTTAAGTAGTTTGTAAGCTACGGACTGATGACCACGCAGTTTGGTCCGATAGATTTACAAACATTTGAATATTTTGAAGATTTATGAAAAATACGTTGTTCTCGGTACGATTAATTATAACCTGATGTCTAAAAATACCACATTAGCAGTTAACTACTACCTGAATAATTAGGGGTGTGTTAGTTAACTACCCGCCTAGCGTAATGGACAGCGCATTTTGTTTCAAAGTAAATATTCTACTGTGGTGGTTCGCGACACACTACCCACAATTTTTACTTAGATGTGTTCTTAAGAATTGCAAATATGATCTTCTGAAGTACGTACACATAAACGGGAGATACTGTAACAACGACTGTTGACCAGATGATACTAGTAATTTCGTATATAGATTAAGTACTAGAGTTCTGTGCAATCCAGTGCAAGCACACTTATTCTCTAGTTATTTTAGCTATAAAAGAAAACGCGGTCACGATTTTCAACAGAATATTTTAACTGTATTTTAGTGCAGAACGAAGTAACATGAACGGAAATGTAATAGAATCTACATTTAAAAACATCCATACCAACCAAACCAATGTTAGACATTTTAGTAGACGCATTGATTCTAATTAGTGACTTTCAACAGAAATAGTGTATATTTGCTTAGAAAAAAATAAAAATAAAAGGCAATCTGTTGGAATGTACCCTTCAGTATTATTAAGAATCGACAATTGCCATAGAAATCTAGTGTTTAATCTACACATGAAACTACCAGTATCACCACGTTGTTTACGATATTTATTTCTAGTTGTAAATCCAGTGTTTCACTGGTGTTTATTCATTCTACACTCTCGCAGTCCACATCCCCTTCCCTCCTCTCCTGCATCCACTTCTTTCTCTCCCATCTCTCTGTTCGTTTCCACCTTTCCCTCTCTTTGCAAAATTTTTTTGCAAGGTACCCTCTGTCATATACCATACAAAAATTTATGTATCCAGTGACCTTCCTCTTGGTTTAAAGGTAATTTGAGCAAAAGTTCATCACCATCGGAGCAAAACTATGCATTTTCTCAAAGTCCGTAAGTGAAGTACCCTCCACCATGCACCGAAAGAAATTTTATACAGACAGTGTCATTCCTCTTGTTTTTAAGGTCAAGTGTGCAAAATTTCATCAGTATCGGAACAAAACTATAGATTTGTATGCAATAGGAACACAGGGTCACATTGATAAACGCACTTTGTTGTACTCAATTTTTCCAGTTTTATTTCATACAACCCTGGATCTAAGAATAACGAAAACAATAACAATTTAAAAAAAAAAAGGATCTGAGAAATCGGTCGAGCCGTTCTCAGGTTATGGCGCGACCAAAGTATTTAGGGGTCCATTTTTAGGTTCAAAGGTACCTTCCCCCTGCACTATATCAAACTTTAGGTAGACGATGACGTTCCCCTATTTTGAAGGTCAAGCGTGTAAAATTTCGTGAAGATCGGAATGGAAAGTATCCTCTGCCATGTACCTTAAATCTGTCCTATTGCAAAATACTTTCTTAGCAGTCGTCTTCTACCTATAAAATACAATAGGGAAAATTTCAGCTTCATTAGTACAGTAGTTTTAGAGATTTCGTGTTCAGTGAGTGAGTGAGTGAGTGCGTGAATGACCTTTCGCTTATATATATATATATATATATATATATATATATATATATATATATATATATATATATATATATATCCTGAATTTTGTGTCCTACAAAAGCATTATTTACCAGGTTCGTAGAGTGGAATATTAGGTAACTGCATGCAAAATGTAAAGTTGGCAGTAAAGACGTAAATTACAACCTTATGCTTATTAGGGCGAATTTTCATGCATTTAATTGCTTTGACTTCGTAGCACCTGAACTATATGTCGTAATAGGATATTATTTCGGAGGTACATCCAGTGGTGTATATGTAAACTGTCTGCAAAATACGACGCAAATAGAGTTAGTAGGAAAGACGTAATGAATCAAAACGTCATGCGTGATTAGGCGGTTTTTCATGAACCTGATTGTTTATGACTCCTTATCTCATGATTTGTGTATCTTACTATGATAAAATTTCAAACGTATGTCCAGTGGTATGTGTATACTGCCTGTAATTTTTCTCGCGAATTCAATTAATAGTGTACGAGAAATAAATTGTAACGTCATGCCAAATGCCGTAATTTTACTACATGAACGCCGAAAGAGTAGTAAGCTACAAACTTTTTTCCTTTCATCATTTTGCTGGGGTTGTCAGCGAGAAAATGGTTTCCTAAAGGTTTGAAATTATGTTTAAAGTTTGTTGCGAGTCGCTAAGTGCTCTCCTTCTTAAATAGTGGACTGATGAAGTCACACTATCATGTGCCGCAAGACGGAGAAGTTTTCATTGCTTATGACGTCATATCTCCTGGACTGTCGGCCCTATCGCAAAATCGTTTCTTAGCTGACGTCTTATACCTATAAACTATAACCCGGCTCAATATCAGCTTCATAGATGAAGTAGTTTTCGTGTTTAGTCAGTGAGTGAGTGAGTGAGAGAATGTTCTTTCGCTTCTATGTAGATAAAGATTGCAGTGTCTTCCAAGATTATGTGTATGTGCATGTTTGAAATTCGTAGGTACGTATTCCATGGCATGTTCAGGAAATAGAACAAACGCAAATTTAAGAGGGAGCGCTCTGAATATTGCAGAACATTACTCTATTTAATTAATAAGAGCGCCCGGAAACAATTTAGGATGTCACAGTTACTTCAAGTTCTTTTGACGGCATTTGCAGAACCGTGTGCAAAGTATTATGATACACTTTTGACTGTAAATATAAAAAGAGCCGATCGCTTAGGATTAAATTTCTGAATCAAGTAGCGTATCATTATACAAAAAAAGAGAGCCCTTAAACTATTTTAGATGGGATGAGAAATAAAAAAGGTGAAAGAAAACTGATCTTGGTGCGGAGTGATTTAAATCGCTAAGATATGACATACAATAATAGGGAGAAGAAGTGAGAGAAACGACTCATAAATGGAATCGAATTTTTGCGATAAAGCTGTCAGATTGAAATAATACAATTATTTCGCCCTACTGGTTACTTTCAACTTTTAGATAATTTTCAAATTCACACAATTACATGCTCACCTGTACTAATTGCATTTAATGTATTACGCATACGTACAGTTACGTGTGTCGATGTATCAGCATATATTTCAGCCAAACAAACAGCCAATAAAACCAGTTATCGGTGAATACGCGTGTGCCCATGTGAATAATGTAATTGTGCGGCAACTGGAAATAACACTAGCGATTTCATTTACAGCCTTACCTACGCTATGGAGCCCTACACGAGGAAATTAATGATTGCGAATGAATTTGGCTTTGGAAAATGTACGGGTACCAAGGAGTAAAGGCGTTGAACTTCGTGACGAGAAGAGCAAAGAAGGACCAGATAAATCTTTACATGTGTTGAAGAAATTATTGGTTTAGAAAATGTACGGTTACAAAAGAAGTAGTTCTAGCACTGTACTTCGTGATGAGAAGAACAATGAAGGACCAGATACATGTGTTATATGTGGAAATGGAAAAAAAACCTGGTATGGAATAGAACTGTGTTTGAAATCCTGAGGTATGTTAAGAGGTAAACTAATGATTTATAATATGTTCAAAACAAAGAGGGGATGAAATATCAAACTGCTATGGAACAACAAAGGTAAAGCAGTCAACAATCCGAAGATTGGTTTGAACACCACAGTGCTTTACTAGGCATGGTCCTGTTTGGAAGTGGTATGCCGTTGCCTTCCTCCGACCTTCGAACTAACTTACCCAGCCAGTTATAGGGGGACCTACAGTTTAACGTGGGTTCCGAACCACGGTGCTACTCGGTATTTTTCACATGAGCAATACTGCCAGAGGTGAAAGAAGTGGAAAGTGACAGATAAAAATCCTAGGACCTGGCGGGGATCGAACCTACGACCTTTGGATTTGTAATCTGGCACTCTACCACTGTGCAACCGAGGCGCACTCGAACTTACAAAATTGTGGGACGCAACAACAACAAGAATATACGCCCATTAACCACAGACATTACCGAGATAGGGTGCCTTGCGTGCCTCAACGATACAGATAGCAGTGCTATAGGTGCAATCACAGCGAATGGGTATATCTGGAGAGGCTAGAAAAACGTGTGGTTCCTGAAGAGGGGCATCAGACTTTTCAGTAGTTACAGGATGATTGAGGTGGACTTGTAACCTCAGCTAACATGGCTTTTCCATGCAGTTACTGCGAACGTCAGAAAGCAAGAGGAAACTACAGTCGTTGCTTTACCCGAGGACATGTAAGTCTATGAATATATGATGATGGCGTCTTCTTGAGTAAAACATTCCGGAGGTAAAATAGGTCCCTATTCGGATTTCCGGACGGGGACTATTCAGAAGGATGTCGTCGTCAAGAGAGTGGAGAGTCGAATGTTCTATCCCTTAATCGGGTAGGTAAGATAGAAAATTTGAAAAGAGAAATGGATAGGTTAAGTGTGGTGGGATTAGTGAAGTACGGTTACAGATTTTAACCAGTAAGGTATATCCAGGGGCAGATGGAGACTCTGACCATAACTTATTGGTTATGAACTGTAGATTAAAACTTAAGAGACCGCGACAAGGTAGAACATTAAGGAGATGGAATCTGGACAATTTGAAGGGACTAGAGGTGGATGGGGCTGTCAGACGGAGCATTAGTCAAGACATGGTTGAAACGGGGGAATGTAATGCAGTAGAAGAAGAATGGGTAGCTCTGAAAGACAGAGTAGTGAAGGATGCAGAGGATAATATAGGCAGAAGGAAAAGGCCTAATAAAAATCCCTGTATAACACAGGAGATACTAAACTTAATATAAAAATGCAGCAACTGAAACAAGCAAAAGGGAGGACAGACGGGTGAAAGGTGAGGTTGACAGGAAGTGCTGAATGGCGCTATAGGAGTGACGAGAGAACAAATGCAAGGCCGTAGAAGAATGTGTAACTAGGGGAAAGATAGGTACCTCCTATAGGAAAATAATATAGACATTTGGAGACAAGAAAACCAGTTGCACGAATATCAAGAAATCAGTTGGAAAACCAATACCAAGCAAAGGAGAGAAAACTAAAAGGTGGGTGGAATATATAGATGGCGTAAACAAGGAAAATAAACTTGAAGGAGGTAATCTAGAAATGGAAATGGAATCGAGAAGAATTTGGCAGAGCAGTGAAAGCTCTGAGTCTAAACAAGGTTCCTGGAGTAGGTGTGATTCCGTGTGAACTGCTGATATCGTTAGGAAAGCCAGACTTGAAGAAATTGTTCCACCAGGTTTCGAAGATGTACGAGACAGCGAAAATGTCCTCAGACTTCAAGAAGAATATAGTAATTCCAAATTCTAAAGAAATCAAGCGCAGACAAATGTTAAATTACAGAACTATTAGAGCATTTAAATTTATGGACAGTGTCTTGAAAGGAAGTTATAACATGAAACTTAACAATAGCAAAACAAGGGAAATGGATTGTCGTGACAGAAAATCAGGCGATGCTGAAGGAATTAAATTAAGTAAAGAGGCAATAAATGTAATAGATGAGTTTTGTTATTTGGGCGAAGTAAAAAAGATATAAAATGCAGATTGGCTATATGAAGAAAAGCGTTTCTGAAGAAGCGAAATTTGTTGACATCCAATATTAGTTTAAATGTTAGGAAGTCCTTTCTGAAAGCATTTCTCTGGAGTGTAGCGTACTATGGGAGTGAAACGAGGATGATAAGCAGTTCAGACAAAAATGTGATAGAAGCTTTTGAAATGTGGTACTACAGGATAATAATGAAGATAAGATGGGTAGATCACGTAACTAATGGAGAAGTGATCAAGATAACTGGAGAGAAAATGAGTTTCTGGCATATCCGGACTAAGAGAAGGGACACATTATAAGACATCAAGGTATCGTCAACTTTGCATCGTAAGGAAGTGTATGGGGTAAAAATCGTAGAGGGACACTGAGGGACGAATACAGTAAACAGATACAAAAGGACGTAGGTTGCGTTCTTATTCTAAGACGAAGAGGCTTGCACAGCCAACAACATAATCCCTTGTACTACTCTTAACAGCTAGCTACACATATTAATGTTTTCTGCTCATGTATGTAAAATATCGTATATAATCTTTTTAGTTTCCTTGACTTCTTTTTGTAATTAATTTAAAAAATCGGTAATTTAGTTTTCGTGTTTACATATTGAAATTACGGTATTCAAAACCGTTTGCCGAGAATGTCAGATTACTAGGTGTGTAGAACGGGGAAGACAATGAACAAGTAGGTAAACACGCAAAGAGCCTGAGACAAAGTCCCAAACGCATAGACTGACACCTCGAATGCACTTTGATCAATTCAGTTACAGAAGATTATGTAATTCATAGGTCAACAACAGTTATGTGAGTAACGGCGGGCAAATAAAAAACCTAGATAAATAATGAGTTTTGTATTTTATGTGTTAGTCAATTAACAACTCTGGAATGAGCATAGTGTACAAGATACAAATGAAAGAACAGATTCAAGGTGTGCAGCAAGTTGAAATTAATGCAATAGAGTCAGCGGATAAGCACTCTAGCATGTTCATCATTCCCAGTTTTCTGTTTGGTTTCTAACGTAAGACAAAACTGCAGATAACAAGAAACTTGACACTGAAAATGAGCCACATTATTTACATCATCCTCAGTATACGGTGGGGAGAGAAGCATTTATTTGACGAATTAAGCAAAATCTCTCTCCGTTGCCTGCTTCTGTACTCCCAAAGCGTTTCTGAAGCTCTGTGGAATACGCCGGTTTTAAAAAGCGGCGCTATGAAACACGCGAAGAGGAGAAAAATGAAATTAATTCCTGTCAAAAGATTACGTTTGACTGAGTTAGCGAACGGTGGTTTATATCAGCATTGTTCTCGCTTTAAATCCTCGCTCGAAAAGAATTAATCTTCATTTAAACGGTTTATTTCGGAGGAAACGCCGTGGGGAAGCTACAGATCTTTATCTCTGTCGACAGGAGTGTAAATCACGAGGTAAACGTAAAAAAACAGCAGAGGCGAAAATACATACTGCCCAAAAAGGAAGTTCGGCCCTAGGTGAACATTTCTGGCGTGATTTTCGCTGAAGACAAACGATACGACTTGAACGATCTTCGGAATTGCCAAACTCTTATTCATTTTCGAAGATTTATAGTCTATGAACTAGTGGCTGCCGACGACTACGTACATATGGTGCTGTTACATACTGTTAGATGGAATAAACGGAGCGGAAACTGGGAGATTATTGATTCTTACAGACTTTTCATTCTAGCCGCATTTATGGAAAGGATTTATATATATATATACCAGATGACCCGGTGAACTTCGTATCACTTACCTCCTAAAATAAACCATATTAATTTAAATCATATGTATTTTAGACCCAGTAGCTTTATAAAGGCATCATCAGATAGTCCTTAAGTATCGGCTCCATAGTGGGCGGAAAGAGTGGGCAAATAATGAACACATGTCCAGAATGGATGTGA
The DNA here is from genome assembly GCA_026315105.1 of Locusta migratoria. Taxonomy (NCBI): domain Eukaryota; kingdom Metazoa; phylum Arthropoda; class Insecta; order Orthoptera; family Acrididae; genus Locusta; species Locusta migratoria. The sequence goes on along the minus strand of CM048746.1, from coordinate 149,969,465 downwards.
ATTAAACACGCTGTAGGTGCATGGTATTCCTTGTGTTGAAAAAAATAAAAGCATTTTCTGAGATACGGTAAAGTTAAGAAGTCTAAGAGTAAATAGCTTTTCCGGAGAGTAGTTATTGATCGATATTTCACTTTTTATACTTCAAATCAAAAAATAGCTTGAATTACACACTTTCTAAAGTATATTTATTATCCGGTACTTCAGCGCTCAACCTATCTCCCCACCAGATTTCATCACAATGGATTCAGTGGTTTATAAAGGGTGTTTCACTAAGTGTGTTTGCCTCTGTAACTTATAAAATAATAGGTGACGCGAAATTTTAATGCAGTAGGTTAACACAAGAAATATTACACTTTCTGCGGAGCTATGAACATAGTTTATTGTATCATTTTCCAAAGAGTTACAGCACAAAGATATATTTTTTTTAAATGGAACGATAGTTTTTTTCTATCGTGCATTGGATTCGTTGAAACCAGCTGCGTCCAAATCAATTTAAACTACATTCCTATCACTATTACTTTGGGAGCTACAACTCTTCAAAGTTTAGGGGGCGGAGGCTACGACAGCGTATCTAACTGGCTGGTGGTCATGAGACAGTGGGCCGTGCCCCAGGGGATAGCCACTCGGCCAGTCAGTTACGCTATCGCAGCCTCCGCCCCCGGAACTTTGAAGGGTTGTAGCTCCCAAACTGACAGTGATAGGAATGTAGTTTAAATTGATTTGGTCGCAGCTGGTTTCAACGAATCCAATACACGATAGAAAAACTATTGTTCCATTTAAAAAATATATCTTTGTGGTGTAGGTCTTTGGAAAATGATACAATAAACTATGTTCATAGCTCCACAGAAAGTGTAACATTTCTTGTGTTGACCTACAGCATTAAAATTTCCCGTCATCTATTATTTTATAAGTTACAGAGGCAAACACACTTAGTGAAACACCCTGTATATTGATTTACAGCCAAACTGGTTCAGCCGTTGTCGAGTTTTAACGAGACTAACAAACAGCAATTCATTTTTACCTTTGACAGTTCATAAACGGATTCAGATCGTGTATATTTCTGAACGCACCCAACACAACAACCAAGTCATTATTTTACATGGTATAAATCTAAATTTTACTTGCAATTTTTCCATATTTCATCACCGTTTAAAACTTCCCTGAAATTCCACGAATGTAACATGAACATTATCCAGGACATGTGTGCGTGATTTGCCCACTCTTTCCACCCACTCTCTAGCCGATAATTAGACTATCTGATGATGTCTTTATAAAGCTACCGGGTCTAAAATAGACAGGATTTAAATTAGTATGGTTTATATGAAGAGATAAGTGATACGAAGTTGACTGGGTCATCTAATGGACCCGGCAATGCTTCGCAATTGCTAATATGTATGTACTATTGCTCTGAACGTCAAATGTGCAAATTTTTATCGCAATCGTACGAATGATATTGGTATCCCAAAGAAAAGAGCTCTTTCCGTTTTCCACAAATTTTCCTATTTTCTGATCAAATATTTCAAACTTTTACTTCACTCAGACCTTCTTTTCGCTTTGAACGTTGAATGTGCAAAATTTTATCGCTATCAGATGAATGGTATTGATATTTAATAGAAAAATCTCTTTCTTTTTTTTTCTGAATTTTCCATTTTTCCGGGACCTTTTCCAATTTTTATTTCATAAGAACGTTACTATTCCTTTGAACGTCAAATATGCAAAATTTCGTCGCAATCAGAAAATGATATTGATATCCCATGGAAAAAGCTATTTGTTTCTCACGAGTTTTCAAAAATTCCGGGCAGCTTTCCCAAGTTTTTAGTTCATAAGAATGTTTATCTTTCGTTGAACGTTAAATAATCAAAATTTTATCCCAATCGGATGAACGGTTCTCAACTTATAGTGTTGAGTACATTTAGAAACACGTTGAAAAAGGAACTTGGTTCGAATTTTGCGACTTTCCTTCTCAACTGCCATAGGGAAAAATCGCTTTTGGTTTTACCTAAATTTTCATACTTTCCGGGCGACGTTTCCAAATTTTTATTTGATGCGAACCTTCCTCTTGCTTTCAACATGAAAAGTACAAAATTTTATCGCAATTTGACGAACGGTATTGATAGCTCACTGGAAAAAAGGTGTTTCAGTTTTTCCCGATTTTCCTCTTTTCCGGACAACTTTTCCATATTTTATCACCGTTTAAACCTTCCCTGGACTTACACCAATACTTCGAGACTAAAATTAGCCAAATCGGTTCAGCCGTTCTCGAGTTTTAGCGAGACAAATGAACAGCAATTCATATATATATATATATATATATATATATATATATATATATATATATATATATATATATATATATATATATATATATAGATTTTGAACGCATTAAGAAGGAGGCTCTAAGAATTAAAAAAAATCGCTACTGTAGAGTTATACAGTAGTGTCATGAATTTGTTGAAAATTAAATATTAGACACTGATGTAACTATTATCAGCAACTGTAGTAAGAACAAGAAGTTTATGTTTGAAATTGTTCCCTTTTGTTAATAGCCCTTGAAGCATACTGCAGTATCATTCCATTAAATCCTTGTATACTACAGTGTACGTTACTTTCATCTGATTATCATTTCGTAAAAGTGTGCTTGGCCTTTAGTGCCACTGTAATGGGGGATGTCCTAGGTGGAGACAAGAATGCTTTATTATTTATTAAAATTGTTATTGCAGGACAAATAAGTGAGCGCCGCTCACATAAGGAGCTTTGCTCCACAGTACCCAACTCCTCTTATACCCTATGTGATTGTGTGTGTGAGGGTCTGTAAGTGTGCATGAAGCCGCGGCTGGGAAGGCAGAGATGGAGAACACTCGGTAGGTTTGCCAACTTTAGTTTTGGGGTGTGGCAGAGAGGTTTCCTTGGGGATGAGATGGTCAAGTGGCTGCGACTTGCGAGTTACTTCAGAATTCGGAGGTTGGCAGAATGTCCCGTTAGATCACAAGCCAATGAGGGAGCGGCTACTCGCGAACTGGAAGGGAGGATAGGTTAGGACGGGGAGCGGCTACGAGAGGGAGAACGTTTCCGGCTGTTGAAGAGGAAGGATGTTAGTATGGTGGCCTCCGTGGTAAAGTATCAGGAACGGTATTGGTTGTGTTAATTCTGTCTGTATTTCAGCGGGGAAATTTTGTATAATGGGAATGTTGTGCATAGCCACGTGGGTGCAGTATTAGAGAGTAAAGAATGTACGGTATGAATGTAAGGTTACGATCCTTGTCTCAATCCATTGGTGATACATTTAGTGAATGAATATTTTGTATTTTTGGCTTTAAAATGATGATAGGGAGATGTACAGTGAATTTAATAAACTTGTGTAATAGTTAAACATTTCGTCTCTAGTTGTTTTTATGAAATTCAGAGTCCCATTTATGCTTAATTAATGATTAAAAAGAGAGTGAGAATATTTAATGGGGAATTGTGAGAATATAATGGGGGAATTTCATCTAGTAAGGGAACTGCCACCGGTATGCTATCAGTTGCTGCAGTCTTTTGTGTGTAAAAAGTCGTTATCCGTTGCAATACAATTTTATCAGGGCAACAACATCTGCTTTTAACACCGTAAACAATCACTGAGCAAGGCGGCAACTGGTAGGAAGCGGAGGGTGGTTAACTTACACCCATTATTACTAATAGCCTACTTTCTTGACATCAAGTGCCCTGTATTATTTTGGCATGATTTTATTGTATTAAAATTCAGATCTTGAATACGTGCATAGTTCGTTTATAAGAAGTCAGAAGAATGAACTGTTCGTATTGTTTGTTGCTCCTTTGCACTGCCGTTTGTCTGATCCCCTTTTAATTGCGACATGAACGTATGTGAGCCAGCAGTTTGAGCAGCTCTCAGTGTACTTGTATTGTAGGAGACTCACCCTCGTCCAGACACGTCTTGTAGAGCGCCCTCGCCTGCTTCACCGGCCGCAGGTCATTCTCCTTGTTCTCTTCCTCCAACAGCTCTGCAACAAGTGGAGCGACAAGTCAGTAAACACCAACACACAGCAAAACATTGCATGTATCCTCACATTAAAACTGCAGAAATAACAGTGATTACAGAGGTGCGGACGAGGAGATTTATCAGTATGTTGACCATGAGAAATTATCGCAATGGGCCAGATGTCTACAATAACTCGCGCATTATGGAACACTCATTAGAGTCAAAGAGGTTACAGACGTTTTAACTAGGTTGTTGTCGGCATTAAATTAAATTTAATGATTCTAGAGGACCATTGAATACTTCGCACCATTAGTGGAATGACGAAAAAGGTGGCAAAAACGGAAGTACAGTTGAATGTTCACGCATAGCTTTCTTCAGAATCAATCTGTGCAAGTGTTTAAAAACGCAAATGAAAGAGCTTGATCCGATGAGTGTTATTAGGTCAAAAAGAACCGAGGATATCGTGAAACAAACCGATTAAAATATTCAATACAAGGACAGAAGGATATCGCGTCTGAATAAAAATAAATGTTGGCGAGACTTAATTCTGATGACAAATCTGCCAATGAATACCTTTCGTTTAAAGCAAAAATTAAGGAAATCAGTCACATAGAACGACCAGACCGACTGACTTTAGTTTTCGTAGATTTACCTGGGATGTTACGCCTGTGTAGAGCGATCTGTTTATAACATTAAAAAAAATACACTGTCTTCAGGTTGTTAAGCCCAGATCGTCAATAAAATGTATTTATTACTCTTAACCAGTTTCGATGATTTATATTGTCATCTTCAGAAGGGTTTAAACATCTTCACTTAGGAGAACATGTAAAATAGTTTCACGTCGAAATGTAAAATGAGTAAAAATGCGTAGTCAATATGTCAAAATATACGTCAGCAAAATAGATCGTTATATCACTGTTTGGCACATAAGAGATTGATTTACGTGCCAACATTCATGTTTAATCTTTTATTCTGATATGACGATCCATTTTGCTGACGTATACTTGAACATGTGGACTATGTATTTTTACTCATTTTACATTTCGACGAGAAACCATTTATTTCACTTGTTCTCCTAAGTGAAGATGTTTGAGCCCTTCTGAAGATGATGATATAAATAATCGAAACCGGTTACGATTAATAAATAGAATTTATTGGCGATATTGGCTTAACAACCTGAAGAAAGTGCGTGTTATCATGTCACACCTCCTACACTCGAATGCTGCCAGTCCGTGGCCGGACTGTTCGTTGTACTTTAATGAGTTGGACTGTTCACGTCTCTATGCAGTTGTTCAACGCTGTTAACGATTGTAAAGACAGTAGATATCAAAGGATAAAAATGCAGGCGTCGGTCGCAAAATTAAAATTATTCAACCTGGTTTCGGCAATAACTACGATTGCCTCCATCAGAAATTATAAATTAAAACACAAACATTATGTGATTTGTTTTAATTTACAATTTCCGATGAAGGAAATCGAAGTTATTGCCGAAACCAGGTTCAATAATTTTAATTTTGCGACCGAGGGCTGCATTTTTATCCTTTGACGTTGTAACGGTCGATGACAACAGCACCTATGTTAAAAATAAATAAATAAATAAAAATTTTAAAAAATTAAGAGTAGACATCATTTCATCGTACTTTGAGGCTCACAGAAATGTTGAAGAAGCTCGTTAAAACAAGAGTAAGAGACCAACATCCATTGGGTCGAGATATTATCGTTTTTAAACAATTTTAAGCTCATTTTTATCTTTTCCGATCTATCATGGAACGAAGAAGATGTTTTATACAAAAGTTATTTTTTCACGGAGAATTCAAATCTGCAATAAAAATAGGAGTTCCTATTTAAGATATCAAATTCATCCCCCTCCCTCCCACGTGGGTGGTGCAGGGGATCGAGCTAAAGTTAATGGATGACTCTCTTCAAGGTGAACCACTTTTTCTTTTAATCCGATTTGTATTTTCCCAACTATTAGTAAAAACAAAATGCCGCACCTTGTATATATGTACAATTAATGAGACGAGAGTACTCATTGTTGAACCATGGACAAAAGTACTAGAGGGTAGTAGATGAGGCCAAATGAACAGCCCTCCTTACTACAGCGGTCCGGAGAGGGGAGAGGAGGGGGAAATTCGAAGACATTAATAAACTGTTGGAAGAATTTACAAAACATCCGAGGAGATGGAGTTGTAACTATTTTTTTAAAAATTTACCAAGTTGTAAAATTAATTTTGTTTTAACTTTTATTGTGAATAAACAATTTTCCTACTTTATTCATCGTAGCATTATTTATTAGTTTCCTCAACCTATGCCCCCCTCCATCCCACCTCTAACATGCCGTCTGATATCGCCCTTGGTACCATGGGGTGTCCTGATATGCCTCATTCCACATTAAGAAGAGATAGCGAAGTATCCCTCTTCCCGTCTGTACGAGATACAAAATAATGGTAGAAGATCCCAAATTTTCAGTGCTACACAGTGAAGAGAAATTTGAACTGAAAAAAAAAAAAAACAACCACAAAATGTTATCAGGCCTCTAACACAGCTGCGTTATATGTTCTGCGTGACATTTACCACTGAATAATGACCTTTGGGAGCTAAACCGGCTGTGGTTTTTGAAATAAAAACGAGAGTCCAACTGGTGCTGGCATTTTTTTTCGCAATCAATGCTACAGTTTCGGTACATGTACTATGCTACTCCATTCGCTATCCAAATTCGTACACATCATGCACCAATCATACGTTCTTTTTTCGGTACATCATCCGTGAGAGGAAGAGGATAGGGATTGTCTCACATCCCACAATGTGTACAGCTTTTTATTCTTAGTTTTCGTGTCGTTGCTGTTGTAGGTATGGTTTCTAGACGTGCCTTAGCGAGAACAATAACAGAATTTCGTGTTTTGTACCCTAGATAGACCTGGCTGCGGCTTTGAATCTTAATCCTCACGAAATATTGATAAACGAAATAAATCTTCACACTTAATCTTCGATTTTTGTGACCAAAGCCGTGTACGTCGCTTCCTCGTTGAAGAAGTTGAGATTTGAATGATAGGAGTGGCCGAAATGACGTTTATTCGAATACCTCTCGAACGTTTCTTTACTGCGACAGGCATTATTTTCGCCGCATCACGAGGATTAACCCTTACAAGACGAACTTTTTTAAAAGTTGTATATATATATAAGTTCTGCTTTTGACCGCATAGTGTTTTAATAGTCGTGATAATTTTGAGATTTGATTCCATTTCCAGGATGGTGCTCAACGACTACACAATGGCGAACAAACCAGTTACACCCATCCCTACAGCGCCCCTGTATGTCTATTGTAAGCAGCTCGCTCATTCTATCCGAACCTCTAGCACAGCAGTTTTGTGTGTCCGAAATTTATTTCGACACAGTTGCAGATGATATGTAAATTTACACCCAGTGCATTCACAATGCTTGTTTGAAGATGCATTGATCACTATATGATCGAAATCGATCAGCTGTTTTAAAAATAAAATATTAACGACCAATGTTGCTTATTACATCTGGTTTGTTCAGTCGTGATAATATTACGAATACATTTATTGCAGTTCTGACCTCACATGGTGTAATTAGGTCCCGGTACGCTGTTATCCCAAACGTCGTATTGCGTGAGACACTAGTGTTCAAATGTTTGTATAGCTTATGGGACTTAACTACGGGGTCATCAGTCCCTAAACTAACAAACTACTTATGAACTAGGTAAGACTGAGGACGGCACAAATATCCATGCCCGAGGGGGATTCGAACCCCCGACCGTAGTGGCCGTGCCGACCGCGACTGAAGCGCCTCAGTCCCCTCGGCCACCGCGGCCGGCGACACTAGTGTCCCTCGAGGCTTACTGAGTGGGACATACTTTCCAACCAATACCCAAGAACAACGCAAGATGTATTCTTTCAGTTTTTTTAATACACTAATTAGTAACATATTGTAGGACACATCTGCTGTTAAAGATTTTTTACACATGTGTGGGTTATTATAAAATTACATATGGTATGGTGCAAAGCACATTTTGGGTAATGGACACTGGCGTATTTCGCAGTTTCTTATTTATTTTTTGTTGTTGCTGGAACACAAAACACACCTTCTAGTAGGTCCTTCTTGAGGGAGGTGTAGGCCTACATTTTGCATACCTCTTGTTCTCTTAGAAGGGCCTCCAGCTGAGCATTTCCGTTGTACCTCGGCAGTCTTTTGTCTCTTGGCAATCAGTTGCTCAGCTAGGTTGGCTAGAAAATGTTTTAGTGCCTCTCAGGAATTAACAACAATAGTTAGCAACAGCTTGCAGAACACTTTCTTCCACAATTTATCAGATTATCTGTCTAGATCATAGAGTGTATCTGATCAGTCAAGTCTACACCACCAGTACAGTCGTTATACGTTTTCAGTGCCACTGGAACATTCTACAACCAATTTAGATGCATCGTTTTATTTGCATCATACCAGTCCAGCCTCAATGATTGATTGCTAAATTGGGACGTTTTTATCCCAAAATTCTACCTGGAACTTCTATGGGTCATATGTTCCACATCAGGTTCGAAAGGGTTACTGCATCATATCTATAGTTTCATTTTGTCTCACACCTGTGAGTGGCGTATCGTGGAACGCCTAAGTTGCAGTTGAAAAGCTTTTCTAAGGCAAGACTTGAGTGGGATACAGTTTCTTAAGCAGTCCGGCTCAGATCGTCTGCAGGCGTTCACAGTTGATAAGATTTGAGGCGTTACGTAAAGTTTAGAATTTGTCGGAAATATATGTGACGGTATATGACATAACAAAGCAACAGCTCTGATGGATTGATAAATAAATAATTGAGGCTAGCTTGAAACCTGCCGATACGATGTTGAAAGTGTGCTTAGCAACAATCATATTCTCAGTGGCCTGTTTATTTGCCGACGGGACTGCGGCGCGACTTGGTAAAACATAACAACTTGATAGCCCACATCACCAAACCTATGAAACGCCCACTGCTAGCAGTTCCGTCCAGAATGAAATGATTGCCGGCCGTGGTGGCCGAGGGGACTGAGGCGCTCCAGTCACGGTCTGCACGGCCACTACGGTTGGGGGTTCGAATTCCCCCTCGGGCATGGATATTTGTGTCGTCCTTAGTATTAGCTAGTTCATAAGTAGTTTGTAAGTTTAGGGACTGATGACCCCATAGTTAAGTCCCATAAGCTCTAAAAACATTTGAACATTTGAAAAACTGAAAACGGCAAATAAACTGCCAAACCAGATAGTACATTAGCAATATAGACAAACACCGAAACACATAAATGTACAAAACGGTCACAAACTGTATTTAAAATAAATAACCAGATAAATGTTAAAATTTTTGATTGATGTATAATGTCCGAAAGAAAATAAATGTTGCACCTCAAGGCTGAAAAGTGCACCGAAAAACCAAAAAAGAAAAAAATCCATCTTATAATACTTACACTATACCACACTCTGGTTACATTAGATATAGGACCATGTAATTATAGAGGTTGTAGTACTAGCCAGTGTGTGTAATATTTATTGAATTATCCGATGCCTCTCTACCTAAGAGACAGCATAGCATAGACGATACAGTATAGCATGTTCAATGGTATCTATAGACTTTTGTCAGTTGTTTATTTGCATATTTAAATTTTGTGCCAATTGAAAATTGATCCAAACATACAACCATAAATTAAACATATAACAGTAATTGTTTATTATTATACGGCAGTTACATTGCAGAATATTTTACTATGTATTCCAAGATATGTTCATTTTATTTAAATTATCAGTTTTTAAGTAAATGAACTTTAATTTGAGTTACGTTCTTTAGAAAGCAGGATTCTGTGCGTAAAGAAAAGAGTGGGAACGTGCATTATAAGCGTTGTTAAAATAAATATAATAATAAGACAACAATATCGTATCAGAAAGAAATTAATGTAGTAAGAGGAAAATAATGTATTTTAATGCAACATATCGATTCCATACAACATAAACGTTTCTTTATTATTTCGTACTTACGCATAATAATAATTTTGTAGTTAATTTTACGTTTTCAATTCCGTAAAGTTATTGTAACGGCCATAATAATCATGCAGTTCCCTCGATAGATGCATTGATACAGAATATGTACACTATAATATCACCAGAACTTATAGTTTTTTTATTTTTGTAAAAGACAGATGCACTGATGTAGCAAATTAATGGAAGTTCTGTATGATGGATCTTGAGTAACAATCTACAATTGTAGCTATTGTAGTTAAGGTATATATACAAGTACAAAAGGTATGACGAGCAGTTCAGTTTAGTCCAGACAGGTAGGTGAGTCAGTGTTAGTTCTGTTCTATTAAGGCAGTTCTGTTTAGTGCAGTTCAGTGTTTTTGTTCTTTCATCGTGCTGTACGGAAAATTAACCATCGGCAGATTAATTTACCTAATAATGTCGGTATAATTGCAGCTAAAGACATACCTCTGCAACAGCAAGACACCGATCTGCAGATGAGTATTATAAATATTGTGAAGTAAGTTATAGCAAAACTTATATTTTAGTCTTTAATTTTTGCATAACAAACTACACTCCTGGGCATTGCTACACCACAAAGATGACGTGCAACAGACGCGAAATTCAACCGACAGGAGGAAGATGCTGTGACATGCACAGGCGGGTCTGTCACGCTGAACGAGTCTCTGCATCGTCGTTGGCCCCGTTCTTGCATGTTTTTTTTTTTTTTTATTTCCAGTCGCAGCGATATCAGAGATTTGACCTTTTTGAAATTAAAATGTTATTTTGTCAAGTAGGCTCAACCACAGATATAGTGAAAAACACTAAAATATGACGCGTTTCAAGGGTCAAGTCCTAATCATCAAATAATCTGTACAAGAATCTTAAAATATGAAACCATAAAAATATAAAACGTCATAAAAGAAAACGTGGTTACTTCCCTTGTAACCGTGTCTACGAAGAAAGGTTCTCAGCATACTGTGCTTCGTCAGAAATCAAACCAGACCCCAGCACTGGCGGCGCATAACACAACCGAAATGCACCGAGTCAACAACACGACTGGGGCGCACGTAAGCACATGAAAACAAAGACCTCCAAATTCCAAAGATCATTCACAAGCTAGTGGGTACATTCAGGTGTCACGAAATCATTTGCACTGTATGACAGAGGTTGAAATTTAAAATAAACGACTTTTGTTGTAATAGGTCCACTAAGTCTTTGAAAAAGCTCTATGTATTACCTTGAACTTATTCATTTAATGAAGCGTCACTTTTAGCGTTATGTATTATAATCTCCAGCTGTTCTAGCATATCTAACATTCTTCCCTTATCCTGTCTATGCAAAATCTTAAGGTATTTTCAATCCACTTTAATGGGTGGCCAGTTTCGCGGATATGCTTAGCTACAGCGGACTTGTAAAAATTATTTAGTCGGAAGGCGTCCTATGTTTCTTGTACATAACTCTAAACAATCTATCGGTCTGACCAATGTAGTTGGCATTGCAACTACTACACTGTATCTTATGGATATAATTAAAATGTTTATAAAGTATTGGGACCAAACTGCAATGTTCTTCGGTCCCTAGACTAACAAACTGATTGAACTAACACACACACACACACACACACACACACACACACACACACACACACACACAAATGCCGAAGGGAGAACTTGAACCTCCGACGGGGAGCAGCCGCGCACTCCGCAACAAAGCGCCTTATAGCGTACGACCAATCATGCGTGGCTAGACGTTTTATCGGAGACGCGATGTTCACGGCGCACTCGTGAAATGGTCTTACCCTGCCTCGGAGATGCTTTTTACCATATTTATGGCTGTCAATGTTACGAGGAACACCGACGAGCATAGTTTGACTTTATATTAACAGGAATAATTCACTGATTCAGTTCCTGTAGCATACTTAAACATTGTTAATAAATTAACAGTCTGTTTGTTTGCGCTGTAAGAATCTCCATAGTGGTATACTTCTAAGTGACAGGACCATTTTAATATCACGTTTTAAATTATTCCGTTGGACCGATAACACTGGTAGGTATCCTCTATTTGCATATCTCGAAGCTACGCAGTACAGACATGGAACAATACCGGCAAACGACTGGAGAGGGGATCTTACAAAATAACCGCAACATATTGTAAACACGTTTATAAATAGGCTTTCTCGCTCTGCCCAGAACAGAAAAATAAATTTTAGGCAGAATGGTTCATAAAACGGAATCACTGTGAAATACTGTTTTAGTTTCATAAGATTATTATTAAATTTTAACCACAAATAGGATCAGCGTCTGATGAATGACCACGATATGAAAATGAAGCTGTACAATATTCAATCTAGTTCAACTGTATAACTCACTTTCTTTGAAACAGCTTTTTAATTTGTTTATTATTTGACTGTTAACAAGGAAAAACAACGCGCGGGCGAGTAATCACATTACACTTTCAATTTCTATTCCAACGCTACACCGACTTAATGAACATGCCAGTGAAAACATCGACTATATACACAGGCTCCTGGCGTATATACAACCCAGCCAACACAGTGACTTCGCTGGTTGCCTGCACGCCTTTTGAAGCGGCGCAAAGCGAGAGCTTTGTAAAGCAGCATGGAATGCCAACTGACAGCTTTTATCAATCCTATGTTTAATACTTATTGTTGCAAACCACGAGGAAAATACAAACTGTTTTATACAGAAAAACTACATCACATTGTTTGTGTACAAGGCAGTCTTTTATTCTTAAGAAAAAGAGGAATAAATAACAAACAGACGAACAGAAAAGTACTACGCTATGTATATTGGATGTGACTCCAAACTTTAGGAACCCTGTACATATTTTACTAAAAGTGTAAAGGAACGAATATACGCGTTAGGAAGTCTATAAATTCCCACAATAATTACATATATGCATCTGTACTTAAAAATAATTATATGAGAATGTACTTACATTTAGCTCACGTTAAAACAGTAGAGGCTTATGAACACTAGTGACGTGTTCCTGCACTAGGTGTGGCTAAGAGGGGTGATGGCCGTGCGCGCAGTCGCGGATGCGAAAGAATTTGGAGAGAAGAAAACTATGTGCAAGTAACTGATGAGTTAGAGAAAGACGTAAAATCAAACGAGACTTAACGTGCAATTAAGTCTAGAGATGAGTCACGTGCATGGCACGATGTATATACGTGCATACACGCAAGAATGAAAGAAAGACATGTTTGAATATATACAGCACTTTCGGCGAGACGTATGGTGCAGAAAACTACAACAAACAGCATGAAGCCTGTGGGAGGGTAGGGGGAGAACATCATACATCACACAACGGAAAAATATAAACAAGTATACAACACCAGCGCAAAGGAACAATGATTACATTAACAATTGTCTACAAACAGTATTGGTTTGTAGACTTCTAGGCATTGTCTACTTGCAAGTTGTAGTTGGTCATTAACGATGGCAATATGCTTAGTTTAGAAACATTTGATTTGAACTCACTGCAAAAACCTCATCGGCAATCAACACGAAAAGGATTTTCAGTACTTAGGATCATTCAGAAGTGGTGCTGCTTCTGACAAATTCAAAGTTTGATTGTAATTTTTATTGCTTTGAATATATTAGTATCCTTGATGACCAGATGCCCCTACGCCTATGCATCTGAACAGTAACTGCTCTCTACTGTGGTCACTAATAGTGTATAAAAGTACTTCTGGTACACAACTTTGAACATGGCTGATTAACAGCAACCGTAATCCAATTTTTTAAAACAATTTTTTATATCAGCCAACCGGTTGCGTAATTTTTAGTGCTTCATCTACGTTTTGTTGCCACTAGGGACAACTTCATCAAAAGAATAAAAAGAGTTACATGAAACACGTGACGTCAAAAATATACTGGTATAATTTCGGATCTGTGGATCCCACACAATGAGGAGGTTCCCTGTCTTTTCATTATGGTCACTTGCATTGTACCATTCGTCTGTAGTCGGTGGTTCCATTTATTCGTCATTATAGCATCTGCCACATGAAAATGCATGTGACTTTAATTATGCCAGAAATTATTGATCGACTGACTAGAACCTCAAAATGCGCAGAACGCAGCAATTTACCATTCCCAATACACATGAAAAATTCGATTTGATTTATTGTAAACAGCAGGTGAAAACCCTGCGGATTCTCTGTTTAATTTACTTTTTGCACGTCGCTGTTTCAGGAAATGGTTCTTATTTTCAAGTGAATTTCTTGTGTGCCATGCCATTTTTTCATATTTTCCACGTTTCAGATACTGCACTGTTCTGTTGCTCTCACTGCATTGCCTAAAACTAGGCGTAATATTGAAATAATGATCTTTATAGATCTATTTGTGTAAATATCATAAGGGCGCTTTAGAGACAACAATGAAACATCTCATAGAAAATATGAATTAACGGCATAGCATAGAGATAATGCAGATCAAACTGGGAACCAGATCTCGAAATGTTTCGAGTAAAACATAAACAATACGAACTGGTGGTAGAAAAATTATTTCATAAAAAAACTATAAAATTGTATAATTTTAAGCAGAAAGTCTGTAAATTTTTATTCATGGTCTTGTAGTGATAAAAGTAGAGACGATGTGGAAGAGTATGAAAGACTTATATAAAATATGTCAGAACTATGGAAGGAGTAGTGACTGTGCGTTATTCAGGTGACCCTATGTATTTTACAAAGCCGGGGTGGAGCGGCCGAGCGCTTTAAGGCGCCTTGCTGCCGAGCGCGCCACTGTTCGCCGTCGGAGGTTCGAGTCCTCCCTAGGGTATGGGTGTGTGTGTGTCTTCTTAGCGTAAGTTAGTGTAAGTAGTTTCTAAGCTTACGAACTGATGACCAAAGTAGTTAAGTCCCTTAGTCTTACAATTTTTTTTTCATAAGGAGGAGTCTTAGCCGGGCTTCTATTCACGCGGCGTGATAGAGGCGCCGCTAGTGTTCGAATTGCGACAAAAAAGAGCGTGTAAAGAAAGGGTCATGTATCCTTAGAAAAATAATCGGGGAGGGGGCGGGGTTCTGCGTTACTGTATGATGTTTGAGTAACTGCGATAAATATGTGTAGGATTTAGCCATATTTTAGACGTGAAACTTACAAAAGATAGTGAAGATCGCAAATTTTATTCTTTTGTCTGGAAGATTGAAAGTCGACTGCTCAATATTCCTGACATCTGCAACATAGCCGGTGGCCACCACTATGGTTGTTGTGATTTATTAATTTCTCCTGGCGCATAACAACTTCGAAAAATTTTCGGGTATGCTGCCAGGTATCAAAATCGACGACGGCCGATATTTCGGCTGGAGAACACCTTGCCATTTTCAAGGTGAAAATGCACTGAGGAAGCAATGCGCAACGATCCTTAAAATCTCGGTTTTCAATGAGTAAACAGGAAAGACAATACACACCGAGCAAGCACACACACAGCGCCGACACGACCAAAGACGAAAGCGATCAGGATATCGATAATAAACATCATTTCTCATGCAGAATATCGATGTTTATTATCGATATTCTGACCGCTTTCATCTTTGGTCGTGTCGGCGCTGTGTGCTTGCTTGCTAGCTCGGTGTGTGTTGTCTTTCCTGTTTACTCATTGAAAACCGCGGTTTTAAGGATCGTTGCGCATTACTTCCTCACTGCATTTTCGCCTTGAAAATGGCAGGGTGTTCTCCTGCCAAAATATCGGCCGTCGTCGATTTTGATACGTGACTCCATAACCGTAAGTTTTTCGAACTATGGTTGATGTTGTGGCCTGATGATGGCCATTTGAGTGCCGGAAACCTGTTCCAAAAGAATAAATTTTGCGATCTACAATGACTTTTGTAAGAAATTAATTATTAAGCTCACTGTTATTCAAATGTTCAAATGTTTGTATAGTCTATGGGAATTAACTACGGGGTCATCAGTCCCTAAACTTACAAACTACTTATGAACTACTTACCAACTAGGACGGCACAAATATCCATGCCCGAGAGGGGATTCTAACCCCCGACCGTAGTGGCCGTGCAGATCGTGACTGAAGCGCCTTAGTCAAAAATGCAAATGTTTGTAAAGTCTATGGGACTTAACTACGGGGTCATCAGTCCCTAAACTTATAAACTATTTATGAACTAGCTAATCCTAAGGACGGCACAAATATCCATGCCCGAGGGGGGATTCGAACCCCCGACCGTAGTGGCCGTGCAGACCGTGACTGGAGCGCCTCAATCGCCTCGGCCACCGCGGCCGGCGCTCACTGTTATTCCATGATGTTTTAAAAGATAACCTCGTTATCTCAGAATTTTGGACAGTTTCTTGCGGAAAAAAATTTACGTGAGGTTTACCGAGACTTCCCTTTCCTCCACATGAGAGGTGGTCAGATTGGGGTCGATCGTCTCCCCCAAAACTCGTCAGGTAACGAATGGACGCCCCCTAAGTGGAGGACATGCGGAGACTCACCGCGCAGGTCGATGAGCAGGTCCTCGCGCAGCAGGCGGAACTGGTCCCACGAGGACTGCGACTCGGGCACTGGGTGGCGGCGGATCCAGCCGCCGCACGCGAACTGGTAGAAGTCCTCGCACGGCTCCGCCGTCGTGTCCAGCGACTCCAGGATGCGCGACGCTGCAACACCACAGCAACAACACCTTCACGTCGTCCGCAGCCAACCACTCGCATGCGCTGGAGTGAAACTAGGAGGTAAAGGACTGGAACTTGACGAAAATTTAAACGTAGGAGAGCAGAAGGAGATGAAACGGACCGTGTTATGCATCACAAGACCAAGCGCCGTTACTTTATATTTCTGACTAGCTGAACCCCCGCATTCGTTGGCTGGTTGGTCTGCACCAGTTGTTTTTTTTAATCCTGATGAAGAATCCATATCTTAAGTTTCGTAATTATAGCTCGATTTGTAACCGCCTATGACACACCTTAATAGTTGAATTTCGAAAAATACCCCAACATGTGTCTTTTCAATTCCAACCAAGTAAGCAAATATAATTTTTTGTAATTCAAAATTGACTTAGTAGCAACGTATTTTCAAAAAAATGTTTCGTTCCCTATTTCACTCCATAAATGATTAATTTTCTGAAAATACCGAAACACGTATCTTTTTAATTCTGACCAAGAAAACATATACCAATTTATGTGGTTGTAGCTTAATAGCAAGAGATTTTAGAAAAAAATCTCAATTTTACCCACTTGATTGTTGAATTTACAAAAATACCGAAGCATGTATTTTTTAAATTCTAACGAACAATACAAATACCAATTTTTGCAGATCTAGCTCCAAAATTGTCTGGAAAACAATGTGTTTTCGAAAAGAATTTTTGAGCCCCTATTTTACCCCCTCAGTTGTTGAATTTCCAAGAATAGCGAAACTCGTGTCTTTTTAATCCTGATCAAGAGTCCATATCCTAAGTGTCGTAATTATAGCTCGAAATTTGAGCCTAATTTCCAAAAATACTGAAACATGTGTCTTTTAAATTCGAATCCCGAATCCAAATCCGAATATTTGTAGTTCTAACTTCAAAATTGCCTAAATAGCAACAGATTTTCGAAAAACACTCCCTCTCCAATGTAACCCCCTTAGTTTTCGAATTTCCAAAATTTCCAAAAATAGTAAAAATAATTGAATTTTAATCCTTACCAAGATTCCATATCCGAAGTTTCGTAGTTGTAGCTTAAAATTTCAGTTAACAGCAATATATTTTTGAAAATCAATTTTTTGCGTCACCTATTTTACCCCCTTATTTGTCGATTTTCAAAAAATACCGAAAGACGTGTCTTTTAAATTCGAACCCTGAATTAAAATCCGAAATTTTGTAGTTCTAGCTTAAAAATTGCCTAAATAACTACGTATTTTCAAAAAACGTTTCATCCCCTATTTCACCCCCTTAAGGACGGAATATCGAAAAATCGCTTCTTAAATGACGCCTGCAGAATAATATTAACACCCTCCACAAATTTCAAGTTTCTATCTTCAGTGGTTTTGGCTGGGCGATGATGAGTCAGTCAATCGGGACACTTCCTTTTATAAATAGATAGAAGAAGATGTGAGCGCAATTAGTGCTGTTTAATAGTTTTTCTGCTGTGAGATTTCACCACTAACTGAAAGAGCAGTAATCCTTCTTTGGTACAAAAAGTTGAGAAACATTCATAAATAAATATATTTTAAGAACATGTAAAATTTAGGTTACATTATGTCAGTTATGACATGTGGCGCTTGGACTAGTCATGCATAACACCGTCTTAACGAAAAGATAAGAGGTCTCATATGGTGATAAGAATTACAACACTGAAGACCTGAGTCGAATCAATGTGTATACGGCGTTCTCTAGGTATGACATAGACCTCTGAAAAAGCGTAGTATGAGAGAACTATTGTACCTGGTATGCATGAAATATGAGGCACCGAAAACACCGATATTGCCAATAGTTATAGAGGTGTAACATGTAATAATCTCCATTAAAAAAATAATAATAAAATAAAAAATTTAAAAAATTAATTTTTTTTATTCAGAAAATCGGTTTTCAGTTTCTTTGCATAATATAAGTGTAAGGAAGTCTTTTCTAAATGCATTTGTGTGGAGTGGAGCTTTGTACGGAAGTGAAACTTGGATAACAATTGGTTGGGACAAAAAGAGGATAGACGCTTTTCAAATGTGGCCCTACAGAATAATGATGAGGATTAGGTCGGTGGATGATGTAACTAATGGACAGTAATATATAGAATTGGTGAGAAAAGGAATTTCTGGCATACCTTGCGTAAAAGAAGGGATCGATTGGTAGGAAACATTCTTAGACATCAAGGAATCGTGAAAGTATTGGAGGGAAGAGTGAGGGGTAAAAGTTGAAGAGATGAATACAGCAAGCAGATTCAAATGGATGTGAGTTGCCGTTCTTATGAGGAATGAAAAGATTTGTTCAGAATAGATGATGCAGAGCAGCATCAAACCAGTCTTCGGACTCAAGAACACACCACCACCACCACCAGCACCAGCAGCAGCAACAACAACAAAGGGATGCAACAAAATGTGTGTAAAGTTTGTAAAAGTTATTAATAAATGGAGCGTCTAAAATAACAAATGGTAAATTGAATCGGCCAGACCTTCCAAGTCTGTATACCCTCAGTTTGCAACTATGGCCCCCATTAAATTTTTCGTATGTCTTTATTTCTCTTGTCATCGGGCTTGTGACAGTTTTTATTCGAACACTATAAATTTATATGCAGCGCAAACCTGTTTATTTCAGAATAACACTAGTACCTTACGTCCTGAACTGTCTGCTGTACGTATCCAATCTTTGAATACCCCTACAGTGTTCACCATCTCTTACTGTACTATAATAGAGGATGATCTCATAACACATGTTGTATCATTCTGTTACTTCTTCTTGTCAGTGGATTCCAGCTGTTCCTTTCTTCGCGAATTCCATGGATAACACCCCTAATTTTCAACATTTTTCCGTAGCATCCCGTGATAATTTACAAAATCGCGTCCTCAAACGTATGTTATTAAAAGATTCTTACAGTAAATACATCGAAAATTTGATACCAGTTGATTTCTCTTGACATTGATAAGCATTCATAAACAAATAACTGTTCTTCACTGGAATTTACATTATCAGATAGTAACCAGAACTTAGAAATGGCGAGCATTACAAAAGGTGTTTTCTTTATTGGACACCTTTTACAATGAAAAACACAGTTTCATGCGGAATACAAGATGGAGCAGTGACCACTGTAGACTAGCAGATTGACTTTCTGTGGCTGTGCTGGCAATTCGCTTTCATGTAGAGCCACGAGAACGTGGAGGAAGGTAACCGTCGAACAGCTGTCTGGCTCTCAGATCTAGAGGAATCTGGAGGAAAGGGGGTCTTAGCGCACCTCCCCAACCGTTATTCTACACACACACACACACAGAGAGAGAGAGAGAGAGAGAGAGGACAAAGTTTCAGCTCCGCGCGATACTTCTGGGGCTGCCGCGCGCCTGCCCGGGGATTCCCCTCCGGAAGCGCCGGTGGCGCCTCTGGCGGCGCGCGCGGCACTCACCAGATTTGGCGCACGCCTCGGTGACGCAGGTGCGGGCCTCGGGTCGCCGCAGCATCAGCGCCATCTTCTCGCCGGACTTGTTATCTGCGGCACAGAGAAAAGCACACGTGAGCCAGAGTTGTGAGCACGTCGAACAGCATCGGGACGGTTTACCGTCCGCCGATTACAGCTATGGACGTGGAGAGCTTCGCTCAATAGGATGTATACAAAAAGGGAAGATGGGCCATGCTCCTTTGATCTACATGCAGTCAAGGGTTGCGCTCGACGCCATATTGAGAGAGAGTAAACTATAGCTGGAAACGGACGTTTTTCCATGTCAGAGCTAGTATCACTGATGAAATGAAGACTTTAATGATAAAAATTTTATCGCAACATGAAAACATAACTGAAACTCTATGAAAGAGGCGACCGCTATTTTTTGGACACAGAATGAACAGTAACAGGTTAACTAAACAGGTTTTTAAATATATTTGGGACAAGAAGTCAACAATAGCTTGGATTCAAGAAGTTAGGAAAGATTTGAAAGAAGGAAGTGAAATAGATCGAACAGAAAGAGAGATTTTCGAGATGGAAGTGTGAAAAATGGAAGGATTCCAAGGCAGGAGGGAGAAGCAGACAGGGTCAAAATGGTCTGAGGAGGAAAAAAGGATACATAGTAAAATGATGAACGAATACTGGAGGAAATAGAAAGAACAACAAACTAGGAAGCATTGAAATTGGTGCATGGTCCTAGCTAATCCAAACAAAAGAAAGAAACCGTAATCTGTACTATGACACCAGTGATCTTTTTAATTGCTATTTCGCTCATTTGGGATCAGAAAGACGTAACTATATTTTTCATTATTATTTACTGAGTAGCTGCAATATGAAAGCTGTAGTAGAAAATAGCCGTGCATGAAATAAACGTTTTATTTACTGTTTAAAGTTCCGGAAAAACCTGTTAGACAGCACTCCGTCTTTATAAGAAAACATTTAAATCAGTTTAAGACATTGTTTCGGTAGTCACGTCTCTCTGATCCTAAATGAACGAATTATTTCTAGAAAAAAAGAAAAGAAAAAATAGTAACATGAAATATAATTTAGGAAAATAATCTGACTGAGAAGTATACGTAGAAGAACCTGTTCACTATACAGGGTGAAACAGAAGGAAGCTGCAATACTGTGGGAGGTGATAGTATGGGTAATTCTGAACAAAAAAAATTATATGAACATATATCCGATTTCCAATGGTTACCGAGAAGAATGTATTTTCAATGAAAACAGAGAAAAAATATACAGTAAAGTATGTGTTTATAACTGAGAACTGTATTCGTTTCAACAATGTAAACACATGTAGGTTACTTAATTCGTAACTGTACGTTAATAAAAATGCTGTACATTGATGACATGATTCATGAAATTAAACTTTACCACGATAGCGTCTCTTGCGCTAAAGTATAGCTGACGCCGAAGTTTACCAATGGAAACACAGATGGCAGCAATGTTCTTCACGCGCAGTGTTCCGTGGTATTCAGTGCTGCGTAGTTCGCGTGGAGAGAAGTTAAATGTGTCCTGTGTCTGTGTGAGCTTTTTGAAAAAACGGATGAAAATGCCGCATACATTTACTTTTGTGTACGGTTTGTGTCATGGAAATGCACATCAGGCTGTGAATGAATTTCGGGACCGATATCCAAATCGAAGAACACCAAGCCGGGCAGTTTTCTCCAATGTTTATCGCACATTACGTGAAACTGGTAAAGTTACAAGTGCACAGGTGACTTCCGCACGAGCTGCACAACAAACCTTACATGAACATGAACATATAGTGAATTCTGTACAAAGAAGCCCGTCAACTAGTACACGTAAAGTAGCCAGACGTATGCATGTTGCACAAAGTCGAGTGTGGCGTACATTGCATAAAGAAGGACTGTATCCATTCCATCGTCAAAAAGTACAACATCTACATCCTGAAGATGAAGTACAAAGATTGGAGTTTTCTCATAGGATACAACGTAACCACAGTCTTGCCATTTTTGTTATTTACAGATGAGGCAAAATTAACACGTGATGGTATTAATAATACCCGTTATTCGCATGAGTGGGATGTCAATAACCCACATGCTATATATGAGTCAAACTTCCAAGTATGATTCTCAATTAACGTTTAGTGTGGCATGATAGACGACATGATAATCGGACCTGTGGTTTCTATGTCGTTCACTGTTTTCATTGAAAATACATTTTTCTCGGTAACCATTGGAAATCGGATATATGTTCATATAACGTTTTTTGTTCAGAATTACCCATACTAACACCTCCCACAGTATTGCAGATTCCTCCTGAATCACCCTGTATATGCAGTCAAGCGTTGCGCTCGACGCCACATTGAGAGTAAACTATAGCTAGAAACGGACGTTTTCCCTGTCATAGCTAATGTCAATGAAAAAATGAAGACTTTAATGATACATTTTTTTTATCGCAACATGAAAACATAACTGAAACTCTACGAAAGAGGCAACAGCTATTTTTCGGACACTCATACAGACTGAACAGCAACAGGTTAACTAAACAGGTTTTTAAATATATTTGGGTCAAGAAGTCAACAATAGTCTGGATTCAAGAAGTTAGGAAAGATTTGAAAGAAAGAAGTGAAATCGATCAGAAAGAGATATTTTCAAGACGAAAGAGTTAAAAATGGTATGGGGGTCTAGTGGTAAGACGTCTGTCCAGTAAGCATGGAGATCTGTGTTCGATTCCCCGCCGCATCACAAATTCATTGCTTCAACTTTATCTTTAAAAATGAAAGGATTCCAAAGCAGAAGGGAAAAAAAGACAGGGCCAAAATGGTGTGAGGGAAAAAAAATAAAAAATAAAAAAAAGAGAGAAAGAAAAAGGATACATAGTGAAAAGATGAACGAATACTGGAGGAAAAAGAAAGAACAACAAAGAAGGAAGCATTGAAATTGGCGCGTGGTCCTTAGCTGACCCAAACGAAAAAAGAAATCGTAATCTGTTCTATGACATCAGTGACCATTTTAATTGCCAATTCGCTCAGGCGTAACTACATTTATCATTATTATGTACTGAGTGGCTGCAATATGCAATCTGTAGCAGAGAAAGCAGTGAATGAAATAAACGTTTTATTTACTGTTTAAAGTTCCGCAAAAACATGTTAGACAGTACTCCGTCTTTACATGAAAGCATTTAAATAAGTTTAAAACATGGTTCGTTGTCACGTCTCTCTGATCCTAAATGAACGAATTATTTCTAGAGAAAAGAAAAGATAAAATAGTAACGTGAAATAATATCTAGGAAAATAGTCAGACCTGAGAAGTTTACGTAAAAGAACCTGTTCACTATAGAGTAGGAACAGCAATAATTATTTATTTAATGGTCAACAAGAAAGATAATTCTCCTTATTCTACGTGATTAATTTTCGAAAGGGGATTCAACGGTCGTTGCCAACATCAGCACACTACCCATGCTGCTGCTGTAAGTAAAATTCAACATTCAACTATGCGACATGAAATAGTTAGATGAAACTTTTAAATTACTGAAATATTACGCCTAACTGTGTCGTGAAAGAATTCCAATTACAATGTAAGGTAGTTTTAGTAACACCATTATCCAAGGGTGGCGCAGCGTAGTGAGAACCGTAGTAGATTGGAAATTCTCCGGAATGAGTTCCAGCCGAATTACTTACGGTGTATATATAATTTTATGTCATCCTTGTACCATTAAACTTTTAATTGTGAAACTGAAATATCCTTAAGTATTTCATTGTTTTTGTTTTTGAATTGTTACCGAAACAGAATTATCGTCAAGAGAAGGTCCAATTAAAACTCTGTTGTACAGCATATGTACTGTTTACCAATTAGATGGTTAGCTACGTAATGATTATTCACACGTTGCTCTGAATCCAAATTGATAACATTAACTCGTACTAAATTATAGCTAACGTCGCTTACATTTCTACATCTTTTGGAAAAGTGGAGAAGGAAATGTGATTATTTATATTAGAATTACTTCGGCTGAACACAATCTGCCGCCTTTTCCCGTATTGCTGCTCAAAATAACAATGATACAGCTCCAAGTATTACCACATATTTCTACCTTGTATAGTGAAAATTGTTTGCTTGTACATAATAACAGCAGTTAAAATGCATAGCTGAGGTCGAATAGCCGTGTGCACTAATGCACCTTGCTGCGGAGGTTCGAGTCCTCCCTCCAGCATGCATGCGTGCGTGCGTGTGTGTGTGTGTGTTGTTCGTAAGATAAATTAGCTTAAGTTGTTTGTAAGTTTAGGGACCGATAACTACTGCATTTAGATACCATAACTTTACATACATCTGATTTTAAAATGCATAGTTCATAAAATAAACAAAACCTATTCAGTCTCGTTTCGCTTCAAAGACAGCGCTTAACTCTCTCTCAAATTGGTGGACTCTGCGCATGCGCACTCAATTTTGGCACAGAGATTGCAGCGGAGTTTCCGTCCTGTATACCTCCTATTCTGTGTTAAGATCCTCTAAAGTAATAACAAATTATTACTTACACTTTGGTCCACAGAGGGAAAAGGATTACTGTTGTATTTATACATGATGTGGTCCATAATGTTTTTATTTATTTATTTTTATTACACTCGTTGGTTCAGTTGCCTCAAATTATGTTTCATGCAACCCACTTTCCAGCCTAATAACAGCTTCTTCAAATGTTTCACTAGACATTATTACGAGGTGTTATAAAATATTAATGATTTTAGTATACTGTCTTGTTTTGACGAGTTTTGATTTTAATTTCTCTTTTCATATATCATTTGTACTTCTTTTTTTAGAGTTCTATACATCAATAAGTAAAAGATACAATTGTTCCATACAAACTCACTCAAGTACCGTGTAAGTATTTCCTGTCGATCTACAATAGTAAACTTCGGCTAGAGGAAAGGTTTTGCAGTACAACTAAAGGAAAAAATCCGAAACTGCTGATATGTAGTTATATAAAAATACTCTTCGCAATTGCATATTCACAACCAAATTTGTCAAAAAACTCGGGAACTATTGTAACGGCAGCCCATCACAAGCTGCAATGTTTTAGTTTTTATCAACCTTCCAGTTTCGATGTTGCTTGACTGTCATAAGGAGAGAGAGAGAGAGACAGATGGCTAGCGTCTGCAGGTCTCTGATACACACGATAAGAGCACCTCGTGCATTTGTCAAAAATTTCGTTTTGATGAGTGAATTTGCGAGTGTCGAAAACTGGATTCTGTGGTGGGTAGCCTACACGCCAGAAGCTGGAAAATTGTTTCCTTTCCCTGACTGTAGGGTGCCCTATAAAGTAGGTCAACGAGACTCGCGGTGGAGTGGCCGAGCGCTCTAAGGCACCTTGCGGTTGCTCGCAGTCGGAGATACGAGTCCTCCCTCGGGCATGGATGTGTGTGTTGTCCTTAGGTTAGTTTAAGTAGTTTGTAAGCCTAGGGAATAATGACCAAAGAAGTCAAGTCCAACAGATTTATAAACATTCGGATACTGTTTACACGCAACATGCCTGTCAGCAGGGCATCCTATATGTAAGGGGCTGAAAAAAACATGTTATTGCTGATTTTCAATGGTGCAAATTCAGCCATACAAATTTAGGTTTTACATGTAAAATTCTGGTATGATTCCTAAGAGTAAATAAAAATAACCCAAGCATGAGCTCCATCTCTAGTGACCTCGTTGTCGATGGGACGTTAAACCCTGATATTCTTTCCCTCTTCTTTCGCATTATTCAGTCGATGCAAATAATAGTACACATCTCCTCCCTCTTTGTCTATTTCTTTTTCCCGTCTGAGGCTGGTATAGTGGGGTGCCTGGTTTTGCGCTCTGTGTGTACCGCCAACCAAATACCAGCCGGATCCCTACGGCACTGGTGAACTCTCCAATTTCTAATTTACCCACGTTGATGAGGGTTCTACAACTGAGAAAGAGAAAGTCACTGTTCCCATGTACAGATCACCGTCGTTGAAGGAACTCTCCGAAGCAATGAATACGTTTACTTTGGATGACCGGGTTCGGTAAACATAGTTACCATCGTCTCAACATTTTATTATTTTCACAAAAAGCGGCCATCTCAATAAATGTATAGTATCGCGATCTTGGGTACGGAGTGTTTCTTCATTTGATATTTCAGATCTCCACTCTAGACTTAGAGACCTAACGGTGTTCGGGTGCCTAGTCTCTTTGATATCATTCTAGCGAATTTCTTTTCGTAGTTAATATACAATGTGTGATGGTTTGCAACTTTCTACAAAACATATTTATTTTTGTGACTGTATTCGGTGTAACGAGCTGTTTGTCTCAAGTATTTCATATCACAGGCTGTTAATCTTTCCGCATCTTTTATCTCTTTTGGCCAGAGTTTCTATCATAGCATAGCACAGATTTTGCTTGTTCGTGTCTTACAATGTTTTTTATGTCGTAAATGGAGACTAAGGAAGGTCTCATTAGATTATTTGTGACCCACATTACTTTTGTAACTCTGGTGACTTTGTCCAGAAACGGTAGTTTATAGAATCCTAGAATTTTATTTTTCAAACAGATCTATCATTGTACTGGGTACTTTTACCGAACGTCACAGTTTTTGCTTACTTAGTGTTGATATCGCTGTTGTATTTCAGAGGTTATCTGTATACTACGTTATCTATAATATTACGGGGTCTAGTTTTGTGTTTCTGTTGATTTGAATGAAGTCGTGTGGCATCTAATTACACTGTTGTAAATAATAAAACAAATATGTGTTCCCAAACGGACCAAACTACTATGGTCATTAATCATGATTTAGAAACTACTTAAACTAAGGACAACACGCCCATGATCGATGGAGGATTCGAACCTCCGCCGGGAGCGACCGTTCAGTCTTTAGCACGATGCCTTTGACTACGAGGCCACTGCCGCGTAGCTAAAATAAATATTTGAGTTTAGAAACTTCATTATACAGATATCCTTAGCACTTTAAACATTTAAACACATCTTATTTTAATGTTTTAAGAAATTATGCGTGCGTTTGGAAATGTTCGTGCGGCACCACAGTCATCTAGAATATTTTAAAAGAATTTTCCGCCATTTGACTATAATTAATATTCATTTATTTTTGACAAACATGATTTTCCCTTTTAATTTCATTCTCTACCGATATTTTAACAGAAAATTATTGAAAAGTACAAATTATATAATGCAGAATAACGAACATATGGCGTCGCATTAAGGACATGAGAAGAGATCAAAGACAGATAATATGGCAGAAATTGTGCACCGAAAATAGACATTAGTGACTGGCAATGCGTATTTGACAGCCAATTTATTGCGCTGACTAGCTTTTACCACGTCTGTACATCCCCTAACAATAACATTTATCAAAGCAACGCCGAGATCGTTACAAAGCGGCGCCATTGTGTGAGCTGCATGAACCTTCGATTGCCAGAGGCATTTGCATTATTCATGTAGCCATGTACTTCACAAATCGTTACAAAACATGTGCATAGAACACCTTATCGAGGTAGAATTCTTTCTTGGATGCACAAGAAATACGAGGCCAACAACTATCACACACTGACATTACCTGACGTCGCAGGATGGAGGCGATCTGCATTGATTAATTATCTTCAAAAGAAAACGACAAGATCAAAAAATGTTCAAATAGCCGTAGAGCTTATAGGACTTAACTACGGGGTCATCAATCCCTAAACTTACAGCCTACTTAGGAACTAACTATTACTAAGGGCGGCACAAATATCCATGCCCGAGGGGGGGGATTCGAACCCCGACCGTAGTGGCCGTGCAGACCGTGACTGGCGCGCCGCAGACCGCTTGGCCACGGCGGCCGACACGACAAGATCATAGTATGGCTAATTTATTTATTGACAACCGGCTTTGATGGGCTATGCCATGATCATCTGTTCGTATTAATTCTACATTTTTTTTTCTTTTTTAATGGAGGTTAAATAGAAGGTGCAACATTGCACATATGAAAAACTCAAGTTATATTAACAGGTGCTTGTAAGAGACTCAAACAGACTTGTAAGATTCTCTTATAAGCAATTCATAATATATTTAATATTTTCACTAAGGGCATCTCTCTCTCTCTCTTAGTGAAAATATTAAATATATTATGAATTGCTTATAAGAGAATCTTACAAGTCTATATATATATATATATATATATATATATATATATATACAGAGAGAGAGAGAGAGAGAGAGAGAGAGAGAGAGAGAGAGAGAGAGAGAGAGAGAGAGAGAGAGAGAGAGAGAGAGGGGGGGGGGGGGGGGGAGGGAGAGAGAGAAACCACATTGTAGAATTTATACGACCAGAAGATGATGACATAGCCCATCGTAACCAGTCGTCAATAAATTAAGTAATCAAGCTGCGACTTGGCGTTTTCGTTTTGAAGATAATTAATCTCTATATAATAAAATGCAATGTCCCGACTAATTGATTGACTGACTCATTATCACCCAGCCCAAACCACTTGAAATTTTTACAGGGCGTTGATCTTACTCTGTAAGCGTCATTTAGAAAGCGACTTTTCGATTCCGTCCGTAAGGGGGTGAAATAGAGGATGAAACGTTTTTTTGAAAATACGTTGCTGCTTAGGCAATTTTGAAGCTAGAACTACAAAATTTCGTATTTTAATTCAGGGTTAGATTTTAAAAGACACGTATTTCAGCATTTTTTTTTTTAAATTCAACCAATAAGAGGGTAAAATAGGGGACGCAAAAAATTGATTTTCAAAAATATATAGCTGTTAACTCATATTTTACGCTACAACTACGAAACTTCAAAAATGGATCTTGATCAGGATTAAAAAGCCACGAGTTTTCGAATTTTTGAAAATTCAACAACTAAGGGGGTACAATAGGAGTTCAAAAATTAGAGAGAGGATGTTTTTCGAAAATATTTTGCTATTAAGGCAATTTTGAAGCTACAACTACATAAATTGGTATAATTTTTCTTGGTCAGAATTAAAAAGATACGTGTTTCAGTATTTTCAGAAAATTAATCATTTAGGGCGTGAAAAAGAGGATGAAATGTTTTTAATACGTTGGTATTTGGGCAATTTTGAAATTAGAACTACACAGTTTCGGATTAGGATTCGGGTTTCTGGGTTCGAATTAAAAGACACGAGTTTCGGTATGTTTGGAAATTCAACAACTAAGGGGGTAAAATAGGGGATCAAAAATTAGAGAGAGGATGATTTTCGAAAATCTTTTGCTATTAAGGGAATTTTGCAGCTACAGCCACATAAATTGGTATATGTTTTCTTGGTCATAATTAAAAATATGCGTGTTTAGGTATTTTCAGAAAAGTAATCATTTGGGGGTGAAATATGGGATGAAACATTTTTTGAAAATGCGTTGCTACTAAACCAATTTTAAACCCAGAATTACAAAAAATAATATTTTCATACTTGGTTGGAATTTAAAAGACATGTTGGAGTATTTTTCGAAATTCAACTATTAAGGGGTTCCATAGGGGTTACAAGCAGTGAATCAAATGTTCAAATGTTTGTAGAGTCTATGGGACTTAACTACGGGGTCACCAGTCCCTAAACTTACAAACTACTTATGAACTACTTACAACTAAGGACGGCACAAATATCCATGCCCGAGGGGAGATTCGAACCCCCGTCCGTAGTGGCCGTGTAGACCGTGACTGGAGCGCCTCAGTCTCCTCGGCCACCGCGGCCGGCTGTTTGTAAATCTTAAGAGACTTAACTACGGGGTCATCAGTCCCTAAGGATTACAAACTAATTTCACTTAGACTAACTTATGCTAAGGACAACACAAACACCCATGCCCGAGGGCCAAATCGAACCCCCGACGGCGAACAGCAGCGCGCACCGCAGCATGGCCTCAATACGCCCGGTCATTCTGCCCCGGCAAGTAGTATCACATTTCATTATGATAGGTACTTAAGCTATATCTATGAAAATTTATATTAAGAGGAAGAAAGAATTGGAGCAGTCCAACCAGCCTACGCAGTCGAAGCAGCGGGCGGTAAGCTAGTAATAACATACACTATGTGATCAAAAGTATCCGGACATCTGGCTGAAAATGGCTTATAAGTTCGTGGCGCCTACCATCTGTAATGCTAGAATTCAATATGGTGTTCGGTCACCCATTCTTCATGACAGCTTTCACTCTCGCAGGCTCACGTTCAATCAGGTGCTGGAAGGTTTCTTGCGGAATGGCAGTCCATTCTTCATGGAGTGCTGCACTGAGGAGAGGTATCGATATAGGTCGGCGAGGCCTGACATGAAGACGGCGTTCCAAAACATCCCAGAGTTGTTCTACAGGATTCAAGTTAGGACTCTGTGCAGGCCAGTCCGTTACGGGGATGTTATTGTCGTATAACCATTGCGCTAAAGACCGTGTATTAGGATCACGTGCTCGATCGTGTTGAAAGATACAATCGCCATCCCCGGAATTCTTCTTCAAACGTGAGTCTATGCTGTGATAGTGCCACGTAAAACAACAAGGGGTGAAGCTTCCTCAATGAGAAACACGACCACACCATAATACCAAGGCCGCCAAATTTCACTGTTGGCAATACACACGCTGGCAGATGACGTTCACCGGGCACAACCACACGCTGCTACTGGGCCGCCACAAGTGCACCGTGATTCGTAACTCCTTACAACGGTTTTTCACTGTTCATTCATTATTTACGCTCTTTACACCAAAAGAGGCGTCGTTCAACATAGACCTATGTGGGCTATGGGCAGCCACTCGATCATGAAATCTAAGTTTGCTCACCTCCCGCGTAACCGTCATAGTACTTGGTCCTGATTCAGTTTGGAATTTCGTGTGATGGTCCGGATAGATGCCTGGCAATTATACTTTTCCAACTGACGGCGGCCTTTTTCAGTCAACAGACGATGTCGGCCTCTTCGCTTTCGTGCTGTACGAGTCCCTTAACGTTTCCACTTCACTATCATCAGAAACAGTGTTAAGGAGTGTGGAAATGTAGCGTACAGACGTCTAAGTGACACCTAGGTACTTGACCACGTCCGGGACTTCTGATATGGAATACCTGGTAGCACAATGCACCAATCTGGTGGTGTCCGGATATTTTATCACATTGTGTAATTTATGGTTTCTAATACAAAAGAGATCACTGTAATTTCTTACTGAAACCACCAGCAATTAAAGCTAGAAAACTAAGAATTTCCGCTTCTGTTATTTCGGACTATTCGTATGTGTAATCCACCTAGTCCAGGGCTGGGCAAATGCCGTTTCGCGAGCGCGAGCGCTCTTAGCGGCTCACACAGCCTGCTCGCGGCTCCCCCCACTCCGCCAGCCAGCAGTGCCCCCCACTCATACTCGACTAGCCGCGCACCTCAATACACCACGCGGAAGCACTCGTTCTCGATAACTTCGAGATGTTGGTTCAAAATCATTTTAAATAAATCCAGAATGATATAAATTAATGCTTATTTCTTTTTTGTTCGTAGTACCTCTCCTCTGAAGTGACAATTCTTTTATGTGTATGTCACCTTGTTGTTTATCTTGACAGGAAATTGATAGGCTTTGTGGTCTTAGAGTTTCTTCCCCTTTATGTTTTCTATATATCATAGGAGTTTAGTTATCCGTTTTACTTCCTCTAGGGAGAAGTTTTTGTTTTACACTTGATAAATTATACGTATCTTAATAGTTCCTAGGTTTTTGCTTTCTGCAGCAGGGATATTTTATTTCCCTTTAGCTGTCAAATTTTACCATGTACTTATTTGGTTATTTTTGATAAGTTCTTTATCGTACCATGACAACTTCGTTGCGGTACCACTGATATAGGCAGGGAACTTTTTCCATTGCTCTCAGGTCTTGAGTTCTGGAATTTTTCCCCCTTCAGATTGGTGTCAGTTTTCATCCTTTCCTAAGGATGTAATGAACCTTAATAGTTGTTACCCTGTGACCGACCACCCAGTTTCTCGTCATTGTAATGAAGCAGGTTTTTAGTTACAGAAAGTTCAGTTTTGTTGCATTTTGTAAAACAAAAAAATCTACACAATTCTGTGAAAATATAACGTAAAATTTAGAATAAAAGATTCTTTTGTTAATTCTTTACGTCTATGTCCTATTTGTGGCCACGAAAGCAGGTTTTACAGTGGTTAGAAACAGTGGTTCGAAACTGTGTTTCATCCTTACGTGAGCAACCGGTGCATGGTACAGGATACACAATTTTCGGGTAAGCACTGTTAACACTTACTTCCCACTCAAACATGCTGTGGTAGATATGATTGTACCGGTGCCCTTTTCCCGGAAGCCGCATCAGCTTGACGCGACCTCGTGTGTTTTCTACGTGCAGTAAGTATTCCAGCTTGTCCTTACTCAGTAAAGCGCCCTCACAGCTGCACAGTTGCCCCCTACCCGTGCACTGTGCACAGCCCTGCTACCCGCACTGCTGGCTCTCAAGGCCGCTCAGCGGGCAGCCGCGCGAGCAGCTCTCGTGCCCACCCCTGACCTAGTCGATGTGTGATGCTTCGGTCAGGGCGAATGCAGTGCCTGCTGCGAGCAATGAATTGATGTAGTAGGAAGACATAGGGGAGTTTGGGTAGTCCTTACACGTGGCGCAGAGACTCAGCGCAACTACTTAGTAAGCAAGAGGTACCAGGTTCGAATCCCGGCGCAGGCACAAATCTTACGTCCATGTTGTAATATTACACTTTCCAAAAACAGCAAACTACGATGGGCGTTTGAAAAGTTCGTGCAAAGTCCGAGAGATGTCACCACCGGTGTTAGTTACATCTTTGTAAAGAATGCACACAAAGTTTCAGCCAAAGAGTAAAGATTCAAGAGATTGCTAGCGCTGTGGCGTCTCACGCACATAACATTTTGTATAAACATTTGGACATGAGAAAGCTATCCACAAGATGGATGCCGCGATTGCTTAAGCATGAACAAAAACGGAATCGTGTGAAGTGTTGCAAGGAAGGTTTGCAGATGTCGGGAAGAATCCGTCACTGTGTATGAAACATGGATATTACTGTACTCCTGAGACCTAATAACAATCTAAACAGTGTAAAACTATTACAGGTGCATATTACTCATGGTTACTGAACCATTTGAAAACCGAGCCACAAAAAAATTCCTTTTGCATCGCCACAATGCACCACCACAAACCTCAGCGTTTGTGGTCGCAAAATTATTTGGACATTCCAATTCTCCAGACTTCGTTCCCTCGGTCTGCTATTTATTCCCCAATTTGAAGAAATGGCTGGCGGGTCGAAGATTACATTCAAACGAGGAGGTGATTGTAGAAACTAATAGCTATTTTTCAGGCTTGGGCAATTCATATTATTCGGAAGGGATCGACAAATTAGAACAGCATTGGACGAAGTGTATAAGTCTAAAAGGAGACTATGTCGAAAAATACAAATGGTTTTCGCCAAACACTTTAGTAGTTTTTATTTTTGCATGGACTTTTCAAAAGACCCTCGTATGGGCTTATATCGCTGTCCTGTCAGTTGCAGACTTTGAAACACATTTTATGTACGAATATAATGTCATTTTTGGCAACCGTAAATTTCCTTTTTTAGGAATCAGCATGGCTTCCGAAATCAGTGACCATATGAAAGACCACTCGCGCTTTTCATTCATGAGATCCAGAGGGCAGTAGATGCAGAATCGCAGATAGATGCTTATTTCTTGTATGCGTCTCTTAGCTTTTCATGTATTATAACATATCCAAATTTCAGAAAAACCGAAGAGTGCTGTAAGTTCACTTGTCAGTGTCAAAGTTAGAAAATGTGATTAAAAACAGTAAATTTCTTGCCTCCCCCATACAAAAGTAACATTTGCGCGGTTGGTACTCACTGATGATGGCGAGCACTGCGACGGCGGCTGCCAGCGACACCACGGCGGTCGCCAGGGTTGCCACCACAACCACCAGCTTCCCCGGAGCGCGGGTCCTGCAACACATGGAAAGGACGCAGGCATCAGCATGCGCCACAGCATAGGCTCTCATCATAGAGGGTTTGCCTGCCGCGATACACGGATGGCAGTTCACAGATCAACCATTCAGCATACCTGCCGTTAAATATTTACACACTGGTTGGAAAAGGATACAGCCACCAGTTTCAAGGTTGCAGATTTATTTACAACCGGTTACGAGCAATTATCACCCTTCTTCAGGTATCTGCACAGGAAACACTTAACAATAATATACAAATATAAATATTACATAAAATTCGCAATAGAATCATAGGATTAAATGGGCAGGATGTACACTGCATGTAAAGTTTTCTCGAAAAGTGTCAAAATGTGAAATGTTAATAACTATTCTGCTACATATTGATAAAATAAGGAACTGTACAAAGTATTAAGTACATATAAAGGAAGAATTTTTAAGTACTTACATGAAATGTGCCCTATACGTTTACAAAGAGATCTGTGAACAGATACCTGGCCGCAATTAATAATAAAAATAATTGTAACCGGCTATCTGTTCACAGATCTTCATAAGCTGCACGTAGTTTACTATGTTTGGTATGCTATGATAGATACTTTATTGTGTCGCTTTCCTACCTACTAACTTTCCTACTTCTATTTTAGCTGTTAATACCAGAATATTTCGTTCCATGATGACAGATCTTTGATATTGTCATCCTTTACTTCAAGCAGTAGAATATGACTCTGCTAGGCCGTCAGTAGACCGGTTTATGACTCTATTGGGCAGTTAGTATGCTGGTTTTGCATGCTCAAAGTTACGTTTTCTCTTAGGAATACTGTATTATACGACTCTTACACCCTGCAACTTTATTCCCCCTTCTCTCTTTACCCCCCACTACATCCAAAGATGCACATATTAACAACTTAGTTAAGAGTTCTGGCATAATCTCTGCACTTACGTTCAGTGTGATTACAAAATGCTCTGTGTAAATGTATAGGACATAATTTATATAAGTACCTAAAAATTCTTCGTTTATATGTACTTAACACTTTTTACAGTTCATTATTTTATCAATATACAGTAGAATAGTTAATAATATTTAACATTTTGTCACTTTTCGAGAAACCTTTATATGCAGTATACTTCTCGTCTCTTTAATCCTGTGATTCTACTGGGAATTTTATGTAATATTTGTATTTGTATATTATTTTGAACTGTTTCCTGTACAGATACCTGAAGAAGGGTGATAATTGCTCGAAACCGGTTGTAAATAAATCTGCATCCTTGCAACTGGTGGCTGATTACTTTTCTAACCTATAAAACACTCATCTGTTTAGATGCCATCACACAACTGTTTCACAATTATTACTGTACTTCACGCACCAGTTATCAATAATAAAATGTATATGTCAACACGACATGTTTTGGGACATTATCCCATTATCAAGTCTGTAAAACAAGGAAACATAGAATGATAAGGGCACAAAATACAAACGACTGTATCAACAAATATTCCAATGAAACTAACCTACTTACCATAAAACTTATCTGCTGCTAGGACGCATCGTCAAACAATAGCTGTGTATGTACATTGTCAAAAATAAAACTTTGCGCAGTACCACATCTTTGTCTGATGGCAGCAAGTTGTGCACTAACGGACAGCAGATTAGAATATCTTTGGCCACCATTGACAGAGGTTAAACATATGGACAATCTTTGAAGTTAGATCAGCTGTCCGTTAGTGCACAACTTGCTGCCATCAGATAAACATGTGGTAGTGCGCAAAGTTTTATTTTTGACAATGTACATACACAGCTATTGTTTGACGATGCGTCCTAGCAGCAGATAAGTTTTATGGTAGGTTAGTTTCATTGGAAAATTTGTTGGTACAGTCGTTTGTATTTAGTGCACTTATCATTCTACGTTTCCTTGTTTTACAGAACTTGATAATGGGATAATGTCGTCCCGAAACATGTCGTGTTGACATATACATTTTATTATTGACAACTGGTGCGCGAAGTACAGTAATAACTATAAAACACTGTTGCTGCAATGGATAAAACATTTTATTTATACACTGGTCAAAACAATTAGGGGATGAGTTGAGATATCTAGGTACTTAAGTATTATAATCAACAGAATGAACTAAAATGGTTCGACGTCTTTCTGTCGGTTCTACGGAGTGGAGACACAACTTTACAGCAACGGAGTTAGTGGTAACAACAGAAATTTACTGCCAAGGGGGTTGGTGTTGACTTGTGTTTACCAAACAAATTTCACAAGCTGCTGGTTTTAGATAGTGTAGTGAGCAGATAGTGCATTGGAACTACAACTTGAATTTCCTGAGGGAAAGATATGGAGAGCTATGGGAAGGTTGGAAGCGGGACAGTCTCTGAGAGAGGCGGCTGCAGCTATTGGAGTGTCCCAAATTCTAACTTCCAAGCCTTGGACGCAATTTCAGACAGGACGAAGCGTCAAGAGAAGACAAGGCCAAGGTCGCCAACGGGTAACACCTGCAACAGATGACCGTTATCTCCGGTAAACAGCCTGCCGAGATAAGCTGAACGCAACTCAGCTGCAACGCACCCTCCAGGCAGAAACAGAACGCGCAGTATCAAGACCCCCTCTGGTGTCGCGACCCACAGGTTGGAAAACACTGCCTTAGATCATTTTGTAATTGGGACATCCGCAGCTGGTAAAACTACTATTTAAAAATAGCTTCAAGGATTGTCAACGTGGATCTATAAGGAGTAATCTTAATAAAAACAGTTGATACGGCACCAGGATTTATCTATTTTATAGGATGACAATTCTTGAAGCTATGTTTAAATAGTAGTTTTACCAATGTTGTAAAACCATTTAGCATCTTTTTAAAACAATTGACAAATTCATTTATGAAAACTGCCTTAGACGTTTTCTTTCGCAGTTACGGCTGATACTTTCGACACCGACGAAGAAGAGTTTTACTGCAAGATTGCTGTTTTACGGTAAACTTTTAATACCTGCCGTTTCTCTGTTTGATGTCACGCGGCTTCTATGTAATCGGAGAACGGATTAGTTAACCGCTGTGTCCGGAATTTATTGTTTGTAATTTCTCTCAATTCCGCTTCAGGCTGTATTAAAAAATAATCGAATTCTGCACCACCAGACTAAGCACGTACGTTTTCAACGCGCATAAAGTACGCTACAACACCGTTTACGGCTTAGTCTTCTGCAGAATTCACAGAGCTGCGCTGTCGTTATGCTGGAAAACGAGATGTCATGGGAAGGATAGCCGAATAATTTTCTGTTTGTTAACATCGGATGATTCTTTACATGAAAATATTTTCGTTTAGGCTTTACCGTGACTGTTGTTTGAAATTGGTCATAACACAAGGTATTTCTGTTACCAGTCACTTTATTTTATTGTACCCACAACGCTTTTCGAGGATTTAAACCCCCATCATCAGGTCGAATAATATTATGCTGTGTACATATAGTTTAGGTTGACTTCTACGCTGTCTACAGTGGTCACAGGTCCCTTGCATTGTCATAACCTCACTTACGTGTAATAAATCACAGCCAAAACGAAGATGGTGGCGGAACCACAGTCATCTTCTATATCTATAAATGTGAAATGTGAATGTCTGTTCGGTGTACGTTTATCACGTCTGAACAACAAGACATAAAGAGCTAAGAATTTGGCCAGTTACGTCTACCCGGGGAAGGCTTTAGTCACGGTTTTATGGCGATCGGATAGCTATTTATGTATATATATTAATGTGAATGTCTCTTCGGTGTACGCTGATAACATACGAACGACAAGACGCAGAGACGTAAATATTTGTACAGTTACTAATTTATACCTGAGGAAGGTTTTAGGCACGGTTTTATAGAAATCTGATTGATATTTAGTAATTTGAAGAATATAACGCGAAATGCGGAGCAATAATTACTCTTTGAAAATGGTTTTATTGGTTGCATTGTTACTTGAGGGTTCATAATGATAAAAGGGTGGAGTATATTGGGATGGAAAGTTATCGGTGTATATAAAATTCTACGTGTGTGTGTGTGTTAATATTTCACTTTGCAGCGAAAACTACAGAACGCAAACGAGTGATCTGTGTGTAATTGTTGTCCGAAGTCTCCCGTTGTACACCATAGTAATTCCACGCCGATAGCTGTAAGGGGGTGGAAGATATGGTGGTTGAAAGTCGTCAAATTATAAAAAAAAAATCGGACTGAAGGCCAGTGATGACGTTTGCGACTCTATAGCAAGGAGGTTACATACAGCGAAACTTGATGCCGCAGACCATATCTTCGGTTTAGGCGTGCTGTAATGTATTCAGCTCTTTTTCTGTAAGGATAAGCATACGAATAAGGAAATATAAGAATAAATAAATAAAGCAGTAAAAAAGAAATTTCTTTTAATACATCTCTTTAAAAAATCGATTTGACGTTTCGCGCGTTACATCAACTACAATACTACAAATAACGTAGTTTACCAGAATGCCCTAAAATGAAATTAAAATGAATTTGGACATTACTCTCACCATACGTGTTGAGATATTGCAACAGAAGCTATAAGGAATAATGCATGTATTATTTATTGTAAATCATTAAGCACTTCACATAATTTTATTTTTTTTATTTGAATGTTGATTAAAAATGTTTGTTTCTAAAGAAGGTAATGTATTTCATTCCATCCTTCAAAACCAGTCTCATAGCACACTACTGAAACATAGCTTATCTATCATAATCAACCAACACGCGAGCGGAGCCACGGTTTTAAGCTAGTATAGAATATTTTGAAAGAAATTTCCGCCATTTGACTATAATTTCTTTTCATTTATATCAGACAAACATGGTTTTTCCCTTTTAAAGTCATTCTCAAGAGCAATTTTAACACAAAGTTAATAAAAAGATAACTTAGTTGCACTGTCTCCACTAGTCACAGGTAACTTGAACCTCACTTACGTGTAATAAATCACAGCCACCATCGTTTTGGCTGTGATTTATTACACGAAAGTGAGGTTATGACAATGTAAGGGACCTGTGACCACATGAGACAGTGCAACAGGTCAATCTAACCTATATGTACACAGTGTAATATTATGCCACCTAATGATGGGGGTTTAAACCTTCGAAACGCGTTGAGGGTACACTAAAACAAAGTGACTGGTACGGCAAATACCTTGTGTTTTAATCAATCGGATGATTCTCGCAGATAAATTGTATGTACAGGTACTTTGGAACAGCCATTATAATGGCGATTGATAATTATACCCACCGCTTTTAATTAAACGCTTTCTAAATGTACAGTGTAAGACAAAAGTCGCTGTTCACCCCTTTATTTAAAAAAACTGTGCGGGAAATGGGTAACCAGAATATCCCAGGAAGGTATGGATGAGGCTGTCTATCTTGTAATAGTTCCTGTATTTAGGTAGAATTTTTATTTTATTTTATTTCATATGTTTATTGGCAGACTATGTGCGCGAGTCGGTGGCAGATACATTTTAGTTTGGAACGGCTAGGCAGCTCGCCGACAGTCCTGTTGTAGTTTCCCGCGGCAGAGTCGCACCTTATGGCGTCGGCAGAGGTGCGGTAACGACCGAAAGCTCCAGACGCTGCCTCCGTGGAATTCTCCGTTGCGGCCGCCGCTCTTATACGCTGGGAAAGTACGAAGGATATGTAACGAATCTAACATCTTTAATTTATTAATGTTTTTTTATTTTACAATGCTTTGGTCTCAGACTAGGTGTCATCAAAAGTAGGTGATCATTTCGTTTTCTTTAATAATGTTCAAACAGATAAATAAATGAATTACAACGTCCTTAACGAACATCTACGAATACTTCCGAAGATGTTCGAAGCTTATATGAGGTCTCGGCTGCGCGCCACGATAATCAGTCGGGTTATGACCTAATGGGGACCGGTCTCTTAGGAACCATGCTCTCAGTAGCAGCCGTAAAATTATAATTGTTAATTTTAAAGTCACTAAACAGTCCTACATTAAGGTGTGGCTAGTAATAAAGCACTATAATTGGCATCCCGGATTTTATTCAGACAAAATACCTACCCGTAACAAGTCAGTATTTCAGCTCTTTTAATAGCATTTCCATCAGTACTCCCGTGTGATGTCTAGCTGCGAAGAGACTACGTCAGCGAGAGCACTTCGTACGAAACAGGTAGTAGGAACGCCAACACCATCTTCTAACGACTCCTAACAACGCCTACACTTTCAAGATAGGTTCAGTCACTAGCAGAGGGTTCTTGCAATCTCTTACGGTATGTACTGTACATGCTCGCCAACTTGATTCTAAATATATCAAATAACATTAGCTTTTTCTTACAAGTTCATTCCTGTTAACAAATTTCACATAGCAGTTATGGTTCAAAAGTTACAAGAAGCTACCTCTTTTCCTCGAGGTATGTTGTTTAGCGACGAGACAAACTTTTTTGTCAAAGTCAACCGTCACAACCGCAGATATTGGAGTGACCAGAATCCAGACTGGATAGTACCTTCGGAGGTAGTTGTCATAACGGTTATGGTGTGGCGTGGAATATGGGGTACCCATGTAATTGGACCCATTTTTATTGACCAGAATCTAAATGCTCGACGTTATCTACAAATTCTGCAAGTGTTTCTTTCCGTTAATGTAGGAACACGCTGATGACATAGTAATTCTGTCAGAGACAGTAAATGACCTGGAAGAGCAATTATATGCAATGGACAGTGTCTTGAAACGAAGATATAAGATTAACATTAAGAACAGTAAAACGAGGGTAATGGAATGTAATGTCAGAAAATCAGGCGATGCTGGAAGGAATTAGATTAGGTAATGAGACAATAAAAGTAGCAGATGGCCGAAGTAAAAGAACATATAAAATGCAGAATGGCTATGGGACTAAAAGAGTTTCTGAAGAAGCGACATTTTTTGACATCCAAAATTAGTTTAAATGATAGGAAGTCTTTTCTGAAAGGAGAGTGAAACTTGGACGATAAGGAGTTCAGACAAAACGATCATAGAAGCTTTCGAAATGTGGTGCTACAGGACGAATGATGGCGATTAGAAAGGTAGATAGCGTAACTAATGAGATGCTCAACAGAATTGGGAATAAAAAGTGTTCGTCATACCCTGACTGAGAGAAGGGATAGGTTGGTGCGACACATTCTGAGACATCAAGGAATCGTCAGAGTTAGAAGGAAGTGTGTGGAGTAAAAATCATGGAGAAATGTTTGTATAGCTTATGGGACTTAACTACGGGGTCATCAGTCCCTAAAGTTACAAACTACTTATGAACTAGCTAAGACTAAGGACGGCACAAATATCCATGCCCGAGGGGGGATTCGAACCCCCGACCGTAGTGGCCGTGCAGACAGTGGCTGAAGCGCCTCAGTCCCCTCGGCCACCGCGTCCGGCAATCATGGAGACCGAGGGACGAATACAGTAAGCTGTTTCAAAAGGATGTAGGTTGCCGTTGCTATTCTCAAATGAAGAGGCTTACAAAGGACAGGGTAGCGTGGAGAGCTGCATCAAACCAGTTTGCGGACTGAAGACTACAAAAACAGTAGTTTGGAACGAAGATATCGGATTTCCCTCTTACTTTGAACCCCCGACCGTAGTGGCCGTGCAGACAGTGGCTGAAGCGCCTCAGTCCCCTCGGCCACCGCGGCCGGCAATCATGGAGACCGAGGGACGAATACAGTAAGCTGTTTCAAAAGGATGTAGGTTGCCGTTGCTATTCTCAAATGAAGAGGCTTACAAAGGACAGGGTAGCGTGGAGAGCTGCATCAAACCAGTTTGCGGACTGAAGACTACAAAAACAGTAGTTTGGAACGAAGATATCGGATTTCCCTCTTACTTTGAACCCCCGACCGTAGTGGCCGTGCAGACAGTGGCTGAAGCGCCTCAGTCCCCTCGGCCACCGCGGCCGGCAATCATGGAGACCGAGGGACGAATACAGTAAGCTGTTTCAAAAGGATGTAGGTTGCCGTTGCTATTCTCAAATGAAGAGGCTTACAAAGGACAGGGTAGCGTGGAGAGCTGCATCAAA
Organism: Locusta migratoria; assembly: GCA_026315105.1. Taxonomy (NCBI): domain Eukaryota; kingdom Metazoa; phylum Arthropoda; class Insecta; order Orthoptera; family Acrididae; genus Locusta; species Locusta migratoria. The sequence continues at coordinate 149,927,501 of CM048746.1, read as the reverse complement.
CCAGTTTGCGGACTGAAGACTACAAAAACAGTAGTTTGGAACGAAGATATCGCATTTCCCTCTTACTTTGAACACGATAAGGCTCCATCACACTACGGGACACTTGTTCGTCAGTGGTTAGGTGGTAAATTTCTTGGTCACTGAGCTGTCCGAAGCGGTTCCGTGGAATGACCACCGAGACCACCTGGTCTCACACCACTTGTCTTTTTATCTTTGGGGCCATTTAAACAAAATCTTATGTGCAGACAAAATACGAAACAGACAGCATCTTGATCAGCGCATTGAAGGAGCGTATGTCAGCATTTCTGCGAAAATCCTGCAAGTGCACGTCGTTTGGATTTGCTGCCTTCAGATGTGCGTTGACCAAGATGGACAGTACATCGAACACATTAAATGGTTGATTATGGAGAAATGTCCAGTCAGTACCTCCAAACAAAATGTGCTGTAACTTTTGAACCACAACTGTTACGTCGAACCTGTATACAGAAATTATTTTGTCGGAAAATGCTGATTTATCTGATATTTATCACGGCCAACTTTCCGTTTAAAAAATAACTACATCCAAACTTCCAGATGTCAGACAGTCAGATAGGTACCAAACCCTGTATATCGATAAAGTATCAACCAAAACTTCGACATAATTCTAACTATGTGCTGTCGTCCAGGAGAACGTGAATAAACTGTAACAATAAGTAATACCTCATCTACGGGTAGAAGAAAAGCATAACTATCAGATAAAATCGTGTATGGGCAAGTTGGTATAGCTTTAGTGTGTTGTACCAAGGATCCTGGGTTCAAGCCCTGGCAATTGTTGTATGGGGCAACGTGTACCTGAAAGTAAAAGAACTGTTCGGAGTTGTCTGCCGCTTCTTTTATTTGAAAGTAGTAACCTTGTATGTTTTATTCGTAGTTTCACAGAAAACACAAACACAATCGAAACGTAAGAATAAAGAAACTGTATCACACGTGGAGCAGTATTAATATTATTATCATCAGTAATTTACAATTAATGCTTCCGCAAGCAGACCTGTAAACAATATTCGTAGTTACAGAGAAAAAAACAGAGGCAAGCGGAACACAAGAATAAAGAAACAATTGCCCCAGATCTGTGATTAGTTCTGATTAGTTTTCTAAATGCAAATAGAGTTAAACCAAAGGAAAATCGACAAATCTGCGATGTTTACGGACAAAATGCTATGAGTGATTCAATGGTTAGAAGATGGGTCAGACTGTTCAGTGAAGGACGTGATCAAGTGCACGATGAAGGACGAAGTGGACGCCCATCAGTGGTTACTAATGAACTGGTTCACACAATTGAAGAAAAGATTGAGCACAACCGTAATTTCACTCTTAGTGCCCTTGTTATGGAAGTTCCGCAGATCTCAAGATCACAAAGTCATAAAATTGTTAATGAAAAATTGAAAGTTCGAATACTGATCAACACAAAAAACAACGGATGGGAAGGGAACTTCAGTTTTTGACACGCTACAATGAAGAAGGTGATGGTTTTCTTTCTCGGATAGTCACGAGGAATGAAACTTGGGTACCGTACGACACCTCTGAAACAAAACAGCAATCAATGGAATAGATTAATCCCCAACGAAGGTTAAGCCTAATCAAATCTTGATACTTCAAAAAGTCACGTTAAGAAATCGCGCCACGCAGTACAGAACAAGCGCCGACGATTACTGTCAAAGGGCGCTGTTTTTTCTTTTCTTTTAAACGATAATGCCCCACCTCACACGGGGAATGTGGCCAAACAATTCTTACGGGAATTTTACTTGGACGTGTTTGATCATCCTCCGTACAGCCCGGACCTTTTATCTCATCTTACATCTAAAAATCTGTCCGTGCTGATCAACATTAGAACGATGATGCGAGCTGAAAGAACATGTTACCACATGGCTTAATACACAGGCGGAAACCTATAAAGAAGACATGCAAAAGCTTGTCACGCTATGACAAGTGCCTACAAAATTTCGGAAGCTATGTAGAAAAGTAGTTTAACGGTTGTACCTTTTTGTACAATAATTATTTTTTCTGTGTCTGTACACGTTTGTTTTATATAAGCAAACGGAACTTACTTTGTGGACATAACTCGTATTTCTTCCAGTCTTCCGCTTATTTCGTCTCCCCTATTTGTTCATCGCCTCCTGCTTCCCCTCTCTGTCCATATCCTCTCCTCCTCCTTCCTCTATTCATCTTCTCGTTCCTTCGTCACTCTATTCGGTTCCCCCTCTCCCCTTCCTCCCTCTCCTTCCCACCTTCTTCCCTCTGTCCGTCCTAGCTTTGTCCGTATCCTTCTCTTTTCCAGGAATAAACCGGTCGTATGTGTAATTCACAGTAAAATTTACAATATTACATTTATTACAATCTTCCCTCAGTTTGACTCCTGCAAAATAACTGTGGCACTACAGCAACGGATGTGACCTTCTCTCTTGGCTTAACTATTCCCAAAAAAAAATTAATCTGCGTTACGACTTATACAGTCCTGTTATTAAAATGCCAGACTTGCATATTTTAGCCGTGCCGCAAAAAAGAAATATCGGGCAGTCCGTATGTACTGCACGAATCGAAACTGTGGCAAAAAAGTTTACCTGGAAGGAAGCCAAGCGCGGAAAGAAACGACTATTTCCGGTTGGCCACGGGCGGGCTATGCGTCATCGGAAGGTGCGGCGCAACCACCCCCTCCCCTCACCCCGCATTAAACTTTAAGGGGTAACCCCACAGCGGAATTGGTCCGCTTCTTATTCGTTTATCTGGAACTCCCGAACCTATCATCCATCACGGCGCCATAAAGACGCAGCGCGGACTTAATGCATTACACGGCTGCTGGCGGTCCCAGTCCCAGCCGCCTGTGATTTATCACCGGGAAATGAGCTCCACAAAGTATTTTCTGACTGCAGGGCCGGCGGAAATATCTCGCAGTAAGTTGCGTGTGAAATAAGGGCCTACGGCAAACGCAGCGCCGAGCGGCCCGACCGACGCCCATCGCAGTACATCTCAGATCATGCACATCGCTTCTTGCGTCTGTTTCTCCCACCGAGGGCAACAAACTCAACTTCCGTTTCCAATCCAGCAGTGGGGGCGCGTGCTATGTGTTCACTGGTTCAATGAAACCCCGGAACAAAGGTCGTCGTAAGAAAAAAGGTCATTTTGTATGCACATTCAATGTATTTTTATCGCATGAAAAACGTTTTACGTCACGGAGACAGCACGTATACGATTCGTAGCGCAGCTGCTTAATATAGGCGGCATTGCGCATGCGCGGATGAGGTTCAAATTCACTTCTGCACCACCTGGAGGCAGCATATTGGCGCTCCCTCGGCAGGGAGGGGCGAGGGGAAACGCCGCTTTTAACATTGGCGTTGGAGCCGGTAAAGACACCAGCTCCTAACTACTCGAGTTCTGGAGGTTACGCACGAATGGTTCTGAAGCAAGACAATGGAGCTACTCCGCACCTCGCCTTGCACATCGGCAAATCCTCCATTAAGGCAACATCATATTTATTTTGACGCATAGAAGATGCATCAAAAATATTCGTATAACTTTAAAGACGTATCAACTGGTAAACCCGAAAAAAAAAAGCGCTGTGAAAAAAGGTCATTTTATGGGCACGTTCAAAGCATTTTTATCGCATGAAAAACGTTTTACGTCACGGAGACAGCACATATACGAGTCGTAGCGCGGCCGCTTAATATGGGCGACAGTAGCCGCAGAGTTGCATTGCGCATGCGCGGCTGAGGTTCAAATTCTCTTCTGAGCCCCCCGGAGGCAGCATATGGGTGCTCCCGCGGCAGGGCGGGGCGAAGGGAAACGCCGCTTTTAACATTGGCGTTGGAGCCGGTAGAGACACCAGCTCCTGGCTACTCGAGTTCTGGCGGTTACGCACGAATTGTCCAGAAGCGAGACAATGGAGCTACACCGCACCTCGCCTTGCGCATCGGTAAATCCTCCATTAAGGCAACATCCGCCCATTCACATTTATTTTAGCGCATAGAAGATTCATCAAAAATATTTGTAAAACTTTAAATTAAAGACGCATCAGCTGGTAAACCCGAAAAAAAAAAGCGTTGTGAAAAAGAGGTCATTTTATGTGCACATTCAAAGCATTTTTATCACATGAAAAACGTTTTACGTCACGGAGGCCACACGTAAACGAGTCATAGCGCGGCCGCTTAATATAGGCGACAGTAGCCGCAGAGTTGCATTGCGCATGCGCGGCTGAGGTTCAAATTCTCTTCTGAGCCCCCTGGAGGCAGCATATGGGTGCTCCCGCGGCAGGGCGGGGCGAGGGGAAACGCCGCTTTTAACATTGGCGGTGGAGCCGGTAGAGACACCAGCTCCTGGCTACTCGAGTTCTGGCGGTTACGCACGAATTGTCCAGAAGCGAGACAATGGAGCTACACCGCACCTCGCCTTGCGCATCGGTAAATCCTCCATTAAGGCAACATCCGCCCATTCACATTTATTTTGGCGCATAGAAGATTCATCAAAAATATTTGTAAAACTTTAAATTAAAGACGCATCAGCTGGTAAACCCGAAAAAAAAAGCGTTGTGAAAAATAGGTTATTTTATGTGCACATTCAAAGCATTTTTATCACATGAAAAACGTTTTACGTCACGGAGGCCACACGTAAACGAGTCGTAGCGCGGCCGCTTAATATAGGCGACAGTAGCCGCAGCGTTGCATTGCGCGGCTGAGGTTCAAATTCTCTTCTGAACCCCCTCGAGGCAGCATAGGGCGCACCCGCGGCAGGGAGGGGCGAGGGGAAACACAGCTTTTAACACTGGCGATGGAGCCGGTAGAGACACCAGCTCCTGGTTACTCGAGTTCTGGCAGTTACGCACGAATGGTCCAGAAGCGAGACAATGGAGCTACACCGCAACTCGCCTTGCGCATTGGTAAATCCTCCATTAACGCAACATCCGCCATTCATATTTCTTTTTGGCGCATAGAAGAGTTATCAAACACATCCATATTTGTTAAAATATCTTATAACTTTAAATTAAAGACGTATAAAAACCTTCAGAATATCCAATCTCGAATAATAATGACGTCACTATTTAAAAAAAAAAAAAAAAAAAAAAAAAAACCGTGGTCTGCGAGAAAGATAGGCCTCAGCGCAGTCGCCATGCCACGTAAGCAAGGTATTCCGAGCTGGCTGAGCTACACGGACACGCTGCAACTGTCTTAATTATTGGTACTTACGTGTATTTTCAAAACTATAGTCGAAAATTTTTTAGATTTGCGTCGAATGGCTTTGGCTGATTGTTATTTAAGTTCTGAACTTCACATACCATAAGTATAAAGAAATTCTAAAATCCGATGCCCATATGATCTTGTGAGACAAAATATATGGTTGTAAAATCAGACATACTGTCTGTCAGGAGTGCAACTGATAGAATTATTTATGAAGAAATAGAGACATTTAAGCAATTTACTCACAGGCCACAGTAGTTTTTATTATTTTATGGTTTGTCTTTATTATGTACAACTAATTTGTACCTCTAAATCAATTAAAATTTTGTTTATAATAATTCGATAATACTGAATTTCTAAATTTCCATTACTTAAAAAAATAAACTCAAATAATGACCTCTGTTTGCCAAAAATAATTACAAAAATCCATATACCGCGTGCTAAGGTTGTGTTACATCCTTTAACAGTTAAGAAACAGGTAGAAATAGTGGTTACTAAAAAAAACTTTTTACTTGATGTACAGGTACTTGAAAATCGCGACATAGTTTCCCCAAAACTAGTTGTACATAATGAAGACAAACCATGAAAGAATAAAAGCGATTGTGGCCTGTGAGTACATTTATTAAATGTATATATTATGAATAAAGTGTATGGTAATGGGAGGTACCGGAAGAAGCACTGAGGCCTTAGGGAACGGGGCTATAACCAGAATTACAAATCTGATCAAATGATACAGGTATCTGGCCTGCAGACCTTCTAAAGACGATTATGGTTCCCTTACCAAAGCAATGCAATGCAAAAGAATGCAAAGATTGTAGGACAGTTAGTTTTATGTGCAATGTTACCAAAGCTGCGACCAGACTAGTGCTGAGAAGAATAGACAGGAAAATAGAGGAGAATATAGGAGAAGATCAGTTTGGATTTAGAAAAAGAAGACGGACCAGAGATGCAATTGGTGTCTGAAGATGTTAGCAGGTAGGTTTTTAGGAGTAAATAAATATATGTTTGTTTTGTCGACTGGGAAAAAGAATTTGAAAGAATTGACTGGTGTATGCTGCAGAAGATTCTGAAAGACACTGGTATTGATTGGAAGGATAGAAGGCTGATAAAACAACTCTATGTTGGTTAGAAAGTAGTGGTACGAGTAGATGAAGATGAAACTTAAGAGGTGGCTATTGGTAGAGGTGTGAGACAGGGTTGATGTACTACCATGCGCAAAAATATCCGAACGACCTGAATTGCGTTTCGCCTGATGTGCATGCAACCCAACTAACGTACGTCTCTTGCGGGTGCTCTGCTCGCTCCGCGGTATAGTCGTTCGACTATTAAAAATGGATCCACTACAGACAATCGCTCTTTATGGCAATCATTCCAGTTGTAAATTAACACCACGATTTTGCAAATAAAAGGAAACACGTTATTAAGTCCTTAACGTTTATTAAATCCAATTTATTACAATGACGTATCTTAAGTATTATGACACTTATTACAGTTTGATATAACAAACTCCGTCACATAAAACATTAATTAATCCTTAAACAACATTTAATATTGTTACAAACAACAGATTTTACTATAGTATCGGAAATCCTAAAGTCCTGTAGAAATTCGAAGTACTTTTTGTCTCTAAATCGTTTTCTCATAATTGCGGAACGTCGTTCCACTGGCGAGCGGATTTTTATTAACCGATTGTAGAACTAACCAGAAAATAAAAACTCAATTAACAGCAGCAATCGCACTATGGAAACTTCAATATTAACTGCGTATCACCAACATTTTCTCCTCATTCATACCTGAACTAATATTTGTACACATCTTTGAACTTTATATGACAAACACCTTCTTCTGGAATCAAACCAACCACCTGTAGCCATAGCTAACCAAGCAATGCATTCATGTGTTATAGATACCTGATTATGCCTAAGATTGTCACAGCTGACGAAGTATAAAGATGTGTCAAATATTCGAGATTCCCTCAGAAATATCAGAACGGGCAAATCAAATCATATAAAATGTCAATTCTTAAAATATTTATATTTATTTACTTATTTTTTTACTGAACCAGGAACTTAATAATCACCGTTATGTCCCTAATCAGAAGTGCCCAGACTCAGTTCTGTGTGCGACTTACATACGAGACTGCTCCTGTCGGAGGTTCGAGTCCTTCCTCGGTCAGGGGTGTGTGTGTTGTCCTTAGATTAGTTTAAGTAGTTCTAAGCCTAGGGACTGATGACCACAGTAGTTTGGTCCCATAGATTTACAAACATTTGATTTTGAGTTACATACCCGGTATCTAAATGGAAGATAACTAAGTGAAGTCAGATGTTAGTAGTCTAATTATTTCACCAGCAGCGGGACGTTTGAATCTGTAAGCAGGATATAATTACGTTATGCGTCACCGGGAATCGAACCCCGAACCTACCGGTGTCCTTTCTAAGCACGAATGGACGTTAAATCTCAAATGTTAACTCAACAGGAATGACGATGCGTGCATGTCTGACTAGTAACAACAGCACATATCGTTGTTGTAATAATAATAATAATAATAATAATAATTTCGTGCGGCTCAGAGTCCTGGTGTATGTCATCCAACTGTGCGCCACTTCAGAGGCTTGCATGTCCCTAACCTGCCCCAATTATCCAACCGGGAAAGGCGACCTACAGTTTAACGTGGAATCCAAACCACGTGTAGTTTATGACACACATTGTTGAGACGTGAATGCTGGGTTAAAACACAGATTGAAAAATATCGGTGATTTGACTAGGTTTCGAACCCGCGACCCTTAAGTTACCATTCAAGCGCTTTACCCCAAGACCACCCCAACACCTTAGCTTGCGGAGATAGGGCACGAAGAGACATTCAAAATAATTTTTTGTTAGTAATCCAGTGTTCTCTATCTAGGGCGTCAAATGAAATTATGAATATTTTGTGCTGGACCTAGATTCGAATCCATATACGTGCCTTTCGTGGAGACCTAGAGGAGTCGGCAGTCTTGGAGAAAGCAACGAAATGATTCAGCTATATAATTCCGAGAGGGTCGAGTGCGAAAAAGAGGAGATCCGAATTAGAATCCAGCACCAAAATTTTTAACGTCTCAATTTAAATTCAATACGAGACACATGACCTTAAAAGACCATTGATTTATAAAATTGAATAAAGTTTTGTAATATAAGAAAAGCTTTCTAGCGACAGAGTTACTGATTGCCATGTATTCTGCCTATTATGGCAACGATAAATCGGCTCTGTCCGAGCTGATGGCGAAATAATTCGGTTTAATACGGATTGTTAACTACGGCGCAACTTGAGGTTCTTCACTTGGTGTTACAAGAGGTGAAGTAGACATGATCGTGCCAGTTAAAAATATACACCTATAGGGTGCAATCGAACGGACACATGACAGATTCTAAACTATAACCGATCCACCAGACTACTACGTCAATGTAATGGAAACTGCACTTAGCATATCGATTAGACGCAGTTAAGACAATTTGGTGCTCAATGAAATGATTAACTAGAAGCAAGCATCTGACACAGAAATTATACTAGTCTCATGTTAAGACTTTTTACTCATTTTTGGAAGTAGTTGTCCAACCGTCAAGAAAATGTATTTCTCGACAAATTGACTTCAACATGGTTCGGCGACAGCTTTAACTCGAAAGGAATTGGTTTCTACACGCACGGAATCGGAAAACCACCTGAGCATTGTAAGTCACTTTCAGAGTATATGAGAGAATGCCGTTCTGGAAACAGGTAAACACCTTTTGACTGAGTATTTTTGTTAAGAATTCCCTATTGATTTTCAATCTGGATACCTGTAGCTCTGTCAGAGAAGACCTAAAAATAATTGCTCTCACCACGATTGGCATCGAAAGTTGACAGCACGTTCGTTTCACAGGCGACTACGTTACCCGAAGGCTAGCGAGGACTTCGGGTATTTGGTTCCTCCTTACTGGCCGACAAGTTAGGAGACCAGATCAGGTGTAACTTTAAAAGAAGAGATTGGTTGCAATTTTCGTGTGGAACGAATTTCCTGGACCCAAAAATATGAATTAATAACTTTATGTCACACCTTAAGTGAAAATCACTCGGATTATTGAATGGAAATGACATGAAAAATCAAGTGAATTTATCAGCTTAATTCTGTGCTTACCAGGAAGTAACTCCCCGCTCACAGAGTTGCCAAGCGTACTCTGCTATGTTGTCAATTCTCCATTAGACTAGCGACAGGCAGAATACGTTTGCTGGGCGTCTGTGTTCCTCGCGCTGCCTTAGCGCTGACGGAGATAGCGGCTTCGAAGGCGCGGCGCGCAGCCTGCCACTGTATTGACTGAGAAGAGATATACCCAGCATAGAAGAATAAGTCTTCATCGATTTCTTTAACTATAGCATCACGAGACGTTATTAACATTTTCTGCACAATACTTTTTAATGTTATATACCTGAATACTATTTTCCTTATGAATTTTTTCGTTGGCACCACCTCTAACACATAACTGCAGAAATTTAAAGATAGAATTACCCTGATTACAAAATGCAAACTTCACAAACATATTTCATAAGTTTCGAGCACATAGTTTCCAATCAGACGAACCGTGCAAATAAATCTTTTCCAGTGATTGAAAAATAGATCATCCGCGAAAAAATTAAGCATCTGAACAATTTCAATGATAATTCGATTCAAGCTTATAAGTGACAGGAGAAGCATTTATGATAAGAATATGAGACAAGAAAAAAAAGTCGCGAAAGTAATGTTTAGAATATGTAATTCATTCTATAAAATTGAAAGGGACCATAAGTGTGGTCTACTCATAAAGATTACAGTGTAACTGCTGGTGATGCTGTTTAAATAAAAGTGAAAAGCATCTGATGAATGAACTCTCCAGTTTCCAGTCTCCCAGAAACAGAGAGGTGCGAAAGAAACAGGAAGAGGTTGCCCTAAGAGTGCGTGAGATGGGATTACTGTATAGTATCTCGCAGTTGGTATAATTAGTTCGTAGTTCTAGTCTGACGCCCATCGCGGACAATAATTATCGATATGTAATTGTTACAATACGCTGAAATGTTGGAAAGATGTCACTTTCGGTGACTAACTCACTGGAAAGCGATCATTTTCATTTTGTTTTAGAGTGAGATAGGTCCTGTATTTATCAAATGGTCACCCGATGCAGTTGTTTATCGGCTTTTACTTGAATGTCACGCAGAGAGCGACGTTTAGCTCTGTAACAACTGCTGTCTTCTTAAAATACCACAATAATATGGCCTTGCAGAGGTGGACTGTTTTTGAAATTGCCTTGGAAAGTCTTTCCCTCCAGAGGACTGCACCAGTTCACGCGAAAACAAGAAGGAAGATTAACGTTTAACGTCCCGTCATTAGAGACGGAAGTTCATCAGAGGGGACTTCTTTTCCCTAGCTTTTACAGCAGTCTACCTTCTACAAGGTCCGATTACAATGAACGTATATAGTTAAAGGGTTAATTACTCATTTGGCATTTAGTATCTGTGTAGGAGCGATTTTACAATCATAGGTCTTACGAAAGAAATGATTTATGTTACATTTCGAAATATTTTATTAATTTCATCATCCTTACTTCTTCTAATTTTGTTGCCTTACCAACATTCGAAATTTTCATGTTAACTAGGTAAATCTGGCTACGCTTTACTGTAGCTCAGTCTGGTATGAAATGAATGGGACAGTAAGCAAAAGTATTCTTGCTAACATAGACGTACCGAGAAAATACATCAGTCTAATGAGAACATAATATTTTGTTCCCCTTTTCCTACTTACACATTGAAATGGGTTACCAAATGTCGAATGTGGCATATATAGTAGGCTATTATGCTATGTTTAAAATTGGGTTCGAATTGTTTTCAATCTGGATGATTGTAATGTTCAAATAGAATTTTCCGACGTTGTTCTTACAAAACATTTGTTATTATTTTGAAATTATAGCATGAATATAATTAAATTTCAAGTTTAGGTCACGTGATCAAAAACGCTCTGTTATTGGCTTAAGCTCTGGTGATTTCACACGACACGAGGAAGAAGAAGCCATATGCGTGTTAGAGCAGTGTTAGCGAAGGTTACTAACTTTTTCCTTACTTTTTCTGTGTACAATTAAGTTACTTGTGATGGAAAACGCATTTATAACTTTTTTGTAAGAAGGGAGAAAATTATGTGAAGTCTGATGGTGAAAAAACCTTCCGAAAGTTTATGCGCTTAAGGTATCTTAATTTCTCGACAACAATCCAGATTTTTACGTACCGTAAGTAAGAAAGGTGAAAGTTGCATTTAAAGTAAAATATACGTATATTTGTTTATGTCAACAGACTGACTCTAGTCCAAAGATACAAAACTATTACACACCATAAACGTGTGTAAATATGGATTGCGTCTTAGATTAAGTCTTCGTTTTTCTACCAAATGCATTTCACATTTAAATTAACTCTGTTATAAAAGCCACTGCAAAAATTACACGGTAAGTGCGCTACTACGTAGTTACATTTCCGATTCCGATTAATTCATGTGTATACGCAATTTAATCTTGCGCGCTAGCCACTTTCCACAAATTACTATGGTTTTTTCTCGTGCTGTTTGGTTACAAAGAAATTTGTCAAGTTAAATCGGAACTTGTTAGGCTAAAGAAGAATGAAATTAAAAGGATAACTGTCTTGGCTTACGTGCCAAAATTAAAATATTCCAAGAAAAAATGTCGAAGTTTCGAATAGACTTAATCAGTTCCACATAAGCTTGGTAGCGATGCGATTCCAGTATCGTTCACAAATTTTGCATTCCGTGTTCAAATCCAGTTGGTTTCAGTATATGCGCTAAAAAGGCGTTTTTGAGACAAATTGTTGATGTCTTTATTATATACCGAAACACTGCCTCACCGAAGTAAATATTGAAAAAACAACCATAATGAAATTTGTACTTTCACCAACTACGTTTGTAAACGACTTAAAATACAAATATATCGTGAACACCTGTTACACAAATGTAAACATCAGTTCACTGATGTGTACACAATAATACTATACAACTGCCGGCCGCGGTGGCCGAGGGGACTGAGGCGCTTCAGTCACGGTCTGCACGGCCACTACGGTTGGGGGTTCGAATCCCCCCTCGGGCTTGGATATTTGTGCCGTCCTTAGTTGTAGCTAGTTCATAAGTAGTTTGTAAGTTTAGGGACTGATGACCCCGTAGTTAAGTCCCAAAAAAAACTATACAACTTTGCGGCTGCAGAGCATGATTCTTAATACCGGTTGTGAACTAATAGAATAATAATTGTTGTACGGAGTGTTTACTTACATCAAAGTAATCCTCCTAAAATTAAACGCACCAAGTGACCGCTATCTGATTAGGATCTCTACGAGGGAGAATAAACTACATTTTATGCCTTTATCATTGCTTCGAACATGCAAAATCTATTTTCTAGATTTTTATAGATTTATTTTTACAGTTCGGCACTACGCAATATTTGTAGACCTTTTCCCAAAATACGAATGCACAGGCAATATACCACTGTTAGTGAATGTTACAACAGTTGTTTGTTTGTTAAGCTTATGGGACTTAACTACGGGGTCACCAGTCCCTAAACTTACAAACTACTTATCTACTACCTTATACTAAGGACGGCACAAATATCCGCGCCCGAGGGGGGATTCGAACCCCCTACCATTGTGGCCGTGCAGACCGTGACTGCAGCGCCTCAGTCCGCTCGGCCACCGCGGCTGGCATGTTACAACAGTAGGAGCACACCATGTGGGTTGAGTTTACAGGCATCACATGACTCAAAAGAAGCGTTTTAGCTGGATTTCAAATTATATTTGATTCCATTTCCGTTTGTATTTAAAGAATACTGCAATTGATGAGGAAAACAAGTCATGTTATGAAATGTTCAAATGTTTGTAAATATTTGGGACTGAACTGCCGCGGTTATCAGTCTAGGCTTACAAACTGCTTAAACTAACGTAATGTAAGGACACCACCACACAGACACACACACACACACACACACACACACACACACACACACACACATGTCCGAGGGGCGACGCTATTTCCGACGAGGAGCAACCGCGCGCTCCGCAGCAAGGCGCCTTAGAGCGCTCGGCCATTCCACCGCAGCTCATGTTATGAGCGTAAGATGACATGATTACCCATTTAAAATGATTACCAGAGAACAGTCAAATACCCTGTTGCCCTTGAGAAAAGCATTTGCTTTCTGAATTCTGTCTACCATTCCCCATTCTCTCTCTCTCTCTCTCTCTCTCTCTCTCTCTCTCTCTCTCTCTCTCCCCCTCTTACGATCTGCCTCTGTCTCTTCGTCCCCTTCTACCTCTTCCAGCTCCTCCTCTTCCCTCTGTCTATCCCGCAATCCTGTCCGTCCTAATACTTCCTTTCATCCTGTCTTCCCTCTCTTCTTCCTTTCTCTCTCTCACCGTCTCCTCTTCCTTTCTGCCTCTCTTTACCTCGTCATAGATTCTGGGAATTAAGGAAATAAAAACTTAAGGACTTCATAGGATTATGTGATAAGAAGGTGACGAGGAAGCTTCTCTTACAGATAAAGAAAGCGAAATAACGAATGCAAGAAGAAATGTTATTTACAGACTTTATTACTAAGATGTTTTGATTTCCACTGCTGACCAGATCGTAAAACTAGATGTTGTGACATTGTAGTTTAGCGTTGTACGAGTGTTACTGCAAATAAACCATTTAACCGAAACGTCTATATAATGTGATTTCACGAAACATTACTACTTTTATGTGTCATTTCTACCATAAAACCGGATCGGTACACAGGCCAGAAGTTGGTATTATTTTAAAACTTCGATTCAGTAATCATTATTGGAGATTTCAGTGCTCAATAGAAAGGCAACATCACTCTTAACGGCAACGTGTAGAAATGACTTTTAACTTCGTATCATGTAAGTTTCTGTTGCCTCCAGGTATAATTAGTATTAAATTCGGTATTTCACTTTTCGTTTTCGACTATTTGAATTTTGACTTCTCAGTGATACAATGGCGAAAGTGTATAGTTTCCATGTCTGTTTGTCCTTGTGTTTTTCAAGTGATTTCCTGAAATTATTCTAGGCAAATGGCAACATGGTTCCTTTTCAAAAGCATAGCCAATTTCCTTCCACATTCTTAACGAAACAATCCCAGCTTGGGCCCCATTTCAAATAACCACGACGTCGACAGGATATTAAATCCTAATCCTCCTTGTCTGATTTTGTTAAATTTTACGTGATACTCAACAAAGTCGATGAACAGGTGTATTGGACGCCAAGTTAATATGAACAGGGTCTACTCTAAAAGCGTTACTTAGAGGTTTTAATGGGCTTTAAGATGAAATTACAGTAGGCTTTGACCACTGAGTTATATTCGACTGCAAGTTAGTAAATATGGGGATCTAGTGGACCCAAACGCTCGAGTTTGCGTCTACCAGCTGGCATTTCAACACTTTTAAAAATGACACCTCTCCTATGATTTTATCCTTACTGGTACCCTGCCTACATCTAAATAAACAGAACATTAATAAATAAAATGCCTTCTTCACTTGATAAAAAAAGTAAATTGTTCTTTCTTTGATGCCTTCATTGGCATCGACGTCATAAGCCTTCGTAATTTTCATGCTGGTTTTGGTTTTTCTTAAAGTTCGTGTAATAATTTAAGATGAAATACTTTATTACAGAAGGGTTGAAATTAACACAAAATAATTTTTCTTTTCTTCGAAGTAATGTAAATCTTCAAGAAAAATAATCGAGAAAATAAGACACTTCCATTTAATATAAACAAAACTTTGTCTCTGATGACAACATAATTTAGTATCGTGCCCAGTTTCCATTCTCCTCTACAACTGCACTTAGCCGCCGGGAAACAGAGGTAACTAGTTTTCTAGTTTTCTTACAAACCCACTATTCTGCGACAGCTCTTCCCATGCATCCTGAACTGCTTCAGATAGCGCTGCCTTCGTTTCTGGCGTAGGTCTTCGGCTGCTAATGATCTTCTCCATCTCTGCCCACACGTGCTCTATGGGATTGAGGTCAGCATCTTTGGGAGGCCAGTCCTACACATCAACGTCTCCGTTCACTCGAAACCACTGTTTCACACAATTTGCGGTGTAGTCCGGGGAACGGTCATGTTGGAATATTATTCTGCCTTCCGGAAACGTCTCACGAACAGAAGAAAGCATTATGTTATCTAGTATTTCACAGTAGTAACTACTGGTAGGCGGACGGTCCAGTTCCCACAGAATGCCGCAACCATTTGCTGACATCCATCCCCAAACTGTGACAGCAGATCGGCCACACCTTTGCCTCTGATGGACATATTTTCTGTCGAATCTCGGTCCAGTTGGACGAAACACATGGACAGAACCCTTCGGTGCTGTGGAAAATACCTTCTCTGCTCCCAGAATGAAATTGGTTTGCTTACGTATGCCAGATGCCAGTACGAAGTTTAATCTGGCAGTCTTATGTTGTTCTGTCAACATTTCCTTTATGGCCGATTTTTGTCCATATCTTCCTTCCTCGTTGAGACTACGGTGGATGGTCTATCTACTTACAGGTAGTTGTAGAACGTTCCTAATTTCAGTGCTGGTGCGGAATGGGTCTTCATCATTGCAGCGGAGTATATCATAGTCTTGCTCCTTTGTCATAGTGCGTGGACGTCCGGGGCGACGATGACTGTTAACATGGCTTTCATCTGCCATCCTCTTCACCCACAGGTGTATCGTGGATTTTCTGTATCCTAGAGCACGGGAAATGGCGCTGATACTGTATCCCTCTTCAGGAAGTGCAAGAATACGACATTTATCAAAGCACTTGAGTTGTGTCATTTCGCAAGTAAGCACCTATCGACAAGGCAAGAGGAAGCAAGTGCCATACGATGTGGAGACACTTTCTTTGCCTCAGAAGTCAAATTCATTCCCAACTACTTGCTCTGAAAAAGCTTTCATAAACAAGTTCCTAGTATTATTACGAATATCGCGGAAATGAATTTTGTCTCTAAATTTCATACGTAGTAATACTGACAGTGTTTCTGAGATTAAAAGTAAAATTTAGATTGTCCCGGCTATCGTATCTTCTTAAGAAAGTGTGGTACTTCACGTATGACATTATATCAGTCAGTAAGGCGAGTGTATTCGAATGGAAGCTTTGTGTAGTGAGTAAGACGGTAAGTTGGTAATCTGTCATAAATCGACTCAAATCCCGTCATGCCTACTAATTTTAATTCGTTGTAAACAAAGTATTCTTTTTTGAAGAGTCAACGTAAATGTAGCGTTCAAGTATCCATAACACATTATACATTTTTGCATACGCCTTCCGATACTCGGTCGAGGAAGGCAAGGAAAAAACTACACCTCAGTTTGAGCATTAGCTCTGCCTTCGGTTGATAATCGTTTTGCATTTTTATCTGTACCGCACTTTATGGTCTTTATTTCAGCTGATGATTTCCATAGCTACAGAAACACAACTTATGATACTTCTTACGGCAAAATACTTATGCTATCAGACGAAAAGATTAATCTGGCCCAGACCTCATCCTACCCTGACAACGAGCTTTGCTTATTAAGGAAATTTGAGAAAAATGATATGTCTGGCCCGGTAGTCTCGGGGTAAAGCGTTTGACTAGAAACCGAAGGGTCCCGAGTTCGATACCCGGTCGGGCCTCGGATTTCATTTAAGTCTGGATTTTATTCCGGCCTTCACCTATTAACGATGTGAGGAGTCGCCAGAAACGACACGTGGTTCGGATTTCACGATAAGCTGTAGGTCCCATTTCCCCGGTTGGATAACTGGGGTAGGCTAGGGACACGCAAGTCGCCGAAATGGCATGCAGTCGAAAGACTTGCACCAGGCCAATGAGCCACACGAAATTTTAGCACGTTTTAAGAGGAAATGAAATTCCTTCGTGAAATTTCTTAACAGCTTGAACTAGTCGTTTGTGAATCAATTACCGGGTTTATTTCTCTGGTTAGAAAGTAAATCTACCAGGAGGTAAGGACGAGAGAAAGGTCTCGTACTGGAAGGTCAGGCAATTTTATTTCAGAGAGTACAAAAATCAAGTAAAACAAACAATGAAGTTGCAGTTTAGGTCAAGCATATATAGAAATGTAAGCCGCAGTACAAGTAAATTCACGAATCCTTATGCATTGCATACACGCGCAATAAGTGTTGTAGTGCTGTTATGGAGCCAAATAATCCAATGCCTTACTTCCCGGTAAGAAAGAGCAGAGGTTAAAAGTCTTCACTACATCATACTGCTTCAGCTGACGGGACTAACAAGGAGAGGGTCTGACATGTGTATATTTTTAACTGGCTACTTCACCGCTGGTAACACCAAGTGAAGAACGTCAAGTTGCGCCGTAGTTAACAATCCGTATTAAACCGAATTATTTCGCTATCAACTTTGACAGAGCCGATTTATCGTTGCCAGTAACAGGTAGAATACATGGCAATCAGTAACTCTGTCGCTAGAAAGCTTTTCTTATATTACAAAACTTTGTTTTATTTTATAAACCACTTGTCCTTGAAGGTTACGTGTCTCGTATTGAATTTAACTTGAGACGTTAAAAATTTTGGTTCTGGACTAGGATACTAATTCGGATCTCCTCTTTTTCTCACTCGACCCTCTCTGAATCATATAATTGAATCATTTCGTTGCTTTCTCCGAGACTGTCGACTCCTCTAGGTCTCAACGAAAGGCACGTATATGGATTCGAATCCAGGTCCAGCACAAAATATTAATAATTTCATTTGACGCCCTAGATAGAGCACACTGGACTACTAACAAAAAATTATTTTGAATTTCTCTTCGTGCCCTATAACCGCAAGCTAAGGTGTTGGGGTGGTCTTGGGGTAAAGCGCTTGAATGGTAACTTAAGGGTCGCGGGTTCGAAACCTAGTCAGATCACCGATATTTTTCAATCTGTGTTTTAACCCAGCATTCACGTCTCAACAATGTGTGTCATAAACTACACGTGGTTTGGATTCCACGTTAAACTGTAGGTCGCCTTTCCCGGTTGGATAATTGGGGCAGGTTAGGGACATGCAAGCCTCTGAAGTGGCGCACAGTTGGATGACATACACCAGGACTCTGAGCCGCACGAAATTATTATTATTATTATTATTATTATTACAACAACGATATGTGCTGTTGTTACTAGTCAGACATGCACGCATCGTCATTCCTGTTGAGTTAACATTTGAGATTTAACGTCCATTCGTGCTTAGAAAGGACACCGGTAGGTTCGGGGTTCGATTCCCGGTGACGCATAACGTAATTATATCCTGCTTACAGATTCAAACGTCCCGCTGCTGGTGAAATAATTAGACTACTAACATCTGACTTCACTTAGTTATCTTCCATTTAGATACCGGGTATGTAACTCAAAATCAAATGTTTGTAAATCTATGGGACCAAACTACTGTGGTCATCAGTCCCTAGGCTTAGAACTACTTAAACTAATCTAAGGACAACACACACACCCCTGACCGAGGAAGGACTCGAACCTCCGACAGGAGCAGTCTCGTATGTAAGTCGCACACAGAACTGAGTCTGGGCACTTCTGATTAGGGACATAACGGTGATTATTAAGTTCCTGGTTCAGTAAAAAAATAAGTAAATAAATATAAATATTTTAAGAATTGACATTTTATATGATTTGATTTGCCCGTTCTGATATTTCTGAGGGAATCTCGAATATTTGACACATCTTTATACTTCGTCAGCTGTGACAATCTTAGGCATAATCAGGTATCTATAACACATGAATGCATTGCTTGGTTAGCTATGGCTACAGGTGGTTGGTTTGATTCCAGAAGAAGGTGTTTGTCATATAAAGTTCAAAGATGTGTACAAATATTAGTTCAGGTATGAATGAGGAGAAAATGTTGGTGATACGCAGTTAATATTGAAGTTTCCATAGTGCGATTGCTGCTGTTAATTGAGTTTTTATTTTCTGGTTAGTTCTACAATCGGTTAATAAAAATCCGCTCGCCAGTGGAACGACGTTCCGAAATTGTGAGAAAACGATTTAGGGAACAAAAGTACTTCGAATTTCTACAGGACTTTAGGATTTCCGATACTATAGTAAAATCTGTTGTTTGTAACAATATTAAATGTTGTTTAAGGATGAATTAATGTTTTATGTGACGGAGTTTGTTGTATGAGACTCTAATAAGTGTGATAATACTTAAGATATGTCATTGTAATAAATGGGATTTAATAAACGTTAAGAACTTAATAACGTGTTTCCTTGTATTTGCAAAATCGTGGTGTTAATTTACAACTGGAATGATTGTCATAAAGAGCAGTTGTCTGTAGTGGATCCATTTGAATAGTCGAACGACTATACCGCGGAGCGAGCAGAGCACCCGCAAGACACGTACGTTAGTTGTGTTGCATGCACATCAGGCGAAACGCAATTCAGGTCGTTCGGATATTTTTGCGCATGGTAGTACGTCACCAGCACTTTTTAATATTTATGCCGTAAAACTAATTAACAAAGCCTAGGAAAAAACAGAATAAAAACTATAAAGTGTGCAGATGATATGCCTGTACAAACAGAATCAAAGGAAGAGCTACAGGTAATGATGGAGAATATTGTAAGGGTGGGGAAAGAATTCGGAATCAAAGTGAACATCGATAAGACCAAAGGGATGAAAATTGAAAAAGATGACACAATCAATATATCATTAGAGGGAAGAAAACTGCAACACATTCGATCATTTCAATATCTGGGAAGCTTGATAACTTTCAAAGGAAGTTGTACAGACGAAGTGAAGCGCAGAATATATGTGGGAAAGAAAGCGTTTGGGAGCGTGAAACATTTACTGACAGCCAGGAGCATTCCCATTAATCTCCGGAAGAGGTTCGCGAAATGTTTATTGTGGAGCATGGAAAAAAAGGACAAAAAAAAAAAAGAACAAAAATATTTAGAGAGTTTTGAAATGTGGCTATGGAGAATAATGAAAAAAAGTGAAATGGACTGAAAGAGTGAGAAATGAGGATGTGTAACTGTACTGGCCGTTTGAGGTGATCACACACATCATATTAGAGAGCAAAGAGAATCACTGTTTCATATTGCGTCGCTCTAAGTAAATGCCATGTAAACCTCAAGTAAAGAGTTGAGAGATCGTACTGTATTACACACGAATTACTGTTGTAACCAATATCTGAATAAAAGACGTTATCATATATATACTGTGTATTATATCTCACCTGATCCCCTAATTGGTTTGATCAGTGTACGTACAGATGATTCCTGTTTTATTAATTTTCAAGAGTGAGACCTCTTGTGCGTCTCTTACAATCTGTTGATGCTTTAACTTACGCACTTTTATATTTAGACTAAATGCTATGTTTCAAGTACTATTTAATATCCATTTTGTAAACAAGACGCCGGCCGCGGTGGCCGAGGAGACTGAGGCGCTTCCGTCACGGTCTGCACGGCCACTACGGTCGGGGGTTCGAATCCCACCTCGGGCATGGATATTTGTGCCGTCCTAGTTCGTAAGTACTTCATAAGTAGTTTGTAAGTTTAGGGACTGATGACTCCGTAGTTAAGTCCCATAAGCTTTACAAACATTTGAACATTTTTTGTAAATAAGATGACCAACTTGTAAAATTTGATATTACCAGATGATGGTGGCACAGGTCACTGAAACCAGTCGTCATAAAATAAATAAGTGCTTTGCGATCTTGGCTTTTCACTTTTGAATATTATTAATCTATCAGAATGCCTCCACAATCTGCGATGTAATGTGAATTCCTGGATTAGATTGACGGCATTTTGGGATAGCCGTGCAAGTACAATGTATATCACCAAGGCTGGTCAAAGCAAGACTGTTAGCGTGCCCAAACATCAGGAGTGTGGCGCAGGGCTGCGCTAGAGACCACTACAGAAGGCATAGGTGCAGACGGCGGACTCACCTGGTGATGAGCTCGGGGTGGACGTGCGACCCGCTCTTGCCATCCTCCACGCTGCTTCCCGTTTCAGACACCTGCAACACAGAACCAGCCGTCACCTTGTGTTGCCACTGCACTGCTCCATGTGCATGATAGTACAGTTCCAGTAAATGTCAGCTCTTAGTTCTTGTCTGACTTCGATGAATATCAGGAACGAACAGAAAACTAATTCTTTATGCATGGCTTTTAATCAGAGACTGTACTATATTAGTCTTTTTTAAACAACTACAGCCCTCAGTAACAAGTTACAATTAAATGTAACCCTGGTTTCAGTGTCACTTCAGATAATAGGAGGTAAAACCTTTAAAAATTACATGTAAACTAAAGAAATTAGACAGATAGTCATTAGGGTAAGGTGGTACAATTTCGATCATTTCGGACAAATGTTGTTGTAACTGGAAATATATTGAGAAAGGATGTAATTTTAATTATAGCACTTGTTCTTGGATGTTTAACTAATATGTAACACAAATATTAGACAATTACAAATGTCGGTATAGACACACAAAAAAGTTACAGAATTGAGAAAATTCGATCGAAAATGTACCACACTAAGTACAATTGTGATCACTTTCTAGTAGAATTTTGACTAAGGGCATCTTCCACATAAAAAAACACTCTTTTCGTCAGGCACCAACGCATACTTCGTTGTACCAAACATTGCATTTTGAGTAGAGAATCTAGTCACCCATAATAGAAAATTTGTAAGGGCTCGTTAGACTAAGTAGCTTCACTTACCTCCAAACGGGAAAACATTTATCTCTCTTAGGCACAAAGTGGTATATTCTTGGAAAAGACAGGAGGAGCTGTAGAAACCTGCTACGCTTCAATGCCACACAACGAGACACTACGAGACTGACAAATGGCGCGAAAATTTATGTTGATCAGAATTGTACCTATATCGAATTTGTACCACCTTACTCTACATAAAATAGGAACAGCAACAAAGAGTCGCTAGGGGCTGCATCCAGCAACTGGATGTGCGGCTATGCACAATTGTCGCCATCTAGTGGCCAAATTAATCTCTATGTATAAAAGGCAATGTCCAGATTGACTGACTGACTGACTGACTCATCGTCGCCTAGCCCAAACTACGGGAAACTGGAAATTAGTAGATGGTGTTGATCTTACTCTGTAGGCGTCATCAAGGACCGATTTTTCGATATTCCGTCTGTAAGGGGGTGAAATAGAGGACGAAACGTTTTTTGAAAGTACGTTGCTATTTACGCAATTTTAAAGCTACAACTACAAAATTTCGGATTTTAATTCAAGGTTCGAATTTAACAGACACGTGTTTCGGCATTTTTTGGAATTCAACCAATAAGCGGGTAAAATAGGGGACGCAAAAAATTGATTTTAAAAAATATGTTGCTGTTAACTCAAATTTTAAGCTACAACTACGAAACTTCGGATATAGATTCTTGGTCAGGATTAAAAAAATACGAGTTTCAGTATTTTTGGAAATTCAACAAGCAAGAGGGTAAAATAGGGGATGAAAAATTCTTTTTGAAAACACGTTGGTAATAAGACAATTTTGGAGCTAGAGCTGCGAAAATTAATATTTGTATTGTTGGTTAGAATTTAAATAATACGTGTTTCGATATTTTTGGAAATTTAACCATAAAGAAGGTTAAATTGGAGAGGGGATTTTTTTTTCAAAAATCTGTTGCTATTTAGTGAAGTCAGAACTACAAATTTTCGGATTTGGATTCGGCGTTCGAATTTAAAAGACACGTGTTTCGTTATTTTTTAGAAATTCGACCAATAAGGGGGTGAAATACGGGACGCAAAATTGATTTTCAAAAATATGTTGCTGTTAACTCAAATTTCAAGCTGTAACTACTAAACTTAGGATATGGACTCTTGATCAGGATTAAAAAGACACGAGTTTCGGTATTCTTGGAAATTCAACAACTAAGAGGGAAAAATAGGGGATCAAACATTCTTTTCGAAAACACATTGTTTTCCAATTTTGGAGCTAGATCTGCAAAAACTGGTATTTGTATTGTTCGTTAGAGTTTAAAAAATACATGCTTCGGTATTTTTGGAAATTCAACCATCAAGGGGGTTAAATTGAGATTTTTTTTTCGAAAATCTCTTGCAATTAAGCTACAACCAGATAAATTGGTATATGTTGTCTTGATCAGAATTAAAAAGATGTTTCGGTATTTTCAGAAAATTAATCATTTATGGAGTGATATATGGAGCGAAATATTTTCTTGAAAATACGTTGGTACTAAGTCAATTTTGAATTACAAAAAAATGATATTTGCTTACTTGGTTGGAATAGAAAAGACACATGTTGGGGTAATTTTCGAAATTCAACTATTAAGGTGTGTCATAGGGGGTTACAAATCAAATGTTCAAATGTTTGTAAATCTTAAGAGAGTTAACTACGGGGTCATCAGTCCCTGAGGCTTACAAACTAATTAAACTAACTTATACTAAGGACAACACAAACATCCATGCCCGATGGGCGAATCGAACCCCCGACGGCGAACAGCAGCGCGCACCGCAGCATGGTGCCTCAATACGCACG
Source organism: Locusta migratoria (assembly GCA_026315105.1). Lineage (NCBI taxonomy): Eukaryota > Metazoa > Arthropoda > Insecta > Orthoptera > Acrididae > Locusta > Locusta migratoria. The sequence continues at coordinate 149,903,784 of CM048746.1, read as the reverse complement.
GCCATTCTGCTGCGGATACAAGTAGTATCACAACATTTCATTATGATAGTACTGAAAATATATCTATGGAAATTTATAATAACAGGGAGAAACAACTGTTGCAGACCAACCAGCTTACGCATACGAAGCAGCGGGCGTTAAGCTAGTAATCAATATAGCAGCTGACTTACATACCATAAAGGTAGGCGTTTGAAACCCTCCACCTAATATTTTACATAAAACTTGGCATTTATTGAAGGCATGACATAAACGGTAATATTGATAAATTACAAAAATAAACTTTTTCAGCAGGGCATGAAAGAACTTAGTACATAAGTCAGACAAAACAAACGTGATATCAGGGAAGAAAAAGTATCTCTGAATCTGCTAGGATTAATACGTCAAGGATGCTTTAAAATTCCTAAAGCAATGACTTAATGCTTTTGAAGAAACTTTTACCACGCAGCTGCAACTGTTCATTAAGAAGAACTCTGACATTTGCCGATAAATGTTTAAAAATGTCTAATTCTTCCAAAATGTAGAGCTACCGTCCCTTCTTTTCTATGTGCAAAATTTCTAGGTTTTGAATACTATACAGAAAATGCCCCGAGAATTATAAATGTTCTGCAAAAGAAGAATTAGGGTGACAGGGACTATTCTTCCTCCTTAAGCGTTCTTTACAACGAACGGAAAAACATCGTCCTGGTTGTCCAATGTAATAGGCATGACATGTAGCACAGGATAGCGTTCAAACAACAGAATTTAGCAAAGGGCCGGTAATTGGCTTCGAATTACGGTCTCCCTCTGCGATATTTACCACACATGGCGTCATTGTATTATTACGTATTGGGCGCCAAAACATTTCTGCTTACATCAACATCTACATGGGATACTCTGCAAATACACATTTAACTGCCTGGCAGAGGGTTCATCAAACCACCTTTATACTATTTATCTTCCATTCCATTCTCGAATAGCGCGAGGGAAGAAAGAAAACCTGAATCTCTCCGTTCGAGCTCTGATTTCTCGTCTTTTATTTTGATGATCGTTTCTATCTATGCAAGTGGGAGTCAACAATATATTTTCGCATTCGGAGGAGAATGTTGGCGATTGGAGTTTCGTAAGTAGCCCACGCCGCAGCGATAAGCGTCGTTGTTGTAATGATTCCCATCCCAGATCCTTTATCATTTCCTTGACGCTGTCTCCCCTGAATCGCGACAATACGAAACGAGTTGCCCTTCTTTGGACCCTTTCGAAGTCTTCCGTCGAACCCACCTGATAAGGATACCACACTGAGCAGCAATACTCCAAAAATGGACTGACAAGCGTACAAGCGTAGTGTATGCAGTTTCTTTTGAAGTTCTATTTCATCTTTTAAGGGTTCTGCCAATAAAACGCAGTCTCTGGTTCGCCTTTCTCACGACATTATCTATGTTTTCTTTCCAGTTTAAGTCTGAAGTAATAGTAATTCCTAGGTATTTTGTGGAGTTTACGGCCCTCACTTTTGATTGATTTATCTTCTAAACAAAGTTTAACGGATTTCTTTTCGTACTCATGTGAACGACTTCACACTTCTCATTATTCCGAGTCAATTGCGAATTTTTACACCATAGTGACATTTAGATCGTTCTGCAGTTGGTTTTGATCTTCATATGATTTTACTAGACGGTAAAATCATCTGATAGTGATATTTAGGTCGTTCTGCAGTTGGTTTTGATATTCAGATGATTTTACTAGACGGTAAAATCATCTGATAGTGATATTTAGATCGTTCGGCAGTTGGTTTTGATATTCAGATAATTTTACTAGACGGTAAGCGACGGCGTCATCTGCAAACAATGTAAGAGAGCTACTTAGATTTTCCACTAAATCGTTTATGTAAATAAGGAACAGCAGAGGACCAATGACACTACCCTGTGGAACGGCCGATATCACCTCTGCTTTAGTCAATGTCTTACCATCAATTACTACGAACTGTGTCCTCTCTGACAGGAAATACCCTATTCAAAATCGCAAATTTGGGGCGATATACCTTTACCACGCAATTTGATTAAAAGACGTTTGTGAGGTACTTATAATAGCGCAAAGCACACATATAAACAGTACCACACACCTGAAAGTGGAAATGAAATTCTGCGAGCATCAATTCTGTTAAGTTCTATCAGCCTTTGAGGCACTTTAACACGTTAAGAGCTAGCAAATAAATGCAGATAAGAAGGTGAATAACTCACTTCACGCTCTCACGAACACACAATACAACACAGCCGAAATAATGGAAGGTACCCGAGCGTAAACCTGACAAGATTACGCACCCGAAGTCTGCGGAATTATTCAAAGCCCTCTCGGCTGGAGTAAGGCGCCCGAGAATACCACCGCAACGATCCCGGATTCATTCAAGTGGAGCTTAAGCTTCGTGTAAAACGGAGAAACACCTGGTCGCAACCGTCGGAGGGAAAAGCGAAACTTTCTTTCAGAACAGTGCTGCAGGGGCGCTGAATGGGTCGACAGCAGGTGGGATCAAAGAGAGCGACTGGGAGAGAATATTGGCCGCCCTGCCCCTTCCGGAAGAGAACAGCGCGGGCGCGGGGGCACTCGGCACGCAAATGGATTTCTTTGTGGCGCCACCTGCCGAGAACTTCGTGGCGCAAAGCGATTATCTCTGCGCGAGCTGCAGGGGCAGGGCTTTGCTCGCTCGTGATTTTAGAGCCATTAAAACGAAGCGGCCCTGGCAGTGGGAGAAGTCGGCAGAGAGCGAGAGAGCAAATGTAAACATGGGATAACGCGCCTGAGAGATCCCCAAGTGCTTAAAGTTTCTCCGGCGTGAAATCGGCTTCATTCCGCTCTGATCTGTTATTAGAAATATCTCTCCGGCTTTCGTCGTCGGGACGAACCTTCCTGCGAGGATCGTCTTGTAGATTCGGTGTTAATGGCACTGTCAGTGGGTTCTCCCGCAGGAAAGGCGCCGGAATCTTAAATTAGTAAACAGTTACCGTAACTGTCTTTCAAAACCAAAAATGCAATTGTAGATCAGTTGTGGCTTAAGTTCAAAGACATAATATCAGTAGCAATCGAGAGATTTATACCAAATAAATTAATAAAAGAGGGGGCTGACACCCCCCCCCCGTGGTACACAAAACAGGTCAGATCACTGCTGTTGCAGAAACAAAGAAAAACGCATGCAAAATTAAAAAAGACACAGAATCCACAATACTGGCAATCTTTTACTGAAACTCGCAACCTAGCGCGGACTTCAATGCGAGAAGCCTATATTAGTTACCACAACGAAATCCTGTCTCGTAATCTTGCAGTAAATCCAAAGAAATTATGGTCATATGTGAAGTACACTAGCGGCAAAACACAAACAATACCTTCACTACGCGATAGCAATGGTAATACTACAGACGACAGTACTGCTAAGGCAGAATTACTAAACACAGCTTTCCGAAATTCGTTCACCAAAGAAGACGAAGTGAACACTCCAGTAATCAATCCAACAACAGCTGTCAATATGCGAAACTTAGAGGTACATGTTCCTGGAGTAGTAAAACAACTTGTCACTAAACAAAAACAAATCTTCCGGGCCTGATTGTATACCAACTAGATTCCTTTCAGAGTATGCTGATGCAATAGCTCCGTACTTAGCTATAATTTACAACCGATCACTCAGCGAAAGATCCGTACCCAAAGACTGGAAAGCTGTCCAAGTTACTCCAATATTCAAGAAACGCAATAGCAGTAATCCCCAAAATTACAGGCCAATCTCATTGACGTCTATTTGCAGTAGGATTTTTGAACATATACTTTGTTCGAATATTATGAACTACCTCGAAGAGAACGACCTATTAACCAATAGTCAACACGGGTTCAGACAGTATCGCTCTTGCGAAACACAGCTTGCCCTTTATTCACATGAAGTGTTAAGTGCCATCGGCAAGGGATCTCAAATCGATTCCATATTTCTGGATTTCCGGAAGGCTTTTGACACAAGCTGCTTCTAATGAAATTGTGTGCTTATGGAATATCTCCTCAATTGTCCGATTGGATTCACGATTTCCTAACAGAAAGGACACAGTTCGTTGTAATTGACGGTAAGCCATCGAGTAAAACAGAAGTGATATCTGGCGTTCCACAGGGAAGTGTTATAGGTCCCCTACTCTAAACGATTTAGGAGACAATCTGAATAGCTCCCTTAGACTTCGCGGATGATGCTGTCGTTTATTGGTTAGTGAAGTCAACAGAGGATCAAAAGCAACTGCAAAGCTATTTAGACAAAATTTCTACATGGTGCGAAAAATGGCAATTGCCACTAAATAAAGAAAAGGGTGAAGTAATACACATGGCCACTAAAAGAAATCAGTTGAACTTCAATTACGCGATAAAACAGTCAAACCTTAAGGTCGTAAATTCTACCAAATACCTAAGAGTTACAATTACGAATAACTTAGGCTGGAGAGAACACATAGAAAATATTGTGGGGAAGGCGAACCAAAGGTTACGTTTCATTGGCAGAACGCTTCGAAGATACACCAGCTCCACCAAAGAGACTGCCTACGTCACACTTGTGCGTCCTCTCCTGGAGTACTGTTGCCCTTTGTGGGATCCTCACCAGGTGGGACTGACGGAAGACACTGAGAAGGTTAAGAGAAGGGCAGCTCGGTTTATCACGTTACGGGGGGGGGGGGGGAAGCGCCACAGAAATGTTGCACGAATTGGGGTGGAAATCATTAAAAGAAAGACGTTATTCATTGCGGCATGATCTGTTTGCGAAGTTTCAATCACCGAGTTTTACTTCTGAATGTGAAAATATTTTGCTAGCACCCACCTACTTAGGGAGACATGACCATCCCAATAAAATAAGAGAAATCAGATCGAAAACAGAACGATTTAGATGTTCTTTCTTCCCGCGCGCTATTAGAGAATGGAACGGTAGAGAAAAGTTATGAAAGTAGTTTATGAACCCTCTGTCAGGCATTTAAATGTGATTTGCAGAGTATATGTGTAGATGTAGAAATGTTCAAATGTTCGTAAGCCTATGGGACTTTACTGCGGGGTCATCAGTTCCTAAACTTACAAACTACTTATAAACTAACTTATACTAAAGACAACACAAACATCCATGCCCGTGGGAGAATTCGAACCCCCGACGGAGAACGGCCTGGCGCATTGGAGACTGCGGAGAACGTCCACTCCCCCGCGGCAGACTGAGAGAATCATAAACCTCTGCTAAAAAGACAATTGTAAAGTGAACGGGTAATAAATTCATTCAATACACAGTGCAGGAAAAGTATAATGCGTTTGTAGACATTGTATGCACCTTCAACGATGGCAAATACTGAAATGATTGGGTGGGGGTGGTAAGAAAGATGGAAGATCAAATAATACATTGACATATGCTCGAAATTGTTTACGTACAAAGAATTCTCTCACTGCACAAAATGATTACAAAAGTCTGCAGGGGAGGGGAAGGGGAAAGGTCTTTTTGTGAAAATATTGCATATTAAAGTCTCAACAAAAATTTTTACTAAAATGCATACAGTAACCAGCTATTAACACTCACTATTGCGTGCATATACATGGACGCACTCCATTCGTTTTTAGTCCTTGCGGGTTACTGTACACTCACATGAGGTTGCCCCAAATATAACTAACAAATCACAATGAGACATAACATTATTATAAACTTTGTAAACAATGAAAACATTTCATCATATACAACATTAAAGAATAATTTTTATTGAAAATGTTTTGCGACATATTCGGCATGCCCGCAGCACTACCAATTATTATCATATTTCTACATGAATGCAAATACTCCCAATTTTCATTGTCTCGTCTAATTTGATATTTTGGAAGTACATAACAATACAAAAATCCCAGTAATATTACACCTGGGCACGGTGTCATATATTGATTTTACTGTTGGAATTGTTGAGAGGCTGTATGAGCCACAGGGACACACTCCAGGATGAGAAATAGAGACCATTGCAGATAACAGGCTAAAACAGATACGTATATCTTACGGGATGTGGGCACTAAAGAAATCTCCTAGCGAACTGCTGATGCCTTCAGCCACTGTCCCAGGGTGGAGGTAACCTTCGGAGAAGATGGGCATAACTTCATACAGCGTCTAGACGCTGTTGTAAGGCGTTACATTAGTACTTGGTGGCCAACAGGCATGTTGTGGGCAGCCGCAAAACGCGCGTACATTCTGCGCTGCCTCGCTCTTTCCACAGTCCAGACGAATGCAATCATTCGTTGCAAAGGAAAGGCGTTTAGAAATCGCTACATTCTTAGGCAGAAACACATGCGTCCGAACAGGTTGGCGGTCACCGGCCGACTCCCCCCACCGGCCCATCGCCGGCCGTTTCATTGTGCGAGGGCCGGGCAGGTAGCGGCCGCCCTTACCTGCAGCCACAGCGTCCGGTCGCTGCTGCGCCCTTGTGGCGCCTCGCACCGGTACCGAACACACGTTTTAACGTACGTAGCAAAGTTGATACCAGTCACTTGGGTACAGCAACGTCAGTGGTTCCACGAGGCTAGAGTGAGACGGTAAAGAAGAAAAACTGCAAGTTAGCATCTCCCCTGAGGCGTGGCCTAAGGCGGAGCCTAAGGCGTGGCCAACTGACGTAAAATGTTGTTGTTGGCCATACTGGGTAGCGCCGTGACGTTTTGCTTTCAGCTGAACAATGTTGCTACCAAGTATGGATTTTGTTAGTGCACACACAAGCCACCTCCCCCCCCCCCCCCCCCCGGGGGCTATGGTAGAAGGGACAGGGCTAGAGGACCGAGAGAGAGGCCAAGCCACAATTTAGATTGATTGAACCAAGCAGCGGCCAATAGGAAATTGTTAACTGTCGGAAAGTGGGGAAAAGAAGTGCGCGGACACCGGTCGTTAAAACCCCCGGTTTTTGGATCAAGAGGGGAGTTCTGTCAGACGAGTCGGGCGCCAGCCCGTGACTATCGCCGTCGGCCTCGGGGTGCTCCACGACAGTCTGTTACTCGCGGGGAGTGCGTCTGTCTAGGGAGTGCTGCTAGGGAACTTAATTAATGGCTTCTGTTGTGGCAACCGATTTCTTTTTTTTTTTTTTTTTTTTAATGAATAATCCCAGTGTAGTTAGTATGGGATGCAATAAATTTAATGCCATGAACCTTTGAGTTCCATAAAGTTTCCTAAACAAGTATCCTCTCGAGTCCCGAATTCCGCATCTCTAGTAGATATATGTACTGTCTCTTTGCAGTCACTCCTTTCCGCTCGGGATATGCAGACTAACCTTGCTACCTCTTGCATCTTTCCTATGTAGGACACGACAACGGTTCGCCACATGCCACTCGCTGCTGTTGTATCGAGATTTGTAATTGTGCTTCTCCCACCTCCTGGCGCCCTACGGTGCTTCTAAGTTGTCGCAAGACTGCGGCGCGGCCGCCACGTAATCTTAGGTATTGGCCTCGGCGGCGTGTAATCGATTGCTGGTGTGGGCAGCCGGCAGAAAGCGCCTGCGGTCGTCTGCGCGGCAGCTGCGAAGCACAGCCGCTGGCCGGAAAGCGCGCTCGCCAGGCGGAAAGTGACAACACGCCGTCCATGGCCGACGGCGGGTGGCGGGCAACGCGTTACGTCACAAGCAGCAGGTGCTGCTGTTAACGGACCGAACTACTAGGGTCATTCAGAAAGAGTTGTTTTGTCGTCTTAATTCCTAAGACTACTCCGATACTGCTCTCCACGCTACACTGTCCCGTATATGCCGCGCGGGAGTAGCCGAGTGGTCTGGAGCGCCATGTTGCTGATCATGCTGCCTCCCGCGTCGGAGGTTCGAATCTTCCCTCGAGCGATGGATGTTTGTGTTGTCTTTAGTATAAGTTAGTTCATAAGTAGTTTGTAAGTTTAGGGACTGATGACCCCGCAGATAAGTTCCAAAAGTTTCAAAAACATTTGAAAATTTCTTAATCTAAGAATAATCTTTTCGAACGTGCTTACCGTATTCGTCTCTCGGTCTCCTGCTACGGTTTTTACCTCACAAATTTTTCTCCAATTGACGCTTTCTTGACGTCTAAGAATAGATTCGCAGGCCGCGGTGGCCGAGGGGACTGCGGCGCGCCAATCACGGTCTTCACGGCCACGACAGTCGGGGGTTCGAATCCCCCATCGGGCATGGATATTTGTGCCGTCCTTAGTGTCAGCTAGTTACTGAGTAGGTTTAGGGACTGATCAGCCCTCAGTTAATTCCCATAAGCTATACAAACATTTGAACATTTTAGAATAGATTCACAGATTTGTGACTGGTTGGAAGACTTCCTAAGTAATAGAACACAGTACGTTGTTCTCGACGGCGAGTGTTCATCAGAGACGACTGTATCGTCAGGCGTGCCCCAGGGGAGTGTGATAGGCCCGCTATTATTTTCTATCTATATAAACGATCTGATGAACAGAGTAACTTGTAATTTGCGGCTGTTTGCTTATGATGCTGTGGGGTATGGGCGGGTGTCCTCTTTAGTTGCCTGTTCCGGATGACTTAGGTAAAATTTTTAGTTTGTGTGAAGAATGGCAAGCAGGCTGCGGTGGCCGAGGGGACTAAGGCGCTCCAGTCACGGTCTGCACGGCCACTACGGTCGGGGGTTCGAATCCCCCCTCGGGCATGGATATTTGTGCCGTCCTAGTTCGTAAGTAGTTCATAAGTAGTTTGTAAGTTTAGGGACTGATGACCCCGTAGTTAAGTCCCATAGACTTTACAAACATTTGAACATTTGAACATTTTTGAAGAATGGCAACTAGCTCTAAATGTAGAAAAAATGTAAGATGATGCACATGAGTAGAAAAACAATCCCATTATGTTCGATTGCAGCGTTAGTACTGAGCTTCTTGATTCAGAGGCGTCGTTCAAATATCTAGGCGCAACACTGCAGAGCGATATGAAATGGAACGAACCTGTAAAGACAGTTGTGTGTAAGGGGGAAAGCCGACTTCGATTTATTGGGAGACGTTTGGGAAGATGTTGTAAGATTACCGCCCAATAGAAATACTGGTAATTAATAGCATTTGATAATTAAACAGTATGAAGTTCGCTGCAAACATTGACCATGCCAATGCACTAAATGTTACATAATTTTAACCTTATTAATTATGGTAGCAATGTATGTACACAGTTGGGTGACAACATTTATAGTTAGGCCATAGGCAGAAATTCTCCACGTTGAGATTTGCTGTGTGCTTGTAGCTGACGGGAGGCCAGCGAGCAGGCCGACGCTGGTGGCTTGTTCCAACTTAGGATTTTACAGTTCGTTTCCGGTGAGGGGAGAGAGGGACAATGGCGAGTGCCAGGCGCAGTGCAGTGCACAGCGTGAAATAAAATATTCTAATACTACTGGCATTTGAAGTAATACGATGCAGTTAGGAACTTTTAAGGCCCTCATTAAAAAATAGCCTGTTGATAAATAAACAATACATTAGCTGATATAGTCACATCTGGCATAATATGTTTAATTGACAATGAAAAGTAATAAATTACCAATGAATACAAGACAGTTACACAACTAGCATGGCAATGTTTATTTATAAAAATAATATATTAACTACTTCTCATTTTATTTTCAATTAATCTTGTGTATTTTATCTTGAAGTATTCAGTTAAATTACTTATCTGTGATATACGAAATTGCACGATTATGATAAATAGTAGAAAGGATGTTTATACCAATATAAAAACCTAAAAGACATTTATTTAAGGTGTAGTGTAAATATTTTGATTTTAAGTAAAGTTTTAGAAATGTATTGGCTGAGCGCTGTACGTTGGCAAATCGGTTAGAACAGCTCACATGGGGAAGTTGATGACGTAGGGAAAAAACCCCGGCAGTTGAGCTTTTGGCGCGCTCGCGCGCGCGCGCGAGGGCAGGAAGTGACGAGGTGGAGAGCACGTGGGGAGCTGGCCGGGCGGCGTCGCTCTGCATCAGTCGGCATGTGGATCGCGATGTGGAGGTTATAGATTTGTGTGTGGCAATCGCCACGTGTGGTTGCTCATCGTGGACTGCACCAAGTGGAATCGAGTGCTACTGTGTGTTGGTGAATATTTATCCGGTGGAACAAGGTGTGCATCGCATTGAATTAAAGTGACTGTGATTTGTTAATGTAACACGTGTCGTCGCATAGGCATGAACATAAACGGTGTTTGAGACAGCCACATGGTGTGAAAACAATTTGTCTGGGGGCTCACGAGCTATAACTTTATTTGATAAATGTGTCGACGTACAGACGTATCAGCCACAGGGTTCTAATATTGTGAAATAAACAACATAAAGTGAACTTTTACGTGTTTTCAAAAATAGTAGTTAGTACACCCTTTTCTCTCATGAACTTGATTTTATTATGAATTTGTTTTGTTAATCATATGCAGGGAAGGACAGCTGCGAACGTGTGATACCATCCTCTAGAAAACGAGTCAAACACCAGTAATCACAGTTCCAGTGTTTTTGCGTGTTTAGGAATTTGGTTCGCAGTTGGTGGTTGTGAGTTTTAAAAATTAAACTTTCCCAATTTTAAACTCTCACCCCGACCTTCACGCTCGCAATGTACTACATCTCTAAAGGAGACCGCGTATAAAACACTAGTACGACCACGTCTTGAGTATTCCTCAAGTGTTTGGGACCCGCTGCAGATCAGTTTGAAGGAAGACATAGAAGAAGTTCAGAGACGAGCAGCTAGGTTCGTTATTGGTAAGTAACGAGTGTCACGGAAATGCTCCGAGAGCTCAAATAGGGGACGCTGGAAGAAATACGACGTTCGTTTCGAGAAATTCTGTTGAGGAAATTTAGAGAGACGGAATTTGACGCACACTCGACCTGTGTGTGGCTGTGTGCCACAATTTTATGTTGCAGACATTAGTCTTAAATTTTACATTTTATTCCATGACGTGGATTCAGCCACATTTATCCACTTGATTTTATTTAACAACTGTTTTAATGTGAGCTAAATGAAATTCTTGTGAAGGAGGCAAAATTACTTTTGCCGAAACTTGGGTCAAGGTTTAAGTACATAAACCATTTTTATTCAACTGGTTGACTGAAATTTTGTTCACTTTTGATCGTGTTCCACATTTGCTGAACTGCAGTCATGTTTAAAATTTTGTAATTGGTTGTATTTGTTTATCAGTTTTCCATCATATAACTTACTTAAAATATTTAACACATAATTTAAAATGCTCTAACTGCCATTCAATATTGTTTTTAACACTGTTTTCGTATTTTTTATTATCTTCGCTTGAACAGCACAAAAATAAGTGAATGTTGTAAGTACGCTGAAATTGAAACTTATATAATTCAAATTACCGTAAATATTATTTACAGTTTTGTTCAAAAAAATGTTCAAATGTTTGTAGAGTCTATGGGACTTAACTACGGGGTCATCAGTCCCTAAACTTACAAACTACTTATGAACTAGCTAATCCTAAGGACGGCACAAATATCCATGCCCGAGGGGGGATTCGAACCCCCGACCGTAGTGGCCGTGCAGACCGCGACTGGAGCGCCTCAGTCCCCTCGGCCACCGCGGCCGGCGCAGTTTTGTCATTTTCAGAAAATATTACTGCAAATAAAAAGTGACAGCGATATTATTATCGATATTGTATAATTACATACCTGTCGTTAGCACTTGGAGATTTTCCTGTGTGATAGAAAGGCAAAATCAGCGTTATTGACATGAAAGATCTCCTTCATTCTACCGCTCTTAACAGCCATGTTCAAACATGACCTTTGTGTTGTGCACATCTAAAATTTAAAAATATGTAAGTTTTATTGGCGTCCTTGTGTAAGTGACATTAGAAATCGTCTCATAAATTGGTGTCTTTATATAATGACTAGATAAACAGGGCAACATTTGCCTTGAAAAGAAAGATAAAGAAAGAACGTTTTCTCATATAATCGTTATTGTATATCTAGAGGGCCGATTTCATTTTTTGTTTGCCCGGTTTATACACAAACATGCGGATCAGTCGGTTTATCGATGCTGGAGCACGTACAATTGCCTTTCAGAAAAGGAATCGTTTTGCACATTCTCTCCTCTCTCTATGTCCTCTATATAACCCCTCTTCCTCATCCTGGAGCTCCTTCTCTGTCGTCTCTATCCATCACCCCTTCCCTTCCATTTACTCCTCCTTCCTATCAATCTCCTCCTCTTCCATCTCTATTTCTTATTTCGATTGTGGTAACTATTAAAAATGAATAAATCAAATATTAGGAATTTACTTTAAATTTTGTGGTATCCGCAGAAAATGATCACAGATTTAGCCTTGCACAAAAGTAAATGAAATAACTACGTCAATAAGCAACATTATTTACAGACTTCCCCACTACTTTGTTTTGATTTTCACTGCTGACAGCCTTAAACGTGAATGCCAGTAGAATGGTCTTTCACAAGTTGTTGCTCTCGTGTGGCATTTTTACCATAGCTTCTATTCAGTACAGTGGGCATAAATTGTTAGCACTTAGTTTTCGACTTATGATAACGATAATAATTCCGTGTGGGATTGATGGTCGTTATACCCCACCTGGGGTCGTGTTCGGCCTGCCTGGTGCAAGTCTTTAGCTAATTTGCGTGTCAATGTGTCAATGGTGATGAGGACGACACAACACTCAGTTCTGAGATGAGGAAATCTCTGATCCGACCGGAAATCGAACCTGGCCCCCCTGCGTGGCAACCCATCACGTTGTCCTCTTTGTTTTCTGCTTCAGCTAGGTTTATGCTTTGCGGTCGTTGGTTGAGTTTGTTCTTGGTTGTTCGTTGAATATTTGTCTCAGATTTTTTTTTATTACCCTGATCGGGCACCAGGTTCCACTAGACTACGGAGGCGGACTCATGACACTTGGAAATTTCAACGAACCATCTGTGGTACAGATGTGAAAACATCTACTTCTTTTACAACTATTAACGGCTACGTACACAGAAATCCGTTAAACTTTGTTTACAAGATAAATCAATCAAAAGTGAAGCCCGTAAACTCCACAAAATACATAAGAATTACTACTACTTCAGACTTAAACTGGAAGGAACACGTAGATAATGTCGTGGGAAAGGCTAACCAGAGACTGCGTTTCATTGGTAGAACCCTAAAAAGATGCAGCAGAATTACTAAGGAAACTGCATACATTACGCTTATCCGTCCTTCTTTGGAGTGTTGCTGCCCAGTGTGGGATCCTTATCGCCGCGGTGGGGTAGCCGAGCGGTGTAAGGCGCCTCGCTGCGGAGCACGCGGTTGCTCGCCGTCGGAAGTTCGAGTCCTGCCTGGGGCATGGGTGTTTGTGTGTGTGTTGTCCTTAGGTTAGTTTACCTTAGTTTAAGTAGTTTGTAAGCTATGGACTGATGACCACACAGTTTGGTCCGATAGATTTACAAAGATTTGAACATTTGGATCCTTACCAGGTGGGTTTGACGGAGGACATCGAAAGAGTCCAAAGAAGGACAGCTCGTTTCGTATTGCCACGATACAGGGGAGACAACGTCACGGAAATGATACAGGATCTGGGATGGGAATCATTACAAACAACGGCGCTTATTGCCGCGGCGTGGGCTACTTACGAAACTCCAATCGTAAACATTCTCCTCCGAATGCGAAAACATATTGTTGACTCCTACTTACATAGGTAGAAATGATCATCAGAATAAAATACGAGAAATCAGAGCTCGAACGGAGAGATTCAGGTGTTCTTTCTTCCCGCGCGCTATTCGAGAATGGAACAGGAGATAAATAATGTAATGGTGGTTCGATGAACCCTCTGCCAGGCACTTAAATGTGATTTGCAGAGTATCCCATGTAGATGTAGACATCGTTTTTTCTCGCACATCTATGGTAAAACTTCTTTTGAATTATATATGTTTCAATTTCCCTGCTTATTTATGGAAACCAGCGTACTTGCGTCATACATCTATTTTTGTGCTGTGCAAGCGAAACTTTCGCTACCGCAGATGAATGTTCGTAGGACCTAGGGAGCCATCTTTGGCCGATATATGGAGAGTTGGCGCAGTCTACTTTACGATGACACTTCACATGTACATCGGTAAATGTTCCCGGAAACAGTTCGCCACTCGAGAGCAGTAGGGCGTTTTTTATTCGGTCGCCAGTGTATTGGCTTTTGCTGTTATCGGGATGGGACGGGGCGCAGTTCCGGTGCAATAACTCAGCGGAGAAGCGCGTTGTCAGCAGTAGAGGCCACGGGGGAGGCGGTAACAGCCGCGCTCTGCCGCCGTGTGCAGTGACGTCACACGGCACTGTGCGCAGATAACGGCAAACGCTGCGGCCGCGGGACGCGTCACTTTTAACGAGCGTCACTCTACTACGTGTTGCTCTCGAGGGAACTGTAGGAGAATAGCGATTTGCTTGGCAGCAAAGGTGGTGATGATACTGTGGCGCAAGCGAAAGGACTTTCTTGGTGACTATTGTTGTTTATTTTCGTCATGGAGCGGATAATAACTGAGTAAGGTGTCCAAGTGATTAAAAGTTATTACAGAAATAGTGATAGTCGCACGGTAATGTTATTCCAACCGGATCATCTGTTCAGAAGTGTAACTCGACGTCCTTATACTGATTTTGGTTTGGTGCTAATTCGTCGTGGATGAAATGGCTCTAAGTTTTATTTGGCTTGCCTGTATGAAATGTGGGTTAGTATGCCTGATGATATTTCGTAATAAAATACTGTCTTTTATTTAACTGGATACACTGCATCGTATTTATCTTTTTTCTGAACCTATTTGTTAATTTAAGACTTTTGTAATGATTGAACATGAAGATTCTTTTTCTCAGGGGCTTCTAATTTGAGAAGATAATATTTGAAATTTATATATATATATATATATATATATATATATATATATATATATATATATATATATATATATATATCCGGTAGTTCATTTTTGTCGAAGCCAGTCACGAAAGAAATAGTTCATGCCTGAATTTGTCATGGGATTGACCTTGCAGATTAGATTTTAGGTAAATTTCCTTTCACTACGTAGCTTATAAATTATTCTTCCACATACATTTAACGATCTATTGAAAGTCAAAGATATTATCAATGCAATTAACGGTTCTAATTACTGAATTACTGAACGATTTAATACATTTTAGAATCTCATTCGTTTCTATATTCTAAAAAAAAAAACAAAAAAAAACAAACAAACAAAAAAACAAAAAAAACAAACACGGTTTACAATAAATGCACTCAGAGCTGAACTTACAGAGAGAAATGAACTCATACGAAGCTAAACTTACAGAGAGAGAGTAACCCAACTGCGAATATTATTTATACTAATATTTTGACAAACGATTACCGTAATTTAAGGTGTTTTGACTATCTTATTCTATGGCCTTTATTACTGTAATTTACAAAGATGGTAATTGATTTGCTTAAATTTTAGAAAAAATACGTAATTTCTGCCTCGTAAAAATAATGAAATATTTACAAAAGACGGAAAAATGGCTTTCCTAATGCTACGACCGCGATGTAGTGTTACAGAAGTTGATCCGTTATGGAGTATATGACAACTGAGCAACGTATCCAAGGTTTAAAAAGTTATGTAAAATAATGAAAGTCTCACGGTAACCATTCGTGAATTACGTGCGACACTCGGACGTAATGCTGCTCCAATTGAATCATCAGTTCGGAAATTTCAGACCACCTGTTCTCTTTCCAACTTTAAGAAAACAGGACGACCGCGTTCGCGTGGAATACAAGCAAACATTGCTGTCGTGCGTGACAATTTGACAGTAAGTCCCAGAAAAAACGGTGCGTCATCGACCTCAACAACTGAATATATTACCGAGGTCACTGCATGAAATCCTCTCAAAAGATCTGAAAATACAACACCATACACTTGGGCTAACATCATTTGGGTCTACGTCGCCGTTTTGTCTAATTTGAAGAAAAACTTGATATCAACGCCTCGTTACATTTTGCGGTACATGTTGCAGTGACGCGAGTCCTCACACTGCCTCTGTTAGCTGGGTCGCAGCGTGTACCACCGCTTCACTGCAGTGCTTTGGACGATAGTGCGCGCTTGTTGACATGTCCCTCAATGTGTATGCGCGGGCACCTCATCCTCGCCAGGGCGGTTTGTAAAATTTGGGTCCATCCTTCGAACATTTCCGACGCACCTAGTATATCGCCATTACATCTCGATACTGGAGAAATATCGATGTAAAATATTCCAACCTTAGCGCCATTGTTTTACGGTCGCACCCCAATCGACGATGTCGGTCCGGCCGGAGCCTGTGTGGGCAGATTTGTGATTTGGCTCGCCGTCTGCCAACGCCACCTAGATACAACGCTTGTGCGCTGCCTGCCACGAGTAGCCATAACACAAGCAAACTATGTAGCGTTGTGATCAGTCTGGGAATACGTACAAGTTGTACACTGTGTTTGAGAATGTTCTTAATGTTATTTATGTGATTCTCAGATAAAGTGGTTCTGGTATAAGATATTTATGAACTATTAGTGACATATCCTTCGGTATGGTCTAGTGGCTAGGATACCTGGCTCTCACCCAGGAGGCTCCAGATAGATTTTATAATGGTAAGACGTAGATTTCGGAACCAGGTTCTACAGTGTAAGACATACCCAGGGACAGATATAGACTCTGACCATAACTTGTTGTTTATGAACTGTAGGCTGAAACTAAAGAAACTACAAAAAGGTAGGAAAATAAGGAGATGGGACCTGAATAAATTGAAGGAACCTGAGGTTCTTAAGAATTTCAGAGGGAGCTTTAGGCAACAATTGACAGAAACAGGGGAAAATAAAACAGTTGAGGAGGAATGGGTAAAATTGAGAGATGAAATAGTGAAGGTAGCAGAGGACAAAATAGGTAGGAAGGAAAGACCTACAAAATATCCTTGGATATCACAGGAGATACTAAATTTAATCGATGAAAGGAGAAAATATAAAAATGCCGTAAATGAAACAGGCAAAATGGAGTACAGACGACTAAGAAATGAGATTGGCAGGAAGTGCAAAATGGCTAAGCAGGAGTGGCTAGAAGGCAAATGCAAGGATGTAGAAGAATGTATAAATAGGGGAAAAATAGATACAGCTACAGGAAAATAAAAGAAACATTTGGAGATAAGAGAAACAGCTCTATGAATATCAAGGACACTGATGGAAAACCAGTTCTCAGCAAAGAAGGGAAAGCTGAAAGTTGGAAAGAGTATATAGAGGGGCTCTACAAAGGAAATGAACTTCGAGACAATATTGTAGGAAGGGAAGAGGATGTAGATGAAGATGAAATAGGAGATACTGTACTGAGAGAAGAATTTGACAGAGCCCTGAAAGACCTAAGTCGAAACAAGGCCCCTGGAGTAGACGATATTCCCTCAGAGCTACTGAAGTCTCTGGGAGAACCAGCCATGACAAAATTGTTTCACCTGGTGTGTAAGATGTATGAGACAGGTGAAGTACCCTCAGACTTTAAGAAAAATGTTATAATCCCCATCCCTAAGAAAGAAGGTGCAGACAGGTGTGAAAACTACAGAACCATCAGTTTAATAAGTCATGGCTGCAAAATATTAACGCGAATTATATACAGAAGGATGGAAAAGCTGGTAGAAGCGGACCTCGGTGAAGATCAGTTTGGGTTCAGGAGAAATGTAGGAACACGGGACGCAATACTCACTTTACGGCTTATCCTAGAAGATAGATTAAAAAAAGGCAAACCTACATTTCTAGCTTTTGTAGATTTGGAGAAGGCTTTTGACAATGTTGATTGGAATAAACTTTTTCAAGTTCTGAAGCAAGCAGGAGTAAAATATAGGGAACGTAAGGTTATTTACAACTTGTACAAAAACCAGACAGCGGTTGTCAGAGTTGAAGGGCATGAAAGGGATGCAGTGATTGGAAAGGGAGTAAGACAGGGTTGTAGTCTTTCTCCATTGTTGTTCAATTTGTACATTGAGCAAGCTATAAAGGAAAGCAAGGAGAAATTTGGAGAAGGAATTAAGGTTCAGGGTGAAGAATTAAAAACATTGTGTTTTGCTGACGACATAGTAATTCTGTCAGATACAGCAAAGGACCTGGAAGATCAATTGAACGGAATGGACAGTGTGCTGAAAGGTGCATATAAGATGAATATTAACAAGAGCAAAACTAGGGTAATGGAGTGCAGTGTAAGAAAATCAGGTGATGCTGAAGGAATTAGATTGGGAAACGAACAAATAATGGAGGTAGATGAGTTTTGTTACTTGGGCAGTAAAATAACAAATGATTGTCACAGTACAGAGGATATAAAATGCAGAATGGCAATGGGTAGAAAAGCGTTCTTGAAAAAGAGAAATTTGTTAACATCGAATATTGATTTAAACCTAAGGAAGTCCCTTCTGAAGGCATTTGTATGGAGTGCTGCCTTGTATGGGAGTGAGACATGGACGATAAACAGCCGGACAGGAAGAGGATTGAGGCTTTTGAAATATGGTGCTACAGAAGAATGCTGAAGATTAGGTGGGTGGATCGCGTAACTAATGAGGAGGTAATGAACAGAATTGGGGAGAAAAGGAATTTCTGGCATACCTTGACTAAAAGAAGGGATAGATTGGTAGGACACATTCTTAGACATGAAGGAATAGTGGATTTAGCGTTGGAAGGAAGTGTGTGGGGAAAAAATCGCAGGGGAAGACCAAGAGATGGATACAGTAAGCAGATTCAGACAGATGTAGGTTGTCGTTCTTATGTGGAGATGAAGAGGCTTGCTCAGGATAGGGTATTGTGGAGAGCTGCATCAAACCAGTCTCCGGACTGAAGACCACAACAACAACAACCTACCGATATTGGAATCGGACGATTCATATTAGGCATTTTGTCTCATACCAGCAAAAATCTGCACAGAGAGTCACATAGATAACATTAAGACATTCTGAAGGCACAGTTTGCAACGTGTACGTATTACCAAACTCATCACAACGTACCGTAAGACAAATATTTTGCTTTTGTTACGATTTTTTTTATGGGACTCAATAGCTTGGTTATTAGTCCCTAGCTCACAAACTACTTAACCTAAGGTAAACCAAACGAAGGACAACACAAATGCCGACCACGGTAGCCGAGCGTTCTGCGGCGCGCCAGTTACGGTCTGCACGGCCACTACGGTGCCCCTCGGGCATGGATATTTGTGCCGTCGTTGGTATTAGCTAGTTCATAAGTAGTTTGTAAGTTTAGGGACTGATGATCCCGTAGTTAAGTTCCATAAGCTCTACAAACATTTGAACGTTTGAACAACACAACCCCCGACGGCGGACGACCGCGCGCACCGCAACACGGCGCGGCTAATCCGCCGCGGCTACTGCTATGACTACTGTTGGCAGGCAGCGCACAGGCCTTGTATGTAGGTGGCGTTGAGTGTGGTGAGTGTTGAGTCGAGTGTTGTGAGGAGAAGGTTGCTCCTGCCACAATGTGTGACGTTTTCTCCCCCAGAATAACCCCCCTCCCCCTGCCCGGACAGTCGGCAGTTGTCGCCGGACGCCAAGTGCGCAGCGCAGCCGAGCGAAGAGTGCGATAAGAGCTTCGGGGGCGGGAGGCGTCGGGGCGGCCATTAAGTGTCCGTGTTTAGTGGGGGTGGGGGTGGGGTGGCGCTATCGCCGCCTCAAAGGCCACCGCCGCCGCCGGCGTAATTACGGAGGCCGTAGCGGGGGCGGCTGCAGGCTGCGGGGGCGGGCGGGCTGGGGTTCCGCAGCACCAGGCCCCCACCAATCACCACCAACACCAGCACCAGCACACTGCGGAGTCTTACATTACAGGCCACGTACACTGCTGCCCGTCCAAAACAAGAAAGACCGGGGCTATCACAGTCAAATTACTAGAGGAGTTGATTGAAACACAAGGTATTACTGTTACCAAACACTTTGTTTTTATTGTACCCACAACGCGTTTCGAGGGTTTAAACGCCCATCATCAGGTGGAATAGCATTAAGCTAGAGGTATCATATTTTAATTGTTTACACTTAACTTCATTTGAACAATTGTACAAAGATACATTCCAAAGAAGGATCTGTACCAAAAGACTGGAAAGTTGCACAGGTCACACCTATATTCAAGAAAGGCAGTAGGAGTAACCCACTAAATTACAGGTCTATTTCATTGACGTCAATTTGCTGCAGGGTTTTGGATCATATTCTGTATTCAAATATTATGAATTGTCTCGAACAAAATGATCTATTGACCCAACGTCAAGACGCATTTACAAAACATCGTTAATGCGAAACACAACTAGCTCTTTACGCACACGAAGTGATATCGACAAGGGACCTCAGATTGATACCGTATTTCTTGATTTCCAGAAGATTTTGACACCGTACCTCAATGGTGTTTAATCAAACTTCCTGGTTATGGAATATCGCCCCAAATTTGCGACTGCATAGGGGATTTCCTGCCAGGACATAGTTTGTAATAATCGATGGTCAGGCATCGACTGAAACAGAGGTGATATAGGGCGTTCCACAGGATAGTGTTATTGGCTCTCTGCTGTTCCTTATTTACATAAACGATTTGGGAGAAAGTCTAAGCAGCTTTCTTAGGTTGTTTCCAGATGACGCCGTCATTTACCGTTTAGTAAAATCATCTGAAGATCAAAACCAACTGCAGAACGATCTAAATAAGATATCACTATTGTGTAAAAATTGGCAATTGACTCTGAATAATGAGAAGTGTAAAGTCTTTCACGTGAGTACGAAAAGAAATCCGTTAAACTTTGTGTACAAGATAAATGAATCAAAAGTGAAGGCCGTAAAGTCCACAAAACACCTAAGAATTACTACTACTTCAGACTTAAACTGGAATGAACACGTAGATAATGTCGTGGGAAAGGCGAACCAGAGACTGCGTTTTATTGGCAGAACCCTTAGAAGATGCAGCAGAACTACTAAAGGAACTGCATACCCTACGCTAATCCGTCCTTTTTTAGAGTACTGCTGCCCAGTGTGGTATCCTTATCAGGTGGGTTTGACGGAGGACATCGAAAGAGTCCAAAGAAGGGCAGCTCGTTTTGTATTGTCACGATACAGGGGAGAACCTTCACGGAAATGATATAGGATTTGGGATGGGAATCATTACAACAACGGCGTTTATCGCTGCGGCGTGGGTTACTTACGAAACTCCAATCGCCAAAATTCTCCTCCGAATGCGAAAATATATTGTTGACTCCAACTTGCATAGATAGAAATGATCATCAGAATAAAATATGAGAAATTAGAGCTCGAACGGAGAGATTCAGGTGTTCTTTCCTCCCGCGCGCTATTAGAGAATGGAATTAGTGATAAATAGTATAAAGGTGGTTCGATGAAACCTCTGTCAGGCACTTGCGATTTGCAGAGTATCCCATGTAGATGTAGTGTTTTGTATTTTCTCTTGTAGACAGTGCAACAGGTCAACCTAACATCCATGTACACAACTTAATGTTATTCCACCTCATGATGAACTTTTAACCCTAAAAAATACCCGCAAACATCTCATGTAATTCAGAATGAACCTTTCACTCTGCAGCGGAGTGCGCGCTGACATGAAACTTCCTGGCAGATTAAAATTGCGTTCCGGGAACCGGGAATCGAACATTGGACCTTTACCTTTCGCGGGCAAGCGCCCTACCGACTGAGCTATCCCGGCATTCTTCACGGACCGTTCTCACAACTTTACTTCTGCCAGTACCTCGCCTCCTACTTTCCAAACTTCACAGAAGTTCTTCTACCAAACTTGCAGAACTAGCACTCCTGCAAGAAAAGATATGGTGGAGACATGGCTTAGCCACAGCGTAAGGGATGTTTCTAGAACGAAACTCACCAGCGCACACTCCGATACAGAGTGAAAATTGCATTCTGGGAACATCCCTAAGGCTGTGGACAAGCCATGTCTCCACCATATCTTTTCTTCCAGGAGTGCTAGTCTTGCAAGGTTCGCAGGAGAACTTCTGAGAGTTAGGAAAGGAGGAGGCGAGGTATTGGCGGAAGTAAAGTTGTGAGGCGCGATCGTGAGTCCTGTCGGATTAGCTCAGTCGGTAGAACGCTTGCCCGCGAAAAGCAAAGGTCCCAGGTTCGAGTCCCGGTTCCGGCACACAATCTTAATCTTCCAGGAAGTTGGATATCAGCGCACACGCCTCTACAGAGTGAAAGTTTCATTCTGGAAACGTCCCTTAGGCTGTGGCTAAGCCATGTCTCCACCGTATCCTTTGTTCCAGGAATGCTAGTCTTGCAAGTTTCGCTGGAGAACTTCTGTGAAGTTTGGAAAGTAGGAGGCGAGGTACTGGCGGAAGTAAAGTTGCGGGGCGGACCGTGAAGCTTGCCGGGATAGCTCATTGGTTCTGTTTTGAAAGGTTTTTTTTTTTTTTTTTTTTTTTTTTTTTTTTTTTTTTTGTTGGTTTGTTTAGTTAAAAGTCTTCATTTCATGTAGAGAAAAAGTTCATGTAAATACAGTAACTGTGGATCGTGGATGGCTGGTGCTAAGCCTGGGTGCTGCATGTGCCGCTGCTGGCTGAACAGGAGTACAGTCTGTGCGTACTGATTTAAACTCTCCACGGCTTAGTTTCGTTTCCATCGAAGAATGTTTTGTTTGGCAGGTTTTCAAAGGCAACATATAAACAGGGTGTCCCACTCAACTGTTTCATCTCAGACATCTCTGAAACTACAAGAGATATTGAAAAACCACTTTCACGGTCATGAACGCACTGTAGGGGCTTATGAAAGTAGGTACTGTAAGACTAAAATGTAAAGAAATATTATTTTGAATTCAAACTTATGTTTTTTAAAATGAATACCCTATATTATTTCTTAAGCAATAAATAGAATGAAAAATCACAAAAAGAATGGCGTTGGTTGCATCGCAATCCGTAAATTACATCCGGAGAAACGGCGAAACGAAGTTGACGTTTGAAATACATGAGGCGCGGTGCTAGCGCGTGTGCGATATTCAGCCGTGAGTCTCTCTTGAGTCTCGGGACGCGTTGCTGTGCGCTTCATGTGTTGAGTTGAAAATAATATTTCTTTACGTTTTTGACTGTCTCATAGTACCTACTTTCATAAGCCCCTACAGATCGTTCAATACTTCTTGTAGTTTCAGAGATATCTGGGGTGAAACAGCTGAGTGGGACAATATATATATATATATATATATATATATATATATATATATATATATATATATATATATATAAGGTACATCACCGTTCTCTTTGGATCCCTACTTAATTCGGTGCTCTCCGATACACACGGTCGAAGAGCTGAGGAGTGGTACGCAAACGTCAACTTTAGCTTACAATATCTCCGTATGTAATTAACATTTTACAATGCAACAAACGGCACTGATTACGAATTTGTTTATATGTTCAGATATGCTAACAAAACTAACGGAGTTCCATTTTAAAAAACTTAGGTTTGTGTTAAAAAAACATACTTCCGTACATTTTTTTATGGTTTGTATTAAGCAATTACACTAGCCCCTCTCCTCACGTTCGGTCTGTGGAATCGGTTCGTCAGTATTTGATGCGGTTTACGTAATATATCCAGCGGTAATGTTAGGTGACTCACCCTATATATATTAATAAAAAATGTGGTTCTAGTCCAGGTTCCGGCACACAATATTATTTAATTTCCAGGAAGTTTCATATCAGCTCACACTCCGCTGGAGAGTAAAAGTTTAATTCTACGTTCTTCTTAATTTGAAGCAGTTGTAAACATTTTCTTACGAAAATGAATACGCGAGATTTGCCGAGCAGCCCCTCTGTGCCCCCCCCCCCCCCCTCCACCAAAGACTTGGTGAGATTCGTGTCGACTCCCTACCCCCGTAAACATCTCACTTGATTAATGGACCCCCCCCCACCCCTTAATAAATCTCGAGTGCACTCTAGAAAACTCTGAGAGGTTGTGCTAATATTTATTTTTCCGGCAGCGTCTAAGCGAGAAGTGTATCAACCTGCCGATTGCGGCGGCTCGGTGAATCCGAGTCGTGGGAAGCTCCGAGCGATTGGAGCATAGATAGATCCACCGCACAGCTGCTTCTCCGGACAGCGCAACTCGGGGAGCAGCGGAGCGGAAAGTGAGGCAAGCGGCGCTAGCGGGCTGCCCGCGCTACCGGCCGCAGAAGCGGTGGTCGTGAGTCACGAGCCACGACCGCGGCCGCCCCAATCATCGCAGCCGCTTTCCCTCGCCGCAAGGTCTCCGGGGCTGCGGACGGTTTCGGCGGCGGCGGCGACAGCGGTTTCACTGCGCAAGTGTCGCGGGTCTCGTTTCCCTCACACCGCCAAAAAACACAATACCACTTGTCGCGTGTACAGGAATTCGATGATAGGTGAGATCTTGTCGTCATTTGGTTCAGATGGAAGAAATGAAAACTATTCCGAAACAAGTTTGTTTGTGCGGCCATCTTCCGCAGATAGTGTGGATTTCTGTGTTTCTGAAAATGATAACGCCGTTTTTTCTCCTGCAATTTACACTGGCCAAAACAATTAGCGGTTTGTGTAACCTTAACTTTTACTGGCATAATGAATCTTCAAACAACTTACGGGTATGCTGCCGGGTGACGACGCCGACAACCGCCGATATTTCGACAGGAGGACACCCTGCCCTTCTCACTCAAGGAAGCAATGTGCAAGCGTATTAAAAAAAAAAAAAAAAAAATTATATCGGACCAAACTGCTTGGTCATCAGTCCGTAGCCTACAAACTACTTGAACTAAGGTAAACTAACCTAAGGACAACACACACATACACACACACCCATGCCCCAGGGAGGATTCGAATCTCCGTCGACGAGCAACCGCCCGCTCCGCAGCGAGGCGCCTTAGACCGCTCGGCTACTCCACCACGGCCAAGCGTATTGAATAGCTCCGTTTGCAAAGGGTAAGCAAGGAAGATAACGCACACAGTGCAAGTCACTGCAGAGTCAACGCAACCAAAGACGACCAAACATAAAATTATCGATATTGACTGTTAATGAACAGGTGATGCAGCATTAATTTTGTCCTTCTGTTTTTTGAAGTGAGACAGTGCCGCATGACAGGCAGAACTTAAAAAAAAGAAAAAAAAATTATCCACTGTTGCAGAACACTGCCTTGGCACGGCTCATAATCCTATGGAATACAACAACACGGAGATTCTGGCATGGACTTCCGCCTATTGGGATAGTGTTGTTAAGGAAGCTGTTGAAATTAAACTAGCAAGCGATCTTCTAAACAGAGATGGTAGTTTTTGGTTAAACTCTGCTTGGAATCCGGTACTATCTCTCGTCAAAACAGAGAGGGACTAAATTAATGCTGCCTCACCTGTTCATTAACAGTCACTATCGATATTTTTGATGTTTGGTTATCTTTGGTTTTGTCGACTCTGCAGTGACTTGTACTGTGTGTAATACATGAATGATAAATCTGAAGCATTGAAATAAAATTTGTGATGCGACCGGGAATCGAACCCGGGCCTCCATGCTTACTACGCAGACGTATTACCGTTTTTTTTTTCTTTTTTCTTTTTTTTAAATCGTAGGACCTGGCGGGGCTCGAACCCACGACCTTTGGATTTTTTTTTTTAATATTTATTGTAGACCACTTTTTTTTCTTTATTTTTCTTTTTTTTTGTATTTTTTTTTATTTTATTTTTTTTATCAATGAAAGAGAAAATAAAAGAAAGGAAAAGAAAAATATCTCCTTCTTTTGTGAGGATTTTCACTGGAAGTAAAATATCTCTACATGAAGTGCAGCATTAATAGCGTCTGAAAGTGAACATAAATAAGACCGCCCTCCCGGCGGAACAAACATAAATGGTGACTGCACACCGACCATATGCGGATAGATATTAGCTGAATTTCTGTTCCTCACGCGAGTTCCGGGCACGTCTTCTCGAATAAATTGTTTTCATCCGTTACATAGGTTCATTCTTCCGAGGGATCATTCATACTAAAATTATCGTCTCATACCCGGCTCACCCAAGCTGTGGGGAGGATCCAGGAAAACACTACCCAGAAAATTGGCATAGTATTGTCGGTGTCTTGAATTATGTAGTAGAGACGTGAAGCGATCTTGGAGGAACGTCCAAAAATCAAGCACACTCTTTTCTCGATCGTGAAACAAATAATATATAGATAGGCCTTTGATCCAGTTCACTGCATTAGTCTTTGTGCGTGGAAAAAAGCTCTCGTCCGGAAATAGAAGTGACTGCGGTTCAATAGTGTGTGGAGCTGTACGACAAAGAAAGGCAAGTATTTTCTTTATGAACAGCCACACCTCTGCAGCAGGTCCACACATCAGCCGATGTTCATCAGTGTCTAACACGTGACACTGAGGGCGGTGTGGAGAGTCCGTCATCTTAATTGCATGCAGCCGATGTCGCGTCATGTATTTTCCATTGACAACCAGATACCAGGTAGCACGAGCATCTGTATCGAGGAGGCCATGATGCACAGAACGCCAGACCACGGGCCATCTGATTGTTGGATGTCGTCTCTCCACGAAATTCCGGGTGTGGCCCTTCATCATTATGCGGTACACATCACGTGTCGTTGGAGTCCGTGTATGGGGCAAGTCTTCATGGACGTAACTATATTCTATAAAAAATGTCTTAATATGTGAGAGATGGGTAGAGATATGCGCTACTGCTATGGGCGGCATTAGAGACATAGGAGCAAGTTCGTCGATCAGAATCCCAGATATTCCGGTCTGGCGATGTTTCCACAGCTTAATCATTGTACTGACATAAAGGGCAGACGCTCTGACATGTACATTGACAAGCCCAAGACCTCCGTCTCGAGGGGGGAGAGTTAATGTTTCATAACGGACTTTGAAGATAAGGCCGGCGCTCACGAAGTATCCAAACACAGCCAGCAGTCTTGTTGCCATCGTCTTCGGCATCGGTAGAATCTGGGCCAGGTGCGGTATCCTAGACGCCAGATGGATGTTCACGAAAGCAACTCGTTGTATTAAGTCTAACGACCGTAGTAGATTGCTTCGGACGTTAGCTCGTAGTACCTGAAGAAGGCGTTTGTAGTTGACTGCCGAGGTTCGTCGAATGTCGCGCGTGAAGGTTATCCCTAAACAATTGAGCTTGTCCACTGATTGTAGCGGGGCCACGCTTCCTTCAGGAAGACCCCTGCCAATGTTCATAGCGGCAGACTTGGTCAGATTCATACGGCTGCCCGCAGTAGTTCCATACTTGGTAATCCATTCTAGTGCTATCCGCACTTCGTCCCCTGATTGAGCCAGGAACAGAAGGTCATCAGCATATGCGCGACAGATAAAGGACCGGTCCCTCATCTTCATCCCAGACAGTCGACATCGCAGTCCATGTAACAATGGCTCAAGCGCAATGGCAAAAAGAATCATCGATAGCGGACAGCCTTGTCGTACAGATCGCGAAATGGTAACAGTGCCTGCCACACGTCCATTGATCAGTACACGTGAGGTGGCGCATCGGAGAAGCCGCAGGACGGTGTGTGTAAAGGCGGGAGGAAACGCCATTCTTCGCAGCACTGCTTCAAGAAAGTCATGACCCACCCTATCAAAAGCATGGTCCAGGTCTACGGACACTAAGACACCACGAAACCGTTAGAGCACAGCATCACTCGCGATTAAGGTGCCTCGGAATGGTCTAAGCACGATTTCCTCAACGTCACACGTCACAAATTTTAATTCAGCTTCCATAGAACATTGCCACTACTGAATTAAATTTTGTGATGTGAAGGAAATCGTGCTTCGACCATTCCGGGGCGCCTTAATCGCTAGTGATGCAGTGGTCTAGCGGTAAGACGTCTGCTTAAAACCATGGAGGTCCGGGTTCGATTCTCGGTTGCATCACAAATTTTAAGTCAATGCTTCATATTTATCATTAATGCCTTTGACATATTCGAAACGAAAATCCGTCTCAATGTATTTACATTGTACTGTGTGTGTTATCTTCCTTGTTTACCCTGTGCAAACCGAGGTATTAAATTAGCTCGCAGTTGTGCCTTGAGAATGGCAGGGTGTCCTCCTGTCGAAATATCGGCGGTTGTCGACGAAGTCACCCGGCAGCACACCTGTAAGTTCTTTTAATTAGCGGCTTAGTTATCTATGTTCTTAAGTTTTGGGATAGAATGAACTAAAACAAATTTTCTTTTTAAGACAAACTATTCCAAAACATGCATTAAAAAGTAAAAAAAGAAATGCATATTTATCTACAACTGAATAATCAACTTTTTCTGCTCATCATTACGTGGGTACGATCTGTGTGTTCACCACGCAAGAAGTTAGGTTGGTACCTGACCACTTCAAATCTAACTCAACACATACCTATCAATAACAAACAACTATCAAAATATTTTTAGAGTTCTCCTAAGTAAAATGAAATGAAAAATGTTAGATTACGTAAAAGTCAATCAGGTTATTACGATAATATAATGTAGTTACAATTATTGTTATCTTTCGAGTCCGTGTCAGCTAAGGTAGGTTTGTAACAACATACATAGTTATACGTCAGGTGTGCTTGTGTTCCACGCGTTTCGTTGTTTCTCTTGTATGTTGATCGACTACGTCTAGGATTACGATTCGGTTCTTTCTTTTGGACTTCAAATTCCAAGTTGTGTTGTGGTTCTCCGCCTACACCGTAGTGTTGCTAAGAGGTGTCCGTTGAGGGCGACACTCCGCCGACGCCCTCGGTCGGTCTGCCGATCTCTTGTGATCCTGATTCGACCCGACTTCGGTCTCAATATTCTCGTATTATTTTTGCTAGGTATACTGTAGTGTTTCCTTGGCACCAACGTCTCCAAAAATAACAGTAATTACATTATATTATCGTAATAACTTGATTGACTTTTAAGTAATCTAATATTTTCCATTTCATTTTACTTAGAAGAAATCTAAAAAAAAAATTATATATATATATATATATATATATATATATATATATATATTGATCGTTGTTTGTTATTCGTAAGTACACTCCTGGCCATTAAAATTGCTACACCACGAAGATGACGTGCTACAGATGCGAAATTTAACCGACAGGAATACGATGCTGTGATATGCAAATGATTAGCTTTCAGAGAATTCACACAAGGTTGCGCCGGTGATGACACCTACAACGAGCTGACATGAGGAAAGTTTCCAATCGATTTCTCATACACAAACAGCAGTTGACCGGCGTTGCCTGGCGAAACGTTGTTGTGATGCCTCGTGTAAGGAGGAGAAATGCGTACCATCACGTTTCCAACTTTGATAAAGGGTCGGATTGTAGCCTACCGCGATTGCGGTTTCTCGTATCGCGACATTGCTGCTCACGTTGGTCGCGATAAAATGACTCTTAGCAGAAAATGGAATCGGTGGGTTCAGGAGGGCAATACGGAACGTTTTTCTGGATCCCAACGGTCTCATATCACTAGCAGTCGAGATGACAGGCATCTTATCCGCATGGCTGTAACGGATCGTGCAGCCACGTCTCGATCCCATCAACAGTTGGTGACGTTTGCACGTTTGCAAGACAACAACCATCTGCACGAACAGTTCGACGACGTTTGCAGCAGCATGGACTGTCAGCTCAGAGACCAAGGTTGCGGTTACCCTTGACGTACAAAAGAGACAGGAGCACCTGCGATTGTTTACGAAACGACGAACCCAGGAAGAATGGCAAAAGTCATGTTTTCGGATGAATCCATGTTCTGTTTACAGCATCATGATTATCGCATCCGTGTTTGGCGACATCGCGGTGAACGCACATTGAACGCGTGTATACGCCATCGCATACTGGCCTATCACCCGTTGAGATGGTATGTGGTGCCATTGGTTACACGTCTCGGTCACCTCTTGTTCGCATCGACGGCACTTTGAACAGTGGCCGTTACATTTCAGATGTGTTACGACCCGCGGCTCTACCCTTCATTTGATCCCTGCGAAACCCTACATTTCAGCAGGATAATGCACGACCGCGTGTTGCAGGTCCTGTACGGGCCTTTCTGCAAACGGAAAATGTTCGACTGCTGCGCTAGCGAGCACATTCTCCAGATGTCCCACCAATTGAAAATGTCTGGTCAATAGTGGCCGAGCAATGGCTCGTTACAATACGCCAGTCACTTGATGAGTATCGTGTTGAAGCTGCATGGGCATCTGTACCTGTACACGCGATCCAAGCTCTGCTTGACTCAATGCCCAGGCGTTTCAAGGCCGTTATTACGGCCTGAGATGGTTGTTCTGAGTACTGATTTCTCAGGATCTGTGCACCCAAATATGTAATCACCAGCAGTTCTAGTATAATATATTTGTCCAATGAATACCTGTTTATCGTCTGCATTTCTCCTTGGTGTAGCAATTTTAATAACCAGTAGTGTAAAAATGCGTATTTTCGCACTATATTTTCCCTTTCCCCTCACTTGGAGCGCTGCTGTCGCTATCTTAACACGGGTCTCCTTATATGTCTGTTCTACAAGGTGCCGTCACAATATTCCGTCTGACCGGGCACGCCTGTACGGTCTCGGTGTTCCGCTGAGAAACTTTGCGGCCCGGAAGCAGCGGAGCGGCGAGGCAGCGCAGAGCTCGTAACGTGACCCAGAAATACGGCGGGTGCGCTATCAGCCGCAGCCAGCCACAGCATACGGCACAGCCACCGGGGCACTGCGGCTGGCCCGTAGCGGGAGCCTGCTGCAACCTCTCTGCCCCATGGCCTCTTCAGCGCGCACTTCTAGACGATCTGTAACCCTCATCTTACACTATTTTATACATACTACAAAGGTGTTCCATCACCACGATTCTAAGGATTGCTGACTCTTTACATAAAAGTGCAATAGAGCTTATTTTATTTATTTATTTAGCGTGTGGCGCTTCACTCTTATTTTACACTCAGTAAATTATTAAATTATATGATAAATTACACTAACTCAGGTAAAATATAATACGTAAACACAGTAAAAAGTAACACCACAGCAGATATTTTCCGCTATAAGAGTCTTTAAATTCTGACGTCCAAATTGGCGATCCATTCTAGGTAGGACGGTGTGGCGTTGAAGTCAACCCGACTACCCTGGTAGGCTCTTAATTCACAGTCCTGGGCATGCTTTTCACTCAGTACATTATGAAATTATGTGATAAATTACACTAATTGAGATAAAATATAATACGTCAACACAGAATTAAAAACATTTCGTTTTGCCGACGACATAGTAATTCTGTCAGAGACAACAAAGGACCTGGAAGAGCAGTTGAACGGAATGGACAGTGTGCTGAAAGGTGGATATAAGATGAACATTAACAAGAGCAAAACTAGGGTAATGGAATGCAGTCTAAGAAAATCAGGTGATGCTGAAGGAATTATATTAGGTACCGAAACAATAAAGGAGGTTTTGTTGCTTGGGCATTAAAATAACATATGATGGACGCAGTACAGAGGATATAAAATGCTGAATGGCAATGGGTAGAAAAGCGTTCTTGAAAAAAAGAAATTTGTTAACATCGAATATTGATTTAAGCCCAAGGAAGTCCTTTCTGAATGCATTTGTGTGGAGTGTTGCCTTGTATGGGAGTGAAACATGGACGATAAACAGTGCGGACAGGAAGAGGATAGAGGCTTTTGAAATGTGGTGTTACAGAAGAATGCTGAAGATTAGGTGGGTGAATCGCGTAACTAACGATGAGGTACTGAACAGAATTGGGGAGAACAGGAAATTCTGGTATACCTTGACTAAAAGAAGAGATAGATTGGTAGGTCACATTCTTAGACATCAAGGAATTGTGAATTTAGCGTTGGAGGGATGTTTATGGGATAAAAACCGCAGAAGAAGACCAAGAGATGGATACAGTAAGCAGATTCAGACAGATGTAGGTTGCCGTTCTTATGTGGAGTTGAAGAGGCTTTCTCAGGATGCATCAAACCAGTCTCCGGACTGAAGACCACAACAACAACACAACAAACAAAGTAAAAAGTAACACCACAGCAGATATTTTGCGTTACAGAGTTTAAATTCTGACGTCCAGATTGGCGATCCATGCTAGGCAGGAGGTGTGGCGTTGAAGAAGAAGTTAGCCCGACTACCCTGGTAGGCTCTTAATTGACAGTCCTGGACGGTGCGCTGTACTGTTTGATTTGGTGACCCACAGTCACTGCCAGGGATGGGAAGCTTTCGCCACTTGTGTAGGTTGTGTGCACATAGTCCACGTCCTTTTCGGATTCAGTTTAGGCTTTTTCGTAGCTATCGTGAAAGTTCAGAGCCCCCTTTTTTTTCTTTTCTTTTTTCATAGACAGAGCAGTTTACGGTCGTCAGGGGAGGCAGTATCACTCCAGCTCTCGGGTTATTTAGTATCCATCTACATACATACTCCAAAATATAGCGGAAGGTGCGTGGCGGTGGGTACACTGTACCACTAGTAGGCATTTCCTTTCCTATGCCACTCCCAAATAGAACGAGGGGAAAAGGAATGTCTATTTGCCTCTGTACGAGCCCTAATTTCCCTTATCTTCTCTCCGTGACCTTTATGCGAAATGTGTGTAGACGACAGCAAGATCGTTCTGCAGTCAGCTTCAAATTCCGACCCTCTAAATTTCCTAAACAAAATTTCTGGAAAAGAACGTCGTCTTTCCTCCAGCGATTCCCATTCGAGTTCTCGGAGCATTTCTGTGACACTCGCGCACTGGCCGAACCTACCAGTAACGAACCTAGCTGCTCGCTTCTGAATTACTTCTATGTCTTCCTCTAAACTGATCTGATGCGGGTCCCAAACACTTGAGCAATACTCAAACCGTGGTCGTTCAAGCATTTTATACGCTGTCTCCTTTACAGAAGAAGTAAATCTTCCCAAAATTTTCCCAATAAACCGAAGTCGGCTGACCGCCTTAATCACAACTGTCCTTAACATGTTCGTTCCATTTCATATCGCTCTCGAAAGTTACGTCTAGGTATTTGAACGACGCGACTGTATCAAGAAGTTCACAACTAATGCTGTATTCGAACATTATGGGATTGTTTTTCCTACTCATGTGCATCGCCCTACATTTTTCTACATTCAGAGCTAGCTGCCATTCTCCACACAAATTAGAAATTTTGTCTAAGCCATCGTGTATGCTATTACAGTCACTACAGCTGTTATTCATATGAATCTTCATCTCATATAACGCCTTTCTGTTGTGCAAATGAAAACATCTGACCTCAGTCTTGATGGGATTTAGTACTAGCCTCCATTTTGTGAAATACTCATGGATTTCGTTCAGTTTCAGGCAGGTGCAATGCGCAATAGAGCTTTACGGGGTGAATGTAAATTCACGCACTCGAATTACAGAGATATTAACAAAAATAACGGCGATGTGACATCTACTCTTGATTTTACGTAATACCAGGCGTTAGGAAATGACACGTGACATTCTTCGCCCAAAACTTTCTGCCATACGCCATCTTGTTTCCTGTATTTTATGATTTCATTATTATAGCTTATGCGTTGTCATTTCAAAGCAATGGCACACTGAAGAATTAAAAGAAAACATGTCGTTCTTAGTACGACAAATTATAATCTACTGTTTCAACGTGCCATATCAGCAGTTAACAGCTGCCATCAATAATAAGAGAGGTAAGAGAAAACTTCGCAACCGTTCGCAGTACTGTAGTGTGGTGGGCAGCGCGTTGGATTGTGGTGAATATGGTCAGTGGTTCGAAACCCGTCACTACCAACTTCTTTTTTCGCCTTGGGCAATGTTTAGAGTAGTGCATACGTAAGAGTCTCCCTCTAAAATGTGCGTTTGTTCTATTTCGTGAACATGCCGTGAAATACGTAACAACGAATTGAACAGTGGTCTTCTGAATCATATGCACATAAACTGATAGGATACTGTAATAAAGAATATTCTAAACAACGTGCTGATACTGGTAGTTTCATATATAAAGGAAGTTCTAGATTTCTGTGGCAACTGTCGTTCCTTAATAAAACGGAAGGGAAGTGTATACATTGCAACATATTACCGTCTTGTTTTTCTAAGCAATTATTAATTATTTATGGAATATATTGGAAGTCATTAAGTAGAATCAATGCGCCTACTAAAATTCTTGCCTTTGGCATGGTTGCTATGGACGATTTTAACGTAGATTGTATTATCTTCTCTGTAGTTCAGATATAACTTTGTACATGTTACTTTGTTAAGCGCTCAAATAAAGAACAAATATTGTGTTTCAAATCGTAACTACGTTTTGTTTTACAGCTAAAATAACAAACAGAATAATTGTGGCAATACTGAATTCCACTTAACTAGTAGTTAATCTGTATACAAAGTCATTACTATCAGTCCGTCATTTATAACAGTCATTGTAACTTTATGTCCCCAGTTTATGTACATATGATAAAGAAGTCTATGTGTGAAATTGGTTGGTATATATTGCACTGCATGTTCTCAAAACAGAACAAATGCACTTTTTTTAGAGAAAGCTCTGTTACCTTTGAACAATTCGGAATCTTGCAGAATATAGTTGTGTTCTATTAACAAGAGTGTGCGAAAAACCTTTTAGGAAGAAAGATGAAAAAATATTGCCAGGGATAGATGTTTTGAGGTTGTTTGTTCATGTTCGTTCTGGGTTGTTCCTGGAGAATTTTGCTTAAGTTTTTTAAAATTACAGATGGCGTTGTACCCTATTTCTTTCTCTCTCTTTTCCTTGATTCTTCATTCTGGAAACATCTCTTAGGCTGTGGCTAAGCCATGTCTCCACCATATCATTTCTTCCAGGAGTGCTAGTCTTGCAAGTTTCGCAGGAGAACTTCTGTGAAGTTTGGAAAGTAGGAGGCGAGGTAAAGTTGTGAGGCGGTATCGTGAGCCGTGTCGGGATAGCTCAGTTGATAGAGCGCTTGCCCGCGAAAGGCAAAGGTCCCAGGTTCGAGTCCCGGTTCCGGCACGCAATTTTAATCTGCCAGGAAGTTTCATATCAACGCACATTTCGCTGCAGACTGAAAGTTTCATTTTGGGAAAATAGTATGTTTGTCAAAGCTAAAGTCAAATGTTAAATAATTTTGGCTGGTTGTTAAAATAAGGCCAGAAAGAATATTACGTGTTGGGTACATAAATATTGTCACAGTGGTAGAGGCGTAATCGTATCGCCCATAATTTTTTATTATTCAAATTTTTATTATTTTTGTCCGAAATGTTTGCAAAAATTCTCAAAATTAGAGCCAAATCTAAAGTAGGCGGTAAAACACGCCATTGCGATTTTTTTTTGCATTTCTAGTTGTTCATTCGAAAAGCAATTCCTCTAATATTTTCGATCTGCTCGTGTACTCTCTTCTCTTAGGGCAGGAGTTTAAAAAATGATAGAGCGTCAGCGTACAGAGAAGGCAAACAAGAAGTGCACCGTTCTGGAAGACAGCTCCTCCACCGGACGGAAGCTCGGCAAACAAATTTTCGACGTCCCCGGGTCGGAGCAGCCTTTTGTGCGGGGATATTACAGGGAGGTAGGGGCGGGGGGAGGAGGGGGCGGCAGACCGGCTGTGGCAGGCGACTGCTGGTGATTCCGGCGCAAACAGTTGCAGAGGTCGCGGTAGCTTAGAGGCATCGCAGAGGCAGCCGTCCCTAGCGGTGTTTGCCGCCCACGCGATCGGCCGCTCTGCCGCTCGCGTCCGCCCGCGCAAGCCGGCTGCCTTCCGGTGTCTGGCGTCCTAGCTAGCAGAGACGGTATGAAGTGCGCACCTCTCCTCACACAGGGAGGACAATCGATAAGGGTTTGTCCATCTCTCGTTAATCTTCTCGTTAGTAAACGAGAAGATGCCTTTAAAGTCCAGTTAAATGTGTTCGTTAAGTGCATTGCGTTTGTCTTTGCCAGATACACCTCTCGTTTGCTAACCTGGAGAAAACGAGAAGGTGCGATATATTTCGACTATGTTGGCAATAGAAACAAATGAAAGTGTCGTCTGAATAAACAGCTGTTCGCCTTATTTGACTATCAGGACAGAGGTTAGCAGAGTTGTTATTTGGCGCTATGGCAAACAAACCTGAAACAAGCTCGAATTTTACAAGAAGTTTGTGCGAGAGTCTTGTGTTCTTAATAGAGAGATATAAGGACACATTGCAATAAAAACAAATCGCACTGACGTGTTTTACGGCCCACTTTAGATTTCTAGTTTTATAAGTTTTTAGATGGGTAGATCACGTAACTAATGAGGAGATGCTTAAACGAATCGGGGAGAAAAGGAGTTTCTGGCATATCCTGACTAAGAGAAAGGATAGATTGATTGGACACATTCTGAGACATCAAGGAATTGACAACTTGACATTAGAAGGAAGCATGTGGGGTAAAAATCGTAGAGGGAGACCGAGGGACGAATACAGTAAGCAGATTCGAAAGGATGTAGGTTGCCGAACGTATTCTCAGATGAAGAGACTTGCACAGGACAGGGTAGCGTGGAGAGCTGCATCAAACCAGTCTGCGGACTGAAGACCACAACAACTACAACAAAAAGTTTCTGCACACATTTTCGACCAAAATAATAATCAGTAGACAGTTTCTTTTGTGCATTGGTGGTCTCTGCATTCTCCTACAGTCATGGAAAACTTGAAAATTTGCAGAAAATTGTCACAATACATTACTCGCCAACGTATTCTCTAACAATTCCGTGAGCACCGACTTGCGAAAAGGGTCCATTACAACAAGCTGTTAGTTGGTTTTGACGTGTGATTGCAGAACAAAATTAATGTAATTCGATAAATTCATTAAAGTGATGAATCGTAACGTTCTGTGAGCAAACGAATTTTTGCAAATGATATAAAATTTGCATAACCTTTCCAACAGTTTCTAACCCTGTTCTTCAACTTCGAAAAGTACAAATCACTGGAATTTCAGCTTGTAGGTTTTGTTAATAACGAACAGAATTCGTTAAACATCGTTTACAAGATTAGTCAGTAAAATATAAAGGACTTAAATTTAACGAAATATGTAAGAATTACAGATTGATTCTTGCAATGAACGAAACAGCAGCCACCGACAAATAGTTATGTTACTTTACAAAATATCGCCGTTACCGGTTATCTTCAGACGCCTATTACTGTCCAAACACATTTGTTAGTAGAGTTATATTAGCACTCTGCAGGAAGTGTGCTCTGGTAGATTAAAACTGTGGCGAAGCGCACGACAACGTCTCTGAAATGTGGCAGAGATTGATTGAAATGACCTACTTGAAACTAATAGCGATGTAACAAACTTTAAACAAGTCTTTCTAATAAGGGTTAAATTGAGGATTCAGTTGTTTAAAACCGTTTGAAACCACGTGCGATTTGTTGTCTGGCAGCCCGCAGTACGGCAGAACAGTATGAACTGCATAACCATCAGTACGGCCATACGGAAATGTGTGGAATGAATTCCGAAACACATAGTAGCGAACTTATATCATAAAGAGAGACATCGCTCCGTTTTAAGAGGGAAACTGTTAGTATCAGCTGTAAACTTCATCGCAACATCAAGTCACATTTTAGGATATAACAGTGGCGTTATTGCGGCTACATTGCCCTCATTCGGTCGGCAGAAAGCGTTTTTCAACTTAATGGTTTATGCTTTGCAGTAAAACATATATCTCCTTCTGTATTGTGGAAAGGCTTGTGTACTAAACAACCCATGTGTTCAATTGTTTACAGAATTTTGAATGACCACTTTTCTCGGCAGCAATTGGGCGTAAGTGGTCAGATCACGGACGAATTCACTCATATTTATGAAACAGTATACCTCCAGATACAATCTTAAACTGACGTATACAGGGTGTCGCAATATCTTTGGATGTAATTAGCCTAGTGCGATTCAATGAACGCTATTGTTTATATGATTTGTCTTGCTATAGATTACTAATGAAATAATATAGGGTGTCAATTTAAAACCACATAAGTTTGAGTTATAAAACACATATGCTTTTGTTTTAGAATGTTTCAAAATATTTACATTCATGAGTCCCTGCCTAACATAGATACCGGTGAAAATCGTTTTACAATAGGTGTTGTTTTTCGAGAGATATTTTGGGTGATCAAGATAAATGGGACACCCTGTATATAGAAGAACCTCAGGACAGCTGAACATTGCAGTCACCATGTGAAGTGGAAACATTAATATTTTGATATGAGAGAGAGAGAGAGAAAGAGAGAGAGAGAGAGAGAGAGAGAGAGAGAGATTTGTTGCAGACAATGGTATTTATTACATATCGAATAACAATATATCGTGTAAGGCACTGAATTGTGGTAACGCTAAAAGACATCACAGAATCTGTCAGGCCAGTACTCAGACAAAGGAAGAGTGATTATTAAAAATAAGCCGCGGCGGGGTGACCAAGCGTATTGAGGCGCTATGCTCCAATGCGCGAGGCCGTTCCCCGTCGGGGGTTTGAATCTCCGTCGTCAAAAAATGTTCAAATGTTTGTAAATTGCGTGGTCATCAATCCGTAGCTTACAAACTATTCAAACTAAGATAAACTAAACTAAGGACAACACACACAATCGTGCACCAGAGAGGAGTCTAACCTCCGACGGCGAGCAACCGCACGCTCCGCAGCGAGGCGCTTTAGACCGCTAGGCTACTCCACCACGGCTCTTCCCCCTCGTGCATGAATGTTTGTTTCGTCTTTAGTATCAGAGAGTTTGTAAGTTTAGGGACTGATGACCCCGCAGTTAAGTTCCTTAAGCTTCACAATCATTTGAACATTTATAAAAATAATGCGTCAAATTTCATTAAAAATTCTGAATCCATATGAAATCCCAAGTTTATTGATTACCACTCAATCCGGTTAATTAGTTAGTTAATAATCATTAAAATGTCATCGCACGATTATAGGTATAAAAATAATTTTTCCAGGCCCACAGACATCACTGATGTATTGTCTGCACAGGGGAGCTTCGGTTGGAAGGGGTACCATAATTTTGTCGCTGCACATTTAATTATTACAGGGAAATGGACAAGATGGCGATATCTTTTGTTTCCTTTTGGCCGTTGTTTCAAATCGTCGCTGTAGCAAGCAGTGACGGAGGGAAACGAGTTTTTGCCTCCTAAGAATCCAGATCATCCAACATGACGGTTGGAACTCAGGTAACGGTGATTCCTCCCTCTTCTGTTAGGTTAGCTACAGGAACCTTTTCGCCAACCGCGGAGGTGCACATGAATGCGTTGGTCACTTCCTTAAATAGCATGGACAGCAGCTCCCGCGCCAATTCCGTTGCTGTTTCTTGAGGTATCGACATCGGTAATTCAGCGTGCGGCAGTTACCCGTCGTTTAGTGACACGTGCTTCCCATTACTTTGGGAGCAAGTAGCCTGTCTTAGACTTCCGCGCCGGACTCGACATGATTACCGATACGACATACTTCGCATCTCCCATGGTCGCGATCGCCTTACTCATGAATTTTCCGGCCGCGGTGGCCGAGGGGACTGAGGCACTCCAGTCACGGTCTGCACGGCCACTACGGTCGGGGGTTCGAATCCCCCCTCGGGCATGGATATTTGTGTCGTCCTTAGTATTAGCTAGTTCATAAGTAGTTTGTAAGTTTAGGAACTGATGACCCCGTAGTTAAGTCCCATAAGCTTAACAAACATTTGAACATTTTTTTCTGAATTTGCGCAGTCCATTCGGATGCTGCTACTCCGGTATGTAGCTTGTTCGATGCCTAGGTCCGACCTCTGTTCTTATAATCGTGCGCGAAAGTATGGCTAGTTTCTTACCTTTCGTCTTAATCTCTGAGTACTGGTTCTTATTTATATTCTTACTCCTTTATGTGTCTTGCGACTTGGCCTACAGCAAGTCTAAGCCACGTGGATAATCCAGTGGTAGCTTTCAGTGTGTGAGGATTTATGGAAATTTGCGTCAGGGCTACCTCGCCTCTACGTGCTTTGATTTTAATATGTGTTTGGACTGGCTATCCCGACTTTCATTGTCTGTAGCTTAGCTTACTGTTCCTTTTCGTAAATCTTTTGTCAGGCGCTGAAACCCCTGCCGTAAGAGACGAAGTCCGACCGCCTGGGACAGAAGATCTACAGGTGAGTTGCCTGTCAGGGAACAGTGATAGTCGGGACTCTTTGAAGGCTAATTTTCCCATCTTTTCTTTACTCTGCCACAGCTACAGCTTCACCCAACATGTCCTATGCTTATAATAGTTTTTATACACTACTACTACACTAAAACCACATTTTATATACATCACCTCGTTATCTCGGTTGTTCAGTGGTAGAGTTCGTTCTTTTAGTAGCTCGCCTGCCTTTAAATAATTTTGAGAACATTAGGACGACGGATTCTTCCAAGTCGTGGAAACTACCAATATGACACGTTTCATTTTATTTATTTTTATTTAATCTTGATGAAGCACACAAACAGAAGTTAGACATGATGTTGACTACATAATGACAAACTTATTACCGATTTAGACCAACTGCTTGACTGATTTCATACTGACTGTCATGACTGCTTTAAGACTAAGTTGTTACTGCTTCATACTTATTAACTTCATAATGACTGCATTCGCGCCAATTCGCGCCTATTATTACATATTAAACTTTCGAGAACATTTTAGAACACGAAAATAGTTAAATACAATTTTAATAATTTGTTTGTGGATCATTAATGACTCTTGCCTTAAGTAGAGATACACAAAATTATGAAAAATGTAATAATAGCTTTTTTGTATCAAAACAATACAAAAGATTGTAAGTAAATATATGTTTACATTAACCATTTTAAATAAATTAAGGTAATAAGGCAGTTTTACGGTCAGCAAAGTATTACGTTACGGTCAATACATTACAAGACATGAGATAATGTTGGTTATTTATTTCATTAACAAACACATTATTGATAGATCTGAAGCATTGAATTAAAATTTGTGGTGCGGCCGGGAATCGAACCCGGACCTCCATGATTACATTATTGTCCAACACTACAATGTTCAATAATTAATTAATTTAGTTTACTAGAAGCCCCAAGTACTGAAGGGAGTAAATCAATATGACCAAGTAGTGGTGTTATAAAATGCTTATATAATATAAATATGGAATATTAGGGTACAATACCACGTCAAAATATGGTATCGTACTTTGCGTTTATCCAAACAAATGAGACTTTACAGGCCAAATACATTACACGCTACAGACGTATTTCTATATTTTGGACTAATGTGCCGAAGAAATAAAATACCCACTATAACATTTCTGAGGTGCACTGTTTCATTTTGCATGTTGAAATTGAAATCCAACCAATTGTACCAATAATACCTGTTTACAACTAAGAGTGTCGTATTACACCATTGAATCAAGCCTGATAGTATTATACCAAATTTTCGTAGCTGGTTTTAATCATCGTTGGAACTGTAGACCGGAGAAATTATACCGGAGCGATAAGACTAAAGCTCTGTAACGACATTAGTGCTGTAAACGTGTTACGGATCTTTCTTAGTACAGGGAAAAGTAGTTAGTGACTGGCTGTTGAGGAGACAATGCATTGGCGCGCTAAGTGGCGAACGTGCAGACGAGGAGAGTGACACGTTCCCAGAACGGCAGCAAACTTGACTGCTGCTCATTAGCCCGGCTGCCTACAGAGCAGGGCGTTTCACCTCCAAGAGGCCGCAGGGACCGCTTGCTGGGATGGAGTTACCCGCCAAGTCGCTGAGTAACTTACGAGCCGGCAGTCTTCCGTGTTTGCCACCCGTGTTTAATAACTACTCAGTGAGAGCGTAAGAGCTTACCGGTTACCTTAATGGCAGGACGTCCTCTCAGACCCACTGTTTTTTCTTCCGAGTACATTGAGTGTTCGACCACATTCGACATCGACACTCCCATTGATTTTTTTATACACTGTGACAGCAATGCTCCAAGCGACAGGCAAGCTACATTTCTGAATACGATATTGGATGAGTGCGAATAGAATCGTTTATATTGATTTTAACATATTTTTTACATTAGGGAACTATTTGTTGATTTAAAAATGGATAACAACTTAAAAATAGCTCCACATTTGCATTTTTAATTATCCTAGGATCCCTGACAACGTACGAAACGAATATTACGGGACTGTTTACTTACAATTATCTTGTAACACATATGCATTTACTGAATAACTTAATTTTCTATCTATACATCTTATAAAATAGGCTGTATGTCCACGTCTACTCCTAAGCTACTGGGCCGATTTGAACCAAACACGGTACACGATGTTCCTTACTATCAGACAACAATCTCTTTCGGGGTAAAAACCACTTACGTAAGGAGATACGAAACAATGACAGTCGTGAAAAACGGGCGCATCATGCGATAATATTCTACATCTGCTCCTAAACTAATGGAATGAATTCAATTAAATTTGGTACAAATATTGTTTAAGGTCAGGAATCATTTCCTGTGGTTGCAAAAACCACCTACGATACCCAGTTCATAAGCTACCACGTCATAAACAATGACAACTTTCCCTTCTTGCGGCGCTTTATAGCGTGATTTTATTCGTCAACTATTTGACAATGTGAGCACTTAGCGACTTGCAAAAAACCTCGAGCATAATTTTAAATCTATACGAAACGTTTTATCAGTGACAACTCAAACGAAATGATGAAAGGAAAAAAGATTATCGCTTACTACTTTTCCGATGTTCATGATATATATCTACGGCATTTGGCATGACGTAACAGTTCGACATATAATTCATGAGATATGACTTCATAAACAATTTGATTCTTGAAGTTTGGAAAGTAGGAGGCGAGGTACTGGCGGAAGTAAAGTTGTGAGGCGGCATCGTGAGTCTTGTCGGGATAGCTCAGTCGGTAGAGCGCTTGTCCGCGAAAGGCAAAGGTCCCAAGTTCGAGTCCAGATTCCGGCACACAATTTTAATCTGCCAGGAAGTTTCATATCAGCGCCCACTCTGCTTCAGAGTGAACGATTCATTCAGCTTCATATATAGCTGCTGACGATAAACTGAAGACCTTCCAACCCAGAAAGCTGTAAAAAGAAACTTTTCAAGACGTATAACCTTGTCAGTTTTCAATTTATAAATATGGTGCACATAATGTAAAAAAGAAAATTGTTGTTAATTAAAAATTTATGAAAACCCACTGAATATGCAGCATCCGTAGCGAAACGTGTCTGGGTAACAAGTAGAAGAAACACTGTGTTTTGCTG
The DNA here is from genome assembly GCA_026315105.1 of Locusta migratoria. Taxonomy (NCBI): domain Eukaryota; kingdom Metazoa; phylum Arthropoda; class Insecta; order Orthoptera; family Acrididae; genus Locusta; species Locusta migratoria. The sequence goes on along the minus strand of CM048746.1, from coordinate 149,860,763 downwards.
AACACAGACGAACGAAATTAAAGAAGAAAATTAACAAACTAAGACCGCCAGAGCTACTTCACGTTGATTACGTTTGTAGCTGTAGACGTAGAGAGACAAAATTGACTTTTATGTTTCCAACTAACTGCGTTTCTCGGGGCGAAGTTAACTAACATCTACTGCTCACTAATGAGAAAATACATTCGTTGATCGTCTCCTCTCGTGCAGAAGAGGAGCGTTACCGATTGCAGCTTTTGTCGAAGCCAGTGGAGTGAATGTCGAAAGCGAAAGCCTGTGTGCCAGAAGCCAGCAAATGCAATTAGGCGGCGAGCTGGAGCGGGAAATAGCGCGGTTTGCGTGTTCTGCCTCATCTCCACCAGCCGTTCGCTTAATACTCCAAACTCTTCCGGTAATATCTAAATGTGTTTTACCGACTCTCCAACTTTGACTTCCATATTGAGAACAAGGTGCATGTTCGCAGCGTGCTTCAGCTTCACTACATCAAAGGAAAATTCACAAAACAGACATTAAAACAAACATGTCAGTACAGACTCTATTTACATCTACTTTTCGTAAGTTCAAGAAGACCACAGGATTATCTGATTTTTGTAATTTTTTCCTACTTAAGACGTTTCGACCTCAAATAGTAATTAGGCAAATCCATTCGATGAAACGCTCAAAAATTCCCGATAAAATAGACTTTGAAATTTTGCAAGCATATTCAAATAGGTGTAATGGTGTCTCTTATTCCAGTTGTCGTAGCTCAGTTGGTAGTGCTGTGGATTGTTTATCACATAGATTCTGTGGTTCAAAATCCAACATAATCTTTTTTCTCGCTGTGTACGAATACTTCAACCATTTAAATATAAAATTCATCAAATCAAAAATGTTCAATTGTTTGTATAGCTTATGGGACTTAACTACGGGGTCATCATCCCCTAAACTTACAAACTACTTATGAACTAACTAAGACTAAGGACGACATAAATATCCATGCCCGACGGGGGATTCGAACCCCCGACCGTAGTGATCGTGCAGACCGTGACTGGAGCGCCTCAGTCCCCTCGGCCACCGCGGCCGGCATTCATCAAATGTATGGCAATTAACGCTTATCTAATCGTTATTTTTTTATAAAATTCCACGCTTATTTTGTTTATTCTTAATTTTCTATATAATAGGTTGTTAAAATGATGGTTCCAAATAACAAACAAATTAACAAATTATATTTTGAGACAATTATTGTAAAATTAGAAGCCCTTTATTTGAAAAATTTTCATTGGTTTACATCACAAATGTGGTTTCACATCATAGAAACACGGGAAACAATTTTCACTGCATCGATCACATCATAAAAATGCTCCATTTTTTTTAAGTCGCTGTTTTTCTTCGATATATCAGCTAGAAAGTGAACTTCATTTACTTTCGTGACAATTACTCCTTATATATACATGTGGCGTCTGTTCCGAAAGACCAGACGTCACTTCTGATCCTGCAGTTGTTATTATTTATTATTCATAGAATATATGACATCAACTGCGATTGGGCAAAGCTGAAAATGTGTACCCAGCCGGGATTCGAACCCGGGTCTCCTGCTTTCTAGTCAGTTGCGCTGACCCCTACACCACTGGGGACACAGTGATCACCGCACCTGCAAGGACTACCTAGGCACGCCTCCCGTCAGATACAAATTCCCAGCTTCGCCCTGCCCACAGTACTCAAACTCGTAGTTATGAAACTAATTCCCGTAAGAGTAAGGGCTTCAAACTTGCCCACCCCTCCCCACTCGGAACAGACGCCACATGTATATATATAATATGCCGGTGACGGGCAATGATCCTATCGTTAGTGGGGAGGGGTGGGCAAGTTTGAAGCCCTTACTCTTATGGGAATTAGTTTCATAACTACGAGTTTGAGTACTGTGGGCAGGGCGAAGCTGGGAATTTGTATCTTACGGGAGGCGTGCCTAGGTAGTCCTTGCAGGTGCGGTGATCACTGTGTCCCCAGTGATGTAGGGGTCAGCGCAACTGACTAGAAAGCAGGAGACCCGGGTTCGAATCCCGGCTGGGTACACATCTTCAGCCTTGCCCAATCGCAGTTGATGTCATATATTCTATGAATAATAAATTACTCCTTATTCATAAAGTTTAGAAGTGAATCACGCTACCTCATTTCACCGCAGATTGGAGAGGACAAATGGTGATCAATAATTGAATGTAGTTTTATGTAATCTTTTATATGTCTAATTTCATGTCCCTTTTCTACCAGGGAGGCATTCGAAAAAAATAATGAAATAAAATAAATCAGATTAGGGAGGGATTCGAATCACTGAATCTAGGTTCCTAATTCTTGAGAATTTCATGGAACGGGTTTGGCTGATTATTATTTAAATATAAAAAATACAAATAACCTATACCCACGTGGTCTCCCTGTAAGACAAAGCTGTGAAACTGGTTTCAAAATAATCGGATTGCAGTAAACTGGAAAAGGGCAAAAGTAATGAAAGTAGCCGAAATGGAAGTAGCGACAAACTTAAAAACATCAAAACTGGTGATCTCGACATAAACGAAGTAAAGGTATTCTGCTGTCTTGGACGCAAAATAACATACAATGGACGAAGGAAGGAGGACATGATAGACTCGTAGAGGGGAAGAGGATATTACTATCCAAGAGGACACTGCTAGTACCAACGCGCACCTTAATTTGGGGAAGAAATTTCGGAAAATATTCGTTTCATGTATGTTGGTTAATCATGGACTGTCGGAAAATAGAAACAGAAGAGAATAGAAGTTGATTAGATGTGTTATTAAGGAGGAAAGTTAAAAATTCGGTGGACGGTGTTCTTCGCAGAATCGACGAATAAAAATACACTTGAAAAATACTGACGAGGAGAAAAAACTGGATGGTTTTACGTGCCTTGAGGTATCACCGTGGTACTTGGGTGAGGTGTAGAGGCTATGAGCTGTAAGGAAAGACAAAGACTGAACAAAATGAAAACAAATTGAGGGCGAAGGGGCCTGAGAATAAAATGAAGAGTTGGTGTAGGAGAGGAGTTAATGGCTGGTTGCATCAACCTGTTGAAATAAATCAATATAAATGTATAAAAAGGAAGCTATATATATATATATATATATATATATATATATATATATATGTGTGTGTGTGTGTGTGTGTGTGTGTGTGTTTGTCCAGCCACCTATTCACAGTGGTCGTGCTAGATAGGCCATGGTCTGCATTTGTAAGAACAGGAGTTTGGTCTCGGTGAGTGGAAGTGGGTGGGCATTATGACGTCATAAAGAATACAAAATCGTGGTGGTATGTTAACCATGCATCGAAGTCTCTGACAAAATTGTGCACACTCACGTACGGTGCATGTTAGAGGTTAAGACTTCGACCCAGTTTGACTGAGCATCACGATAGTTGGCAAATATGTGTAAGTTCTTACGCAGAAGGTTCTTACATCCCAAAAGCCACTGAAAGATAGGTGGATAGATGACAGTGGGTATATCACAATATATTTGTACACAGATTGACTTATCACAATGAAAGTTGATAGATATTTGTATTCTACAAATGCATGTGGAGACACTTTAAAATGTTTTTCGGAATATTTGGAAAACTGCAAGTCGTATTAAAAAAAGAGAGTTGGAATTCAAGTTGTTCACCTCGAAGAGGGACTTCCATTAAGATAAAGCTCGCCTCTCCCTCCAGCACACCTCAGGGGGCGAGAAAGGAGTGATTATGCATTATTTAATAGGAACCCCTATTTTTTATCGCAGACTTGGATTCTCCGTGAAAAAATGTGTATTCTATGAAACATTTCTATCATTTCATGGTAGATGGCCTTGTAATCTAAAAATAAAAATGAGTTGTAAATTGTTCAAATGTTTGTTAAGCTTAAGGGACTTAACTGCGGGGTCATCAGTCCCTAAACTTACAAACTACTTATGAACTACCTTATACCAACAACGACACAAATAGCCATGCCCGAAGGGGGATTCGAACCCCCGACAGTAGAGGCCGTGCAGACTGTGACTGGCGCGCGGCAATATCGATGCAAAAATTTAATGAAAATTTTGCGAGAGACCGAGCTATAGTCGTGGCTGAGAGGCAGCGAGCTTGGTGACATGCAACCGTGTCGATGCCAGTGTTCAAATACAAAGTAACCCTTCTCATTCTGAAAATCTGAAGGTTCTGCTGGCTTGTATTGAAACAATTTTTAAGAAATGATTTCATCAATTTTGTATATAAAATATTGTAGTATTTGTAAGAAGTTCTTACAAACGCAAACTATGTGCATAAAATATAAAAAAATATGTTAGCCTAAGTTTGTTTTTATAGTAAATGGAAACCACGAGCCTTTGTAAATTTCTCGTTAACCGTTGACAATATCCTGGCTACGTCACTGGGAGAACCGATGGTGGTACTCAAGGTACCACTCCGCCACGCAGCGTCAGGTGGCTTGCGGAGTATGGATGTAGAGGCAGTTTAATAAGATTTGAAAATTAGTTCAGTAGTGGCAATGCTGCGATGCCACATAACAAAAGGCAAACAAGGAGCAGTTCTAATCAGAGTTTAATGACGCCATTTAGGGCCGGTTTGTCAATGTCTCGTTAAGGTCCAGTTAAGATTTTAACTTGTCGTTAACGGAGAACTGCGTTTGTCAATGTTTCGTTATTAGTTAACCTGGCGTTAAAAGACCTCAAACTGGCCGTTAAGTTAAGGAATAAAATTCTGCTCGTTATACGGCTAACGATCAGTTAAGTTAGAATCTGTATGAAAATGGCAGGATTCCAAAGCGCTAAAATAGCGCAGTATAGCCTATTCACGCGATAAAGACCTATTTATCGAACAAAATAACAGAAGAACTACATTTATGAAAAACTAGTGTGGAAAGCAGCTTTATTGGAAAATTGAAATGTCATATTTCTCGCATCATTCACGTCAGTAGCTATTCGATGACTTTGATATATTGCACATTTGCAACATAACCTTAAAATTATTGTTTCGATATCAAAATACAAACTTACGCGTAACGACTAGTTAGGTGAGGATCGGTATGATGAAATTGGCCGAAATAAAAAAATTTGGTTAAAATTACGATGATGTCAATATTTTGGACGATCTAGAGGTTATTGCCCCTAAAAGGCGTCCTAGACATATTTATATTCGTTCAAATCATTTTGAATGCTGGGATGAAGCAGAATTTGTTACTCGATTTCTTCGAAAACCACTTTGGAAATACTGCATGAAATACTCCACAAGCATCTGAAGAGTCCAACAGATCGTTACGTATTTTGTAAGTTATCGGTCGTAATAGAAAACAGATTACATTATTTATGTCTGCAAGCTAATTTACACAGTATTTATTTATGCCTGTTGCGCCTAGTGGAAGGCCTAAGTTTGTTTTTAGAATAAATGAAAAACATGAACCTTTATAAATTTCTCATTAACCATTCGGACCCCCCCCCCCCCCTTTTGACAATATCCTGGCTACGTCACTGGCCTATTACATCACGTATTGAAATAAAATGAAAAACAATACGTAAGCATAATTCTTTGTCACCTAATAACTGTAGGAAATTCGTATGTCAAATTTAAACATGGCAGACAATGCGAAAATACGTGCAAAATGTGCAGGCACGCTGTAATTCTAGCTGAGACACCAGAGTTATACGTCCAGTTCGTGTAGAGACCACTGGACAGAAGATACCCTACACGCAGTGGCTTGCGGAGAATGCAGGCGGAGCGGTGGTGGGGGCCGGCCTGACAGACTGGACACTGGGAGCGCGGCGGCGCTGGAGTGCGAGTGCGCATGCGCAGTGCCAGCCGTCGCCGCTGCGGAGTGACGCGCCACTGTGCGCTGCATGCGGTCGCCGCCACTCGCTGTCCGTAATTAATCCCTCCGCCCGCTCACACCTAATGAAACGTCAGCCACTGTCCCGCCCACGTGTAACGCTACGCCGATGCCGATACCGCAGCGGCGCCATTCACCGCGGAGGAGGCAGCGAGCCGACCTGTCGACAGCTGCGTCATTAGAGACGAGCTACAAGCTCAGCTACACGGAGCTGGCCGTGCAGTACCCACCGGAGTTGTCGAAACACCTTTCGACGCAATCCTGTGATGCGATTAGGGCAAATAAAAACAAAGCTGAACAATAATTTCACATATAAAAATTAATATTCGTTTGTTTCTCTTTTTTGTTCGTATTTTATGACAAGATTGCGATAAAAATTTGTCAACTCATTACTTGCACTTGCGCGAAGGTTATAGGTACGAGGGTATAAATTAATAAAATTCAGCAACTAGTTGCTTGTGATTATTTATTTTTGACGACCGCTTTCGGGCTCTTGACTGCCCTTCTTCTGGTCTGTATACAGACAAACAAGTGCATTGGTATACAGTAAAGGCTATAAAACGTACAAAAGTCGGTTACAGAAATTTGAAGCAGTTTGGAACCAAATAGATTGTAATAAAAATATGTTCATATGATGGGATAAAATTAACACTTACATTTTAGTATTGTTGCTTAATGAATGTACATGCCAGTAGGAGAATCAACACTAAGAGCAGAGATTATGCAATGAATAACAATCAGCTGCTAACAATCTATGGATGAGCATCACAGTGGAAGAGGAAAAATAAATAAGGAAAAAATGCTATGGGAAAGACAGTAATACTCGATGTGTTGAAAAGAAAAGCGTGAAGAGAGGAACAGGTGACTGATAACAGAGTCACTTAATAGATTAATACTTAGTAGTGTAAGAAGTACAATGATGAGTGGCGCCAAAGGCGGAATATTTCGCAACTAGCAGCTTATACAGTAGGATGTTTAGAATGTCACTGTCAGGGCATCTGTCAATATAAAGAATTTGTCATAGCGTCTATGGCTTCAAATATTAATGGCGATAGATTGAGAAGTGATTCTCATACATATAAGTTAAGGATGCGGGTTATAAATTTTAAGATGCATGAACTAATGTACAAAGAAATGTGAATGGTTACAGTAATATTAGCCTAGTGTTACAATTGGTACATCTAGTCAGACAGCTGAAGAGAGTTAAACTGTCAACTTGCTGGAAATATACCAAAGAAGACCATCATGTAGAGCAGATCATGGGGCTTTAAGACACAATAAGAGTAAGTGGTGGCTCATTTTCTAAAAATAAACAAGTCACTATCATAATGGTAGTGACTATTGCATAGTTCAGCTTAACAAAGTGGAGGCATAAAATAACCTATATGAGGGGGGAGGGGGGATAGGAGAGGAGGGAATAGTTACCAGAAATTACATCTGGAATATGTATCCAAATATTTGTGGGGTGGAAGGGGGTGAGAGTGGTAGAAAATAGTTGATGACTGAGTGAGGTGGTGGTGGGATGGGAGGGGGGGGGGTTAGGGGAGAATAGAGGTAAGGAACCTGCATAAAGAGGAAGCAACCAAGGAAAAGGTACGAGGGTATTTCGCAAAGTAAAGATACACCGTACGCCAGAGGAACAGAAGAGTTTCAAATCAAATGTTTGTAGATTTATCGGACCAAACTGCGTGGTCATCAGTCCGTAGCTTACAAACTACTTAAACCTAGGTAAACTAACCTAAGGACAACACACACACCCATGCCCCAGGGAGAACTCGAACCTCCACGGCGAGCAACCGCGCGCTCCGCAACGAGACGCTTTAGTCCTCTCGGCTACTCCACCGCGGCAGAAGAGTTTTGTCGAGCAATTTGGCAACACTAGTGTTAACCTTGAACCGTTAGCTTTCTCCTCGCGGTCGTTCGGCAGATGAACATTGCTTCTGGTTGGAGTAGGTCGTGTTTAAAATGGCTGCGCAGATTCAGAATCCCGGCAAGTGCGAAGTGCGCTCCGTCATGCGTTTTCTTCATGCAAAAGGTCAGCGACTGGCGGATATTCACAAAGAAATTGTTACTGTTTATGGGAACATTATGAATCGACAAAATGTAACGAAATGGTGGCGTCATTTTTCTGAAGGTAGGACCAATGTTCATGACGGACAAACAGGTCGTCCATCTTAGATCTCTGATGCCCTTCTTCTGAGAACGGAGGAAGCAATTCATGCAAATAGACGTCTCAAATTGAAAGAATTGCATCAGATCATACCGGACGTGTCAACGACAAGTTTTTATGACGTTGTGACTGTCAACTTAGGGGACAGGAAATTGTGTGCGCGCTGGGTTCCAACAATATTAATGGAAGAACACAAAAGGAAAAGGATGGGCTTTGCACTCGACTTCCTTGCACGCTATGCTGAAGCAGGTGATGAGTTCCTTGATCACATTATGACAGGCGACGAGACGTGGGTTTACCACCATAACCTGAATCCAAGCAACAATCAATGCAATGGCGCCATTCGAATTCACCAAAAGCCAAGAAATTCAAAACGTCGATTTCAGCGAAGGAAATCATGGCTTCTGGTTTTTGGGACAGACAAGGCCTCCTGGAACGACAATTAGTGCTACTGCAGAACCTGATGCAACGACTATTTGTCCCTGGCGAGCGCTTTGCCATACATTACCAAACTGACGACTTGCGTGTGAAGGCGCTGCGCTGCAGAGGCGTGGGCGCAGGGCGGCTGTAAGCCGAAAATTTCCGCGACCACGAAATAAAAACACGCTCCGTTACTCGGAAGCTGTACTCCTTTCTATCTGCCTCTGTGTGCTCTGCAGTACACAGTGCCTACGATCTCAAGCAGTTCTGCCAAGTCTGGGCCACTTCAGTTAGCGTAGACAAGTAAGCACAAACACTGAAGGCCTAGATGACTCCAGAAGTTGAGTATATCGTAACTAGTACCTCGGTGCACTAGTATTCGCTGGCTGACCTTATCCAAACCGAAAACAAGGACTTTCAGCTCAAGTACAAATCTCAGAGTCTACCGAGAAACTTATACAAGTTCATCCGTCCAAGTATCGGCTCAATAAGCAAAATCTCCGAGTTCGTCCACTAAGAGAACAGGGCGCGAGAAGACGCGTCCGTACTCCAGAGGAACAAAGCACCAAGTCCCCAATACCGCGCCAGCCGCGCAAGACCCCGCGAGAACGCGTTTTTACGGAAAACCAATCAGAATCGAGTTCTCAAACTCTAGCCAGTAAAATTTCACTAAACGACCGCCGATTTCGAAAAGCTGGCGCTTAGAACATCAGCCAATCAGAGTCGGCTACCCCTTCCACACACACTTCTGGCGCGATTCTTCACGAATGGTCCAAACCGTCACCGTTGAAGCGCAAACCAAGCTTCTAGGAAAAAAAAAACAGCCACTTTCAGTGTCGTCTTCCTTTTTTAACAGACAAGATTCTGGTCGCTTGTCTCAGCGGAAGGCCGGCCGCGGTGGCCGAGGCGTCAGTCACGGTCTGCATGGCCACTACGGTCGGGGATTCGAATCCCCCCTCGGGCATGGATATTTGTGCCGCCCTTAGTGTTAACTAGTTCATAAGTAGTTTGTGAGCTTAGGGACTGTTGACCCCGTAGTTAAGTCCCATAAGGTATACAAACATTTGTACATTTTTAACATTTCTCAGCGGAGGGGCCGGCTATCTTTTTCTAAAATCGGAAAGAGCGGTTCTAAACGCACAGACAATTCTCCTCCTCCTCTTCCTCAGTTTGGGACACTAGGCTAACACATTTACAACCTGCTGCTCGGCCAGGGCACTGAGGCACCTTGCTATCGGGACCCCTAAAGCACGCCGCTGGCCACAGGTAGAGAGTGCAGTGACGGCCGCCTCCACCGGAATTCCACTCTCCCTCGTCAAGACAAAGTCACCTCTGTTTCTCACCTCTGCAAAAATCTTCCCTGCACTGCATTCCCGACAGCAATAGAAAAATGCTTGTACTGGTCATTTTACATCATTACACGAACGATGAACACAGTTAATAAAGATGAGAGATGGGATGCCATTTCTCAACATGTATTCAGAGATAGCCTAAACCCAGAACGTCACCTACCGGATCAACCGACAGATGTCTCTACGATCACACTACTGTGATCCTTTGCAAGTAATACTCATTTTTTGCTTTGTTTTTGTTTTCTTCTTTTGTTGCTTGTAAACCTATTGTACAGAACTGATATGGATGACAGACCCTAGACTTACAAATTACTTAAACTAATTTAAAGCAATCTAAGGAGAACACATACACACACCTGTGCCCCATGTCAAAGGCAGGATTCGAACCTCCGACGGCAAGCAACTGCGCGCTCCGCAGCAGGTCGCCTTAGAGCGTTCGACCACTCTACCGCGTCACACATGTTGGTTAAAATCTTTTTGTGGTGGAAAATAACTAAAATCACCACAAACAGGTTTTAAGCAACATGTGTATCAAGTATGTGCAATAGCCAACGTGATAATTTTCAAGTGTTGTACTGCCTTTTGTTAGAATTTACAGGGTGTTACAAAAAGGTACGGCCAAACTTTCAGGAAACATTTCTCACACACAAAGTAAGAAAATATGGTATGTGGACATGTGTCCGGAAACGCTTAATTTCCATGTTGGACCTCATTTTATTACTTCTCTTCAAATCACATTAATCATGGAATGGAAACACACAGCAATAGAACGTACCACTTTGTTACAGGTAAAGTTCAAAATGTGCTCCGTTAGCGAGGATACATGCATCCACCCTCCGTCGCATGGAATCCCTGATGCGCTGATGCAGCCCTGGAGAATGGCGTATTGTATCACACCCGTCTTCAATACGAGAAGGAAGAGTCTGAGACAAGCGACCAGAATCTTGTCTGCTAAAAAAGGAAGACGACACTGAAAGTGGGGTACCGGGGTTGCGTAGACAAGAGCTTTCAAATGCCCCCATAAATGAAAGTCAAGAGGGTTGAGGTCAGGAGAGCGTGGCGGCCATGGAATTGGTCCGCCTCTACCAATCCATCGGTGACCGAATCTGTTGTTGAGAAGCGTACGAACACGTCGACTGAAATGTGCAGGAGCTCCATCGTACAGTACATGAACCACATGCTGCGTCGTACTTGTAAAGGCACATGTTCTAGCAGCACAGGTAGAGTATCCCGTATGAAATCATGATAACGTGCTCCAATGAGCGTAGGTGGAAGAACATGAGGCCCAATCAAGACATCACCAACAATTCCTGCCCAAACGTTCACACAAAATTTATGTTGATGACGTGATTGCACAATTGCGTGCGGATTCTCGTCAGCCCACACATGTTGATTGTGAAAATTTACAATTTGATCACGTTGGAATGAAGCCTCATCCGTACTAAAATGAGCTCTAACATGGAAATTTAGCGTTTGCGGACACATGTCCACATAAAATATGGTCTTTCATAGGGGTGGGGGGGGGGAGGAATGTTTTCTGAAAGTTTAGCCGTACCTTTTTGTAACACCCAGTATAATTCGCAGTTTTGTAATTGGATGATTAAACTGCCTGCTCGCAGATACTACTGACTGACCAACACATAATTTGATTTGAAAATGACTGAGAAATGAGTTGAAACTGGTTATTTTTATTAATAAAATATGCGATCAAGACTTTAGATATTATATCAACTGAAAAATATTTCGACTGTCTCCCAGGCAACATGTCGAATGACAATATTGCCATACATGTGAGATTGCGGTTATTGTTTCATAATGCGCAAGATGAACATGAGGTACCTTTTAATCTTCAGACATATGCTACTCGCTGCATGAAGCGCTTGCTAAGTTTCCAGCAGCTGTACGACCGATGTCAGAAGCGTATTGTAGGCAATGGCGATTACTTTGAAGGCCAATAAAGGTATTTTGTTTGTAACTCATGTTTCCTATACCTCCTGAGACTATTCACCGAACTTTTCAGTCGCACCTTGTAACCTTCAGTTCTTCTGACTAATAATACAAACATCGACATATACTTGGACAACATTCGATTCAACACAGACATTAAGGAACAAAATGACATTATATGTTGCCACACATAGGGGTAAGGAAGATTAAGCTTTGTATTGATGAAAATACCAAACTGTTGAAAACTGCGCGTATGTGAAAGTAAAGGAATCATACACAAGAAAATATGTGAAATATAAGATGGCTGTGACCGTAAAATCACACGGAGATTACCCGAATTTCTTGAAAACAGATACCTGAAAGAGAAGACTTAATTGTACGACGGTGAGAACTTAATGAACAGATACAAAGTGCAATGCTCTACACACAATGGACGAATATCGCCTCATTCAATTGCGAGGGTGAAGGTCGGGGTGAGAGTTATATTAGAGAAAGTTTAATTTTTGAAACTCACAACCACCAGCTGCGAACCAAATTCCTAAACATGCAAAAACACTGGAACTGTTATTGCGACTGTATGACTCGTTTTCTAGGGGATGATATCACACGTTCGCAGCTTTCCTTCCCTGCATATGATTAACAAAACAAATTCATAATAAATTCAAGTTCATAAGAAAAAAGGGTGTACTAACTACTATTTTTGAAAACACGTGAAAGTTCACTTTATGTTGTTTATTTCACAATACTTGAACCCTGTGGCTGATACGCCTGTACGTCGGCACATTTATCAAATAAAGTTATAGCTCGAGAGCCCCCAGACAAAATGAATATTTGTCGCGAATTGTTTTCACACCACGTGGCTGTCTCAAACACCGTTTATGTTCATGCCTATGCGACGACACGTGTTACATTAACAAATCACGCCGATACTACAGTACGACAGAGAAAAATGTCGGCTTGTATCTTATTCAGGCCCTGCACGCACAGTTCTGGTTTTGCAAACTCTCTTACTTAGTGATTCATGCTAGGAAGTTACACAATCGAGGATGGACAATGGTAACGTGCGCAACGTGTTTTAGTTCCATGGTTCTACACTGGGTGACACCGGCAGTGAGCAAATTCGGTAAACTTCCAGTTCACTTACATTGGCAGCAAGAAAGACTTGTTGACAAGGTGTTGATATTCTTGATTTGACTTGAAGTTATCATATCTTACAGCCAATTCATTTTATATGATCCTGTGATGTTATTATGTCATTTATTTCAAACGCACGTTACTATGAGATGGTGCAGATCATAAAATTTTTTAGTGAAAGCCGAAAACATTGTGTGGTATTTTCTTTTTTGCAATGTATTACTATATGTATTTTGTAACTTCAACGCATCTCTCTATATTAATGTCACATCGCCTACAACCTTCGATCTGAAAGGGACATGTGGTGTCCTACCCTTGTGCAGCCGGCGCGGGTTTATCTGTTTATTAACTAATTATTGATGTTTTTATTATGTTTTGTTTTTATGGTTTCAATATATTCTTATTCTGATTTAAGAATGATTGGTTATTATTTTGGTGTTGATTTCTATTCTTTTATATTGATTTTATTAAGTTTTTGGGTTAATTTTTTAATAATTACTGCAAGAAGATCAATTTATTTTTTCTTATCATTCTAATTTTTTATTTTTATTGTTTTATTATTATTAATTATGTTATTTTGTTCTTTTTCTAGTTTAAATTTGTTTCCTTTTTATATTTTCTTTGAATCTAGATTGATTCCTACTTTGTTTTTGATTTTAGGTTGAGGTTATCAACCTGAGCGTTTACAGGCTGGTATTTACTTACTTTTTTATACTTTGGTTGCTAGATTACCTTTATTAGGGATTTATGTAGACTAGTTATTAATGATGAACAGCTTCCTTTGCACTGATATTCACTGAACGTTATAAAAACAACCGAAAATGTGGAGATCATTTAATTTGCACGTCGCACTTCAAATAAAGTAAAAATGCGTGTCTTTTTTTCCGTTGTTATTTCGTCCCACTCCCCACAAATGGTTGGGGAGGAGCGTTAATGTCTCACCTTCCGTTGCATTTAGACGTATAGTTAGTGTCCCTGCAATACATTGTAGCATTGTCGAGTTGTGCTGCGGTATCTCGTATTCCAAGCTCCCCTTTTTTGTTCTGGATGGAGTGTGTTCATCACAGACAGCGCTATCTGCAGGAGTGTCAAATAACTGTGATGGGACCACCATAACCTGACGGTTGGGTTGAACAGCAATCTGCGGCTGATTGACAACGACGCCGCAGTGTACGGGAAAGGTTTTATTATTATTTTTTTTATTTTTTTTTAGCTTATGGGACTTAACTACAGGGTCATCAGCCCTTAAACTTACAAACTACTTATTAACTAGCTTATACTAAAGACGGCACAAATATCCATGCCCGAGGGGGGATTCGAACCCCCGACTGCAGCGGCCGTGCAGACCGTGACTGACACGCCGCAGACCGCTCGGCCACTGCTTCCGGCGGGAAAGGGTATCGTCGACAGTTTGTAGGAAGGCAAAGGATTGCCGATGAGGACTTTCAGTGTGTTCGAAGGAGTGGTAGTACCAGCGATGCACGACATAACCTATCAGCATGTTTGTATCGGTGACTTCATTGACATCGCAGTAATTGAAGAAATGCCGTTTGGACGAGGGCGTGAACGTCAAAAAAGGAAATAAATACGACATGTAATGAGGCTTCGCGAGTGTAGTCGGTGGGCAGAATATTCTGTGACGGCCACGACAAATTAAAACTGTGCGCTGTGGAAACAACGAATATGGCGGGTAACGACAGGCCCGCTTATAGGTGCGGATCGCTGATGGCCCGTCGAATTTCTGTGGCAGGGATACAAAAATGTAAAAAGAGAAACGAAACGCGACGGAATTAAAACGGGTCGCGTGCTGGGCTGGCAGTCACAAATGGTCCAGAAGTGTAACCTGAAAATTTCTCTCGAATTGTGTCAGCCTGGAATAGAATTACATTTGCCGCTGTGTATGTTTCACAAATTGGTAAAAAAAAAGGGAATGGATTAAAAAAAAAAAATTCAGGCGCGGGATAAACATAACACCGAGTGAACCAACAGTAGCCTATCGGTTGAAATTTAACTACATTTTTTTAAAAATTTCTATTTCTATTGCATTCTGCTGGAACCTATCTTGAACAGAGATAACTTTAGGAATAAACGCCACGTTCGGGTTACCCGCTTGATAGTATTTTTCTTGTGCAATTTTATTACAAGTAATATGATAAGAAGATCGCTTGAATACCTAACTCAAATTAATCAGGAAATGTGTAATTTTCCATATCTGCTCGGAAATAATTCTAAACTGAGTTGTCAATAACTGTAAACGAAAGTATCTTGACCTTTAACGCCCAGGATTGCTTTACGTACAAGGTGCAAAAAGTTTTGTGAATGGTCTCAGGAAATGTAGGAAGGAAACGTTACGGACAAAATACCTTTACTGGTGTTCAAAGTAATCGCCATTCGGTACAATACAATTCTGACATCGGCTGTACGGTTGCTGGAGTCAGCAAAAGCTTCTTGCGGAAAGGTATTTTGTTTGTAACTCATGTTTCCTATATCTCCTGAGACTATTCACGCGAACTTTTCAGTCGCACCTTGTATATTTCAGTACATCTGACTAATAATACAAACATCGAGATATACTTGGACAACATTGGATTCAACACAAACATTAACGAACAAAATGACATTATATGTTGCCACACATAGGGGTAAGGAATATTAAGCTTTGTATTAATGAAAATACCAAACTGTTGAAAACTGCGCGTAATGTGAGTATGAAAATAAAGGAATCTTGCACAAGAAAATACGTGAAATATAATATGGTTTTCACCGTAAAATCACAGGGAGATTACCCAAATTTCGCTACAAGAATAACAGAACTTTTCCAGTTTCTTGAAAACAGATACCTGAAAAAGAAGACTTAATTGTACGACTGTGAGAACTTAATGAACAGGTACAAAGTGCGATGCTCTACACATAATTGACGACTATCGCCTCATTCAATGCAGCTACTGTGTCCTTGAACAAATAAATATTCTTGTCTGTGAAAAAGTGCCAAACGTGAAGTACAGACATTAAATTAAGATCATTGTCCTAATAAAGGAGCTACGATTTTCAACTTTAGACTACACTACCAAGTATAACTGACACATTATACTTCTTAAAAAAATCTAAATTCAAGACCGAAAAATTCATGAAATCACACCCACAAGTACGGTTAATATAAGATAAATACAGAAGTGGCAGATTGCGAGGTTACGTAAGTCCAAACCCACACAGTGTAGTGTAAAATGAAGCAGTCATCTTCGACTTGCAGATTCAGCCGTGATGTTTGACGAGTGGGGAATCTACTGGAATACCGTTTCTGAAAGAAATGTTCATCGCTAAAATTGATTTATTAATAACAGTCGGTGTGGCTACACACAAATTCTTCCAGAAGTAATTCATAACAGCAAAATTCGGCTACGTCTCTTCATAATCATTAAAGCATTTACGTTTAGTGAATTAGTATGTACCCAAAAGTAGCTAAATACTGATATGTGTGCAAATTATTTAAAAAGGTACTTTACCGTGACAGTTCGATATTTTAAACGTTACTGCGCCTCAGCAACTGTTACAGGATAGCAAATTGATAATCGGCAAGCCAGGAGCAATAACAGTGGTTTAATAAACTTTGACCAAGGTTTCGACGGATATCAATCCGTCTTCTACAAATAGTTTAAATCCACTTCGTTAAGCAAAATGTGTCAGAAAATGGCTGTGCGTGTCAGCAAATGTGACTGCTCAGATCTGCGCTACGCTGTATTTCGCAGCTGGCAACACAGATCCGCAGACAAACAGAGCGTGTAAAAACTGTCACAGATAACGGTAAAATACTGCAGGCCCGGAAAGCAAGGTTGGCTTGCGGCTTTGAAAAGGCTTTCTCCATGATATGCAAAATTTAAGGTGATATCAAATAAGAAGAACTAGCTGGGATAAAATATTCTATACCCGGATTTTGTATAATGTTGTCGCTTGGTGCTCTATCTTCAGTTTCACTGTGTCGTAGTTTCTGTGTCTTCTAAGACTGGTGTGATGTAGCTCTATAAACTTCTTTTATACTTTACTACAATGTTTACCATATTTCCGTATATTTTGTAATTTTAGAAGTAAAAATTCAGATTTTAGACATTTCATTAAATTGTCCAGTTTGACTAATGTTACCCGATAATTGTTTGTGGCTTCAGAATTTGAAGTTATTTAGAGAGATGAGAAGCCTGAACTAGAATGTCTATTTAGGGCCTTAATCCCGCCAGCTATGTTTATTAATTCAAAACGGCGTAATATAATTTGATTTATTCTAATGTGCACTGCTTATAAATTCTCACAAAAAGCCATCTGATAATATTTCAGAGCCAGTCGCTGAACGCTAACTTATATTACAATACTGCCGGCCACAGGACGGTGAGCTAGACGCTTGGTTTTAATTTTGTGTAGTGCGCCCTCCTATTAGATTGTCTGAAAAAATTCATTTAGTATCCTTCCAATATTAGGGAGATACAGAGCTAAAATGTTCAAATGTTTGTAATTCTATGGGAATAAACTACGTTGGTCATCAGTCCCTGGCCTTACAAAGTACTTAAACTAAATTAAACTAACCTAAGAACAACACACACACACACACACACACACACACACACACACACACACACATATCCATGCCCGAAGGAGGATTCGAACCTCCGACGCGGGAGGCTGAGCGATCCGTAACGTGGTGCTCCGGACCGATCGGCTACTCCCGCGCGGCAGATAAAGAGCTCAGGAAGAGGATATGGTATTAGGTTTTTCAGAGCACTGATGCAATATTTATCCACAATAAACAAAAAAATAATATTGTAGTGCAAAAATGTGTTGTGGAACTGGGAAGGTGTTTCATTACAAATTATTTGTGTTACATTACTTTCCGACTACTTACTTATTTTTATCAAATTCTTTGCTATTTGTAATGGACTAATTATATGTTATCGGATCGTTCAGTACATAGCTCTTAGATGTTATATTACCCCTGCAATAGCTCAATAGGCATAGGAAAGGGAAGGACACCAACATTTTAAAAGAGTTGAGGAGGCCTGAATCTAACAGGTTTTTATGTTCTTCTAAACAAAGGAAATAGTGTTTAAAACAGTTTTCAGTCAACGGAGTATTTGGACAGGTGTCACTGGAAACCTACAGTTCTACAAGTTGAGCATGTATTATAAAACAAAAATGCTTCACATTCTGACAAAGGGAAATTGCTTTGGATTTTTTCTTAAATCAGCACACTATAATGAAAATGAAACTAAAAGGAAAAGGACCACCAAATACTCAGCTATTAGGAAGCAGCTGGTATTTCGGTTTTTACGCTGTGATATCACCTATAATGACGATAAGAGTTTATAAAAAAGTGTTTAATTTTGGCAGTCTGTGAATAGGTCCTTTACGGCCAAAGTGATGAAACAGTGATGGAATATCGTCACACAATGTAATGAACAAACAGACAATATGTCTCGAATGTATCGTATCTTTCATTATGAATGGTAGAAATTACGCACATGTTCCTGCTTGAGAGAAACAAGAGGTATATTAAACGAACACTGTTCTCATATCTTATCTCTTATCAGAGTTTTGGTCCTTGTACGCTCTCAGGTTCTGTGGTAATCCGCTGTACTCTTGTTGTGGAAGAGGAGGCGAGCAGGGGAGGGAGGAGAGGTCAATATGAAACAGCTGTACTTTCTGTAGAGCTTAGATACATTTCTGCACGTGTTGCAGAAAAGGTATCTCCGTGACACACTGCTTTGCGTTTAACGTTGCCACATCCTTACCCCAGTTTCACAAATTTCAAAATTTTTGGCGAAATTCAGAGCGTCTTGTACATAAACAATCGCTATCAATAATAGATGAAGTCCACATAAATTAACGATCCTGTCAAAATGTGGACTTCGAGCGGTAATATTATCGAGCTTAATTTAGTAATTCGTCCCTTGCGAGTACGATTAAAACATACGGACGGTTTTGGACTGTCAGAGTAACAGATATGCATATGTATGTATGTAGACTGAAACATCGTTGAAAATATGTATCAAGACTGGAATTTGAACCAGCGCTTCCTGCACACTACGAAGTTGCGATAACCACTTCGACGGCTTGGCACAGTACCTTCTCACTCCTACTGCCTCAGTCGAAATTCTCGTCTGTCAGTGTTCCCCATGGACTCGAAAATCAATGCAAAGAATCTTCAAATCAAATGGATTTTTGTAACTGGTAAATCTCTGAATCACTTCGTTTGATTCGTATTAAGAAACTAATACAATAGATGAAGAATGGGAAGATACAGTAGACAGTAATGAAGGCCGCAGAGGTTCTTATAGGTAAAAGGACAATGCCTAATAATAATAATAATAATAAAAGGACTTTAACAACACAGGATATACTGAACATACCTGATGAATGGAGAAAATTTGAAATTGCAGCAAGTGAAGGACGCAAAATGGAGTACAGTTGACTTAAAAATGAGGTTCACGGAAAGTGAATACTGGCACTGCGAAATGTATAACTAGGGGAAAGATAGATACTGCCTACAGGAAAATAAAAGAGAAGTTTCGAGACAAGAAAAGCAGCTGCATGAATCACTTAGAAAGGAAAACATGAATGTGGAAAGAGTACCTATACAACGGAAATGAAGGCAGTATAGTATAATGGAAGAGGAAGTAGATGAGATAGGTGATACAATACTGCGAGAAGAATTTGACAGAAGACAAAAAGATATGAGCTGAAATAAGGCCCTTTGTCGAAGGCAGTATTCCCCTTGAATTGTTAATATTATTGCGAGAGCTTCATGAAGAAACTGTTCCACTTTATGTGAAAACTATATCCTATTAAAACAGAGACTACAAGAATATTGTAATAATTCCAATTCCAAGGAAAGCGAGTGCAGAAAAGTGCGAAAATTACAGAACTATCACTTCAATAAGTTATTTTGACAAATGAAAAATTTTCAGCCGTTATTTTTAGACTTTTTATTACTAGTTTCGAGAATACATTATTCTCTTCTTCAGAGCGTTATACGATCCGTGCAGTAATGCAAAACTAGCCATCCCTTATAATACTACATTACACCCTCTCACACCAAGATCTTGGTGTCTGAAGAAGAGAATAATGTATTATCGAAACTAGTAATAAAACGTTCAAGCCGGCTGCGGTGGCCGAGGGGACTGAGGCACTTCAGTCACGGTCTGCACGGCCACTACGGTCGGGGGTTCGAATCCCTCCTCGGGCATGGATATTTGTGCCGTCCTTAGTATTAGTTAGTTCATAAGTAGTTTGTAAGTTTAGGGACTGATGACCCCGTAGTTAAGTCCCATAAACTATACAAACATTTGAACATTTTTGAAAATGTTCAAAAACAACGGCGGAAGATTTTTCATTTGTCAAATTAATACATAGCCGTGGTCTCACCATCCATCTAACCAAGATGGATACACAGACTTAATGCGTTATGGTTGCAAAATACTAACTTGAATTATTTACAGAAGAATGGTAAAACTCATAGAAGTTGACCTTGCGGAAGATCAATTGGATTTCAGAGAAACGTAGGCACAAGTGAAGCAATACTTGAACGATTATTTATCTTAGAAGATACTTTATGAAAAGGCAAACCGACTATTTCAGGATTTGTAGATTTGGAGAAAGCTAGTGACGATTTTAACTGGAATATACTCTTACAAATTCTGAAGACAGCGGGGTAAAATACTGGAAACGAAAAGTTATTTACAACTTGTAAAATACCAGAGAGCCAGCTGTCAGGAAAGAGAGAAGAAATAGGAACTTTGAGGTTTGCCAATGACATTGTAATTCTGTCTAAGAAAGCAAGGGATCTGGAAGAGAAATTAAATGTGATGGACATTGTCTTGGAAGGACGGTATAAGATGATAATTAACAAGAGTAGGAAAAGGTTTTGGAATTTAGTCTATGAAAATCAGACTATAATTTAGTCTATGAAAATCAGACTATGCTGAGAAATTAGATTAGGTAATGTGGTATAAAAGTAGTAGTTGAATTTTGTTATTTCGGAAGCAAAATAACTTCTGATGGTTGAAATAAAGAAGATATGGAGAATGGATATGGGAAGAATAGGATTTCTGAAGAAGAGAAATTTGTTAACATTCAATATTAATTAAAACTTTAGGAAATCCTTTCGGAAGGCATTTGCCTAGAGTTTAGGATTTTACTGCGAATGGAACATGGACGATATGGTAAGCCGAAAAGATGACGGAGGCTTTTGAAATGTGGCGGTACAGGAAAATGCTTAAGATTAGACGGGTAGATCGCGTAACTAATGAAGACCAGGAGATAAAATAAATATGATTACTAAAATAGGGGATCGATTGGTAGGACACATTCTGACACATCAAGGAATTGTCAATTTAGCATTGGAGGGAAGTGAGTGGTGTAAAAATCGCAGAGGGAGATCGAAAGACAAACATAGTAAGCAATTTAAAATGTATGTAGATTTCCATTCTTAGAGATGAAAAGGTTTGCGCAGTATA
Organism: Locusta migratoria; assembly: GCA_026315105.1. Classification (NCBI taxonomy): domain Eukaryota; kingdom Metazoa; phylum Arthropoda; class Insecta; order Orthoptera; family Acrididae; genus Locusta; species Locusta migratoria. The sequence continues at coordinate 149,839,409 of CM048746.1, read as the reverse complement.
GGGTAGCGTGGAAAGCTGCACCAAACCAGTCTCTGGACTGAAGACCACGACAAAGATCAACAAGGTGTTTTACCTAAGCTTTGACCACAATGCCCGTTCTTTGAAGTTTCATTTGATCTACAGAGCCTTTACAATGTTGTTGAAGTTTAAGGGCGGGATCATGTAGAATGAAATTGAGTTGGTGATTTTTCCTAAGGGAGGATGCCTCCGAGGGTCAATACATGTAGCTGTGTGAAGTCACAGTGTCAGGATTCCGTAATGGTGAGTGTAAGTGGGGGGTGAGCGGGAGTTATATTTTCACAAGATGGCTTCATTCTCCATGTACACAAATTAGATGTTTGTCACACCACTGGCGACACAGAGCACACTTAATGAATAAATATAGATTATATAAGAAAGCTGTTACTTTTTGATCACATCCCGTATAAGTAATAGCGATAAATATTTGGGAGAAAATCTAAACAGCTCTCTTAGGTTGTTTGTAGATGACGGTGTCATTTATCGTATAGTAAAATCATCTGAAGATCAAAACCAACTGCAGAACGATCTAAGTAAGATACCACTACGGTGTAAAAATTGGCAATTGATTCTAAATAATGAGAAGTATGAAGTCGTCCACGTGAGTACGAAAAGAAATCCGTTAAACTTTGTTTACAAGATAAATCAATCAAACGTGAAGGCCGTGAACTCCACTAACTAAGTGGGAATAACTATTACTTCAGACTTAAACTGGAAAGAACACATATATAATGTAGTGGGAAAGGCGAACCAGAGACTGCGTTTTATTGGCAGAAACCTTAAAAGATGCAACAGAACTACGAAAGAAACTGCATACACTACGCTTGGCCGTCATTTTTGGAGTATTGCTGCCCAGTGTGAGATCCTTATCATATTCTTTTGATGGAGGGCACCGAAAGAGCCCAAAGAAGAGCAGCTCGTTTTGTATTGTCACGATACAGGGGATCATTACAAACAACGGCGTTTATCGATGCGGCGTGGGCTACAAACGAAACTCCAATCGCCAACATTCTCCTCCGAATGCGAAAATATATTGTTAACTCCCCCTTACATAGGTAGAAATGATCATCAGAATAAAATACGAGAAATCAGCGTTCGAACGGCAAGATCGAGGTGTTTTTTCCTTCCCGCGCGCTATTCGAGAATGGAATGGGAGATAAATAGTATAAAGGAGGTTCGATGAACCCTCTGCCACGGACTTAAATGTGGTTTGCAGAGTATCCCATGTAGATGTACATCTTTCCCGCCGCGGAATCAATTAGTCAGTATCAGCGCTTTTCAGAGAAACTCAATAAACCAGTAGCAGGTGAGACGAGGAACTTGTTGCGCTTCCCGGAGTTGTTCCGAGAAGGATGACAGGGTACATATTTCTACCTAGACACGTGAAATGACCTCGAAGTTTATCGAATGTATTTTTCCCCACCTACCATTCGTGAATGGAAGCGTACAGTTAGATGCCTTGCGGAATTTACAGGGACATCGCAAAATGTTTTAAACGCTTGTAACGGCGTTACAGGGCAGGTTGTACTAAGACACAAATATGAAAAAAATTAATTACGTTGTGTCTATTCCGAGACATTCAGCAATGAAGTCATCCAGTCACGTCGCGCCGATTGTGAAAGCCTGCGAGGCTCTGCGGTGCTGGCTGGCGTGTCCCGCAGTTGGTTTCCTCAAATCGTACTTCCGCGCCCAACAAACTGATTCGCTGACTACAAGGCTAAATCTCTGTAGAAAATGACCCAACTGCCTTTTCTTCACCATTTGTTATACCCGTGGTCACAATAGTAAGACTGACCAGCTTCGACTTGCCCAACTGTTCGTCCAAGGTCGTTAGTATACTAATGATGTCCTGAAGACATTTGGCCGTACCACACGAAAGGCATCACAGTTCGTCGACAACCTTCGCCCAACACCGAACTGTCGAATCCGTACAGAGAGTACGTGCAGAAGGGTCAGTGCTATTAATACGTCCCGCGCTCTATATTGTTTCACTGTCATTGGTTGAGTGCTCAGTAGCAAAAGCCTGTATCTATTAGCAGTTTTACTTTGAAAGCGTGAACTGTTCGTTTGTAATTACTAGGCTACAGACGGTGGACTATAAAATATGGATCACTACCAGAAAAAACAATATTTACTATTTAGTGCCCACCACAGGTTTCGATTCGGACTGTACACATATCTATCCAATTGTTCGATGTCTATTTGTTCAAGGTATTACCGTTTTTCAACCATTTTCAATATATGAATGTTTGTGTGTCCTCTATGTGTTCATAAACCATTCATTCGATTGCAGTGAAATTTTGGTGAACTGTTCACCGTACGCCCACGAAGGTTTCTGGCCCAAAAACAAAAGAGCACGACACATGCTGGGGAGATATGAAGTCATAAATAATGAGAGGCCACCGCGTGAGAATACCCAATTATTTGAAAATGCGAGTAGTTAGGGACCTGCGACAAAGTTTGAATGTAATTTCGGACGTTTATGAAGCGTTTTGTAACTGATACCTCCCCCCCCCCCAATCCTTCATACGCACACGCACAAAATGATGAAACGAAAAGAAGTCTACCGGCCGCGGTGGCCGAGGGGACTGAGGCGCTCCAGTCACGGTCTGCACGGCCACTACGGTCGGGGGTTCGAATCCCCCCTCGGGCATGGATATTTGTGCCGTCCTAGTTCGTAAATAGTTCATAAGTAGTTTGTAAGTTTAGGGACTGATGACCCCGTAGTTAATTTTTTTGAAAAGAAGTCTGCCGCTCACAACAGTTTCGCTGTATATGTCGTAAAACTGTTGCATCAGGCATGACCTTGTATGAAATAAAGTTAGCGTTACAGATTAGCATGTTACTATTTATTTTTGTCTGCAAGTCTCCTTTAATTCTCTTGCATTCAAAATTAAGCAATCTGTTTTCTTAGTCTCTGTCTATATAAAAAAGCGAAAGTACACTCACTCGCTCACTAAACACAAAATATGGAAAGCTACTTCACCTATGAAACTAAAATTTGGCAGTTTATAGATAGAAAACGTCAGCTAAGAAAGTATTTTGTGACAGATGCATGGTTGAGCATACTTCTCCTACAGATGCCTATAGTTTCATTCCGATCTTCATGAAAGAGGAATGTCACCGTCTACCTTAAGTTACATACGGTGCATGGGGGTACTTTGCAACATAAAGATGTATTCATAGATACCTTGGTCATACCATAACCTGAGAACGGCTCGACCGATTTCACACATCCTTTTTTCTTTTTTGTTTGTTATTATCCTTATTCTCAGAGCAAGGGCTGTATGAAAAAAGACTGGAATATTTGAGAACAACAAAGTGCGTTTTTCAATTTGACCCTGCGTTTCTATTGCAAAAAAAATCTATAGTTTTGTTCTGATATTGAGGCAATTTCGCACACGCTACCTTAAAAACAAGAGGAATGTCACTGTCTGTATAAAATTTCTTTCGGTGCACGATGGAAGGTACTTAACTTACGGAATTTTACAAAATGCATAGTTTTGCTCCAATCTTTATGAATTTTTGCACACATGACCTTTAAACCAAGAGGAAGATCACTGGGTACATAAATGTTTATGTAGTAAAATGACATAGCAAACCTTGCAAAAAACTTTGCCGAGGGAGGGGAAAGGTGGAAACGAACAGAAGGATGGGAGAGAAAGAGGTGGATGCAGAGAAAGGGGGGAAGGGGATGTGGATTACGAGAGTGTAGGGTAAATAAACACCCGGGCAACGCCGGATTTACAGCTATTCTGCAATAAAAATTACGCCGGGTTTACAGCTAGTTTGCAATAAAAAAATTTCGAAGTCACTCCCCCCCCCCCATACCTGTCAGTACTATGCGTCATGTAGCTACATTTGTTAATCACGTAACTATCAATAAAAGATTTTGTTATGTTGTGAATTAAATTCAAGTCTAATTAGGAAGTTTGCAGTATTCAATATGTATCAAAAAATGATCATTAATCACAAATTTAATGTAAAGTATTTTTCAAAACACATAAAAATCTCTATTAATGGCTAGGCTTCTTTGCTGGTCGAGATTGTAGTATTCTAGTGATGGATGAGGATTGTCATATTTTTATTTGGAATTATTGAATGTATCACGAACACTCAGTATCCGTATGTTTCAACTCTAAAAGTAAGTTCTGCATTCGTCTACAGTTATTTAATCAATTGCACATGCAGTTTCCGGGACTTTATCTAAATTGATCGCCGGCCGCGGTGGCCGAGGGAACTGAGGCGCTCCAGTCACGGTCTGCACGGCTACTACGGTAGGGGGTTCGAATTCCCCCTCGGGCATGGATATTTGTGCCGTCCTTGGTATAAGGTAGTTGATAAGTAATTTGTAAGTTTAGCGACTGATGACTCCGTAGTTAAGTCCCATAAGCTTAACAAACATTTGAACATTTTTCTAAATTGATCGTAAGATTGATTGTTACATTAGACACAGAACTGCTAGCAATTCCAGATTGAGCAGTGGATTATCCGTTCGGACAAAGAGACTTAATTGCGAGACTTACGTAAAAATAAATTCAAGTTTTACAAAAATATTCAAATGTTTGTGAAGCTTATGGGACTTAACTACGCGGGGTCATCAGTCCCTAAACTTACAAACTACTTACGAACTAACTAATACTAAGGACGGCACAAATATCCATGCCCGAAGGTTTATCCGAACCCCCGCCCATAGTGGCCGTGCAGACCGTGACTGGAGCGCCTCAGTCCCGTCGGCCACCGCGGCCGGCTCAAGTTTTACAGCTTCACACAATTGCAGATCATGAATCGAGTATCTACGACCTGCATTAACGTCACAACGTTTAGCATGTAGTAGTAAGAAACAAATAAACTGTTCTATTTCCGAATTTTTTTGCAGAATCTTATCAGAATATAACCAGAGACAGTTAATTTCAACTGATTTATTCTCTCAGACATATTTATTTAATTATTAATTTATTTACATCTTCCGTCCCTGGATGTGTTCAGGGGGATCGAGCTTAATATTAATGGATGGCTCCCTTCGAGGTGAACAACTTTTATTATAATTTTTTTTTAAATCCGAATATTTCCAAAAACAGTTTTAAAGGGCTCACCCTGTATAAAGGATTCGACTCATGCGGTCTTCACAGCTTACTTTAGTATGTTATCGCAGAATTAGTGGTGTTAGTATTGGTGGCGAGTAGAGTAGAATGTTAGGCAAGGCGCTAATCGACGAAGGCGATATTTACAACGGGGATGTATCCGGCGTGGTCGCCGCCGCTTCTTCCTCCATTGGCCGTCATGACACGGCGCTCGACAGGAGTCCGCAGTAACAATGCACACGACAACGCGCAGTAAACCGAGCGCAGAACGACGCACAGTAACAATGCACAGTGAGGAGGCACGCCCCGGCTGCAAGCGCCACCGCCGCCCGCCACAGTTTATCGCAGACTGCCCCGTCCCTGCGACGGCGTTGGGTCGTCTACAGCCAGCGCTGACGTATCACGGAGGCGTGTGCCTCTGCGATTAGCAATCAGCGCGACGCAAGTCCCAGGTACGACGTGCGTGCGTCTGCCGATGTCTAGCTTTTACTGCGTAACACAGTTATCCGCGCTTTCCCTGTAGCTTCCTTGGAACTGCTCATTCTTTTTAATGAAGGCGGTAGCGGCGCTGCTCATGCGCATAGTGGAGCGGCGAGGCTCAAGGACGTATCGTCGGACAGCTAAGACGAGTGATGCACGAGTGTAGCGCACTTAACCCAGGTAGCGCTAACGTCCTTCCAGAGGGACGAGAATGGCAGCTTACTTTTTTATTCTTGTCTGCAGGAATTCGTGTACAGTGTCATACTTTATTTCTTTGAATCTGCTGCTCCCATTGCAGATTTATTTTAGCTTGTACTGTCGATTGCAAACTGGTTGGATACAGGCGCAAACTTGAGGTTCATACAGAAGAGCCGGCCGCGGTGGCCTAGCGTTCTGCGGCGCGTTAGTCACAGTCTGCACGGACACTAAGGTCGGGGGTTCGAATACCCCCTCGGGCATGGATATTTGTGCCGTCCTTAGTATTAGCTAGGTTATAAGTAGTTTATAAGTTTAGGGACTGATGACCCCGTAGTTAAGTCCCAAAAGCTCTACAAACATTTGAACATTTTGAACATACAGAAGATACTGAAGACTTCCTCGTAGTTGGGTTTATATTTCTTGAACTTACTCCAATTTTTGAGAAATTTATATGTATATATTTCGTCCTAAATGTTGTTTCGATAATAATGATTCATCGGATTAAAATTATAAAACATTCATTTCGACGTCATTCCAGAAAGAAGGGCAGTATTGCAAAACTAATATCGTGATTGTTAAAAATATCACTTATAACGATCTCATGCAGTCATATGAAGGTAATTAATAGCTTCTGAGGAAAAAATAAACCAAAAATAATTCTGCGTTATCTGGGTTAAAGTTCCATCGATTTGAAAGGAGTACGTAATATAATTTTCACTTAATTTTAGCTGTCATTCAGCCTTTATCACATTTTTTTATAGGAACTTAAGCTATAATTCTGTAGAAAACAAATTTATGTAATGTTTTGTATCATTTTATTAATCGATATAACATGCTGAAGTCATTTGTCTACCTCTGCCGTAAACCAAAGACTGTATGTATTATATTTGGAGTGGTCTGGCACAAGGAGGTTAGAATAGTCGTTGTCGCCATATTGTGGAGCCAATAATTTTCTGTTATTAAATCACAGTTCACCCATTTGGAATGTCTGTACTATATCAAACATGTACCAGAAATGACAGTTATTTAAATGTATGAAAGTTAATAGGGTAAGAACGACACAGTGCTTTAAATCATACAAGGAGGCTAGAATATCATATTTCATTGACTCCACAAAATGGCGGACTGGCTTCAATCGACAGATAAGCTTTTCTTAGTAACACCGTCTCCCCTTATTTTAATCTCGCTGGTCTTGCATTCGTAGTTGTTGCGTTAAGAGAATTGTTGTGTGACTGTCGTAAAGTATAGTCGATGAGTAGGAGTCGTTGTGGAACTGTCGAGTAAGTCAGTCGGTGTGTAAGACTCGAAGAGTAAAAAATCGTAAAGTTAAAGGCTTTTGTCGTTTTGAAGAATCGCAGCCAAGTCTGCAGATTGTAATTTTTGTAAGGAAGCCGATGTTAATGAATACTGTTACAAATAAGGTAAAACTTGTAAATTTCTATTGTTATGAATGTTTTGAAAACATTACCAGATTTGAAGGACTTTTTATATCATTTTATATAAATGTTGTACAGATAAGCACATTATCAAGTGCAGTGATTTTGGTATCCCATTAACCCTGAATGTCTTTATTTTAAATATCATTTATTCAAGTAACGAAAAGTATTACAGTAGTAGCACGCTGGTTTGTTGCATCTCGCAATCGAAGTGTGCATGTACAGTCCGGCCACTAGTATATGCTGCACGCTAGAAAATCTGAACATTTCATTTGGTCACATTGTTTCTCAGACACGAGATTAATGTGTAGACAAATTACGAGTTGATTTATTAACTCCTGTACAATTTAAAGTGTTATCCGTTGCGCATAAAACAAAACCACATACATGTAAGATTACTGCATTCAATGTCAGTAGTAATTTATTCTAAAAGGGCAGAGGAAGGTACTAAGTCTCATTGCTTAGTAAAGTTATTTTGTAGCCAAAGTCACAACAAAAATTTGTGAATTTTATCGGATACTGTCACTTAACACAAACAGTGACACGATATTGTTCCGACACACACACACACACACACACACACACACACACACACACACACACACGCATTAATTTGCAATAACGAATCCTACACATACCCTGTAAATTATGAATGTAAACAATTCGGGGAATATCACATTTTAGTATATCTTGAAGTTTGTTGCACCACGTGTGCAATCGAATTTTGTTGACTTTGTAAAGCAGCCAAGAAGAGAAGCTAGTCATTACTTGAAGATATGTTTTCTGCAATGTATTATCAAAATAAGGAAAGTGTAAACAACTAGGTAACCTATTATTCAGGTTAAAACTCCTCTGGTTTGTGTGTGTTTTTACAAAAGTTCCGAATTGGATGGATCTGCCTTGAGTAAAACATTTTATTTCTTCTTTTTATTACCCATACTTATTTTATTACAGTTGCAGTGGGACTTTATGTATTTCTTCGTATTAAATATTCAGGAATTCCTGTTTCCCAATTTTTCTTCGGTACGCACAAAAAATAAAATAAAATAAATAAATAAATAAAAGAAAAATTAAAAACAGGAATATTAGTACGCTTACTATAAACCGAACTTCTATTTTTACTACTTTATTTGAAGAGTTGCGCAGAAATGCTTATAATTTACGTGTTCTAGAATGTAGACTTTTTTTTTTTACTTTTTTCGATTACAAGTTGTTGCACGCCGCCTTCATAGTGATGCCTGTAAAATGTCGGTTTTGATGTTGCTTTCGTCTCAGGATTGACGCTGTGCAGGGGAAGTTTTCAGAAACCAATTAACCGAGTAAGCCGCTTGAAGCCTAATCGATTTTTAATCGTCAGACACTCGTGTAGGCATCCACATATAGTGCTGGTAATTGATAATGCAACACCAAGAAGGACTGGAGATAAAACAGATAAATATATTTGTGAGAAAACCCATATGATCACCTGATTGGAAATATAGTTAAATATCAAGTGAGAAAGATGCTGACATCGACTGGTGTCTCCACTGCTGTCTGTAATTGCTGCAGGCCACTACACTCTAGGCAATTAATCAAAGAGTCTGAGTATGTGCTGTTGCCGTATAGCAGTCCACGGTGCTTACGCCCAGTTCGTCTGGTGTAGCGAACCCATCGCTCTGCATTCAACGACCAGACGTATTCGACAGGCGAGAGATCGATGCAAGTCGATGGGCGACGAAGAAGACTAAAACACGTGTGATCGCGCATTAACCTGTTGGAATGTGGCCGTCGAAAGTTTAAAAAAAAAAAATAAAAAAATAAAAAAATAAAAAAAAAATAAAATAAAAAATAAAAATAAAAATAAAAAATAAAAAGTGTGACTTACTCAGACGTATAATTTTTATTATTCGGGACTGTGTACGAGCTGTTCCATTCTTTACTTTACTCCCAAACACAGAAAGCAATAAGACGTCTCCCAGTACCCTAGGAACTACAGTTAGCAGTAAAACGTCTATCTAACGAACGTTTGTGTGTTCATATTTTATGCGCTGCCGTACCGTTTAACCGATTGTAATGAAATTTCGTCAACATATTGCTTGCACTTATGCGATGGTCATAGGCACCATTAAATGACTGTACGACAAATAGTTCAGGAGATTTGACGTAATAAACAATGAAATGCGCGGAAAAGAGGTGCATCATGCGACGTCTGCTTCTAAACCACTGTACCGATTTCAACCAATTTTGTACACATATTCCTTTTATGAGGTAACAATTGACTTAGGAGTAAGAACTGCTTACGACATATAGTTTAGGATATATGGCGTCAAACAATTATATGGTTGAAAACCTGTGGCATCATACGACATGCGAATAAGGACATTTTATTCATCCTAAAATCTTCATGACTTGTGGACACTTGACCTTCAAAACAAGAGGAAGGTCACTGTCACAAAATTTTGGATGGTGCATTACGGAGGATACTTTACAAATGGACTATGTCAGATTCTACAGGTGTATTCCACTCTTGAAGAAATTTTTTAATATGATTGAACAATTCAGTTTGTCAGTGCAGTATTAATATATTCAGATTATGTACTATCATTTCAATTAATTAACGTGACTAAACAGTTAATTTTCAGATTTCGGCGAAATTTTGAATGAAATAAAATTTCTGAAAATTCTAGCAGCTCTCTCTAGAAGTAACGTTATATTTTTGAGGGTGATAATCATAATCAAAGATACATTTAAACATAGTGTTCACAGAATGTGAATTTTATGTAAGCAATTTAAAGAAAGAATTTTTTTTTTTAAAAAATATGCTTCAGTGGAAAGCATAAAAAGTTTTAAATGACGGCTTTTTGGCTGTCAGCTTTGATGCATACCAAGCGTGCCGAATCATTGGAGTGAAAACCACCAGCAGGGGGAATTTGTCCATGGCGGAGGGTACCTTACAGTGGGTTAATACGTTTATTTCTCTTCACGCTGAAACAGCTGGACGGATTTGAATGAAATTTGGAATGCAGGTAGCTTAAAACCTGAATTAACGCTTGAGATACCTTTTAGGAAGCCACCGAACGGTGCATGGTGGAGGGTACCTTATGTAGGTTAACACGTTTGTTACTCTTCACGCTGAAACGGCTGATCGGAATTGAATGGAATGTGGAATGAAGATAGCTTATAGCCCGAATTAATACATGGGCTACCTTTCGTAAATCTCAGTAGATGCATGGCGGAGGGTACGTTACAATAAACATCCAAATTGTTTGAAAGTCAGCACATCAATGAATGTTTTCATGAAGGAGTCTTATATAATCTGAAAGCCAGTAAATTTAGCATGAAGAAGGGTACCTTGCGAAATTGATACCGTTTAAAAAGTCATCATGAAACTTGGCGCATATACGTATGTTTTCATATACAAGATATTTCATTTATCTTGACCTTGCAAAGTATCTCCGAAACAGATATTGTTAAACGACCTTCACCGGTATCAATGTAAGGCAGGTCCCTATATTTTGTAACATTAAAAAACAAAAGCATGTGTGTTTTATAACACGAACATGTTTCTAAATGGATCACGCCCCGAGACTCAGGCTCAGGACGTGCGCTTCGCAATATCTCTGGACGAAATTGGTGTATTGTGATGCGATCAACGCCATTGTTTATGTGATTTGTCATGCTATAGATTGCTGATGAAATAATACCGGGTGTCCATTTAAAAACGCATGTGCTATCGTTTTAGAATGCTTTAAAATATTTACATTCTTGAGTCCATGCCTCACACTGATACCGGTGAAAGTCATTTTACAATACCTGTTGTTGTTCTAGGTAAATTTTGGATAGTCAAGCTAAATTGGAGATCCTGAATAGGAAGCAGAGGAGCAGGCGGATGAGGATGGGCAGAAGGGGAGGGAGGAGACGGACAGAGAGAGAGGGACAGAGAGAAGGGAGAAGGAGAGAGACGGGAGAGGGGAGATGGTGACAGGTGAAAGGAGATGAACAAAGGAGGGAGAGCAGGAAATGGACAGAGAAAGAGACAGGGGGAGACGGAGGGAGGAACAGGTGAACAGGGAGCAGGGAAAGGAGGAGACGAACTAACAAGGAGACCACATGGGTATCGGATGGTACGTGAAGTTAAGAACTTAAATAACAACCAACGAAACCCATTCGATGCAACTCTCAAGAATTTTCGGGACAATCGACTTTAGTTTCGCAAGGTACAGATATGGACTAAGCACCACTAAGTAAAACAGTAGCCATATCTGTTCGTGGAACCTAGTCGTGGCAATTTTTTATATTTTTTTTTCGTTGTATTCGAATACTTAAACATTTTTAATATCTAATGGTAATTTTTGCCGCGGCGGATTAGCCGCGCGTACTGGAGCGCCGTGTTGCTGTGCGCGCGGCCGTCCGCTGTCGGGGGTTCGATTCCCCCCTCGGGCATGGGTGTTTGTGTTGTCCTTGTTTACCTTAGGTTAAGTAGTTTGTAAGCTAGTGACTGATAACCAAGCTGTTGAGTCCCAAAGATTTACAAACATTTATAATGGTAATTTTTACGAAAAGTGCACATGTTTTTGTTTATTCGTAATTTTATATATTTTATAGAAGGTTGTTAATAGTAATAGTCAATCAAAAAACGTAAGCTATATTTTTTTACAGTATTGACGTCACTATTAGTTGACGACGGCAGTCTTTCATTCATCAGTTTGTGAAGAGCTACGGCACTGTTTTTGGAAAGTCATCTCCGTAGCTACTAATGGCTTTCCAAGAAGCTACCCTACTCAAACATCGTATTACGCAACGACAAGGATTTCAACTCGTCTACATACACATAAACAAAAACTGACACAACAAGAGGAATTGGAGATCCCAAAATGTTTTATATAACTGAATGGAAAAAAAATCCAATGAGATTCGAACTTCCGACTCTATGACGCTGAGCTAAACCGACAGATGCTACACCCGTTTTCACTACTGGCACTTACTGCACTTTGCAAAATTTCTAAGTAAAATTTCTCAAGAACTTTTGAGAGTTGCGTCGAATGACTTTGGCTGATAGTTATTTAAGTTCTGAACTTCACGTTCTATAATTATAAAGAAATTCTAAAAACTGATACCCATGTGGTCACCTACTAAGACTGGCTAGTTTGACAATACGTGGAAGTAGCAAGGACTGCTGTACTTTCCCATAGGACTGTATTTTCAGTCAAGTTAACTTTGTACCACGTATTATCTGCCAAATAAAGTTGGCTGTTTTTATAAAAAGGAAACGAGCAGCATTGACCTTTAATATCTTCTGCTTTTATTACAAAAAACGTATATCGGTTACTGTGCAACCATCTTCAGTGATGAAGCAGAAAATTTACAGCAAGCGTTAAATGGATTAATAAATGACATAGATCTGGTACATCCCATGTTACAATGTATACATGGTACTTACTAGACATTTTAGGTGTCAGGTGTAAATTTAAAGTATACTAAGCACTGTGTATACATTCTAACACAGGATGTATCGTCTATCTTTCATTTTGTAATCCGTGTATCACCTTTTGTGAATTTTCTGCTTCACCACTGAAGATATCGACTTGCTATAATAAAAGCAAAAGTTGTTTTTACGGCCAATACTGCTCGTTTCACTGTTTATAGTGATCGTTGAGAATATCCTTCCATATAATAAAATCGAATCTTAAGAAACTTGGCTGTGTTATATCCGGTCTTTCTTGATTGGTTATCAGTGTCTATATGTGCTTGGACATGTCAATAGGCACTGTGCAGCCTTATACAATTATCTTTAGCTGATACTTTCAAGTGGACATTTTTCGTGATATCTAATCTAAATCAAGCATTCATTGTCATTAGAGAGTGTATTCGAGTGTACGAAAGCCAGCACCGTGCCTAGAGCGTAATATTGACAACAATCGCGATAAAGTTAAGCGAGCTGCTGCATCCTAGGTGCACTTGCGAAGTATAACGTAATGGCATTGAACGAGATAGTTTTTATTTAATATGCCTTCATTCTGACTATTAACTATCAGTTCACATAAAATAAAAGAATACACATTTACAGCTCCAGCGTGCTGTATACTTCAGGTCAGCAACGGACTAATTTGAAAACAAAATCACTTATTTACCAAATGCCTATTTTCAGACTAACTAGACCCCATTTTCAAGTAAACGATATATTTGAATGACTTAAAAATTAATAAAGAAGTGTTTCTTCCAACTTTGCATCACGCTACGTTAGTTTGTAATAGGATATTCTGTGTATGCGTTAGAATACTACAAAGTAACTTACAGAATTATAAAGAAAGAAAACTCATATGCAATAGATAAGTTCCCAAAAGTAACTGATTTTTGTAACTTAAAAATTGAGCTCTGCTATTTCTACAGACACATTACCATCATAAAGCGCTTGTAACCAACTACATGTGATAAAAAAACAGTCCTAACAGAAAGGAATAAAATAACGTAACTATGCCACCCTTCGCATTTCGACTTAATGGCGAATCCATGCGTAGTGTTTGGTTGCCATTTTTCGTACCATACAAGAAGTTGGTGACGGTGTCATGTTTCGCTAATAACTATGACTTTGCTAACATGTTGAATGAATGTCTGTGATTATATGTCTGGACAATTAACATTGCTTAATCAACAATCAAACAGTTTGATAGACACGTGCCTCATTCTTTTATGTCTTAATCTTCGAACAGTAAATACCAACAAACCGGGAGAACAGCAGATCGGATACACACATGACATAGTAGCAACATAGAACCACGTGACTATTGGCAAATATTAGCCGGATATAAAAATAACAAATTTCAAGAAATCCCGCTATTTTAAACTAGTAATGAAATTCCAAAAAAGGCCTCGAATGTCACATCGAGTACCGACCGGACACCATGTCGTCCTCTGTCCGAAGGCGTCATCGGATGTGGGTCGGAGTGGGACGTGTTGCCGGCCGCGGTGGCCGAGCTGTCTGCGGCACGCCAGTCACAGTCTGCACGGCCACTACGGTTGGTGGTTCGAACGCCCCCTCGCGCATAGATATTTCTGCCGTCCTTAGTATTAGCTAGTTCATAAGTAGTCTGTAAGTTTAGGGACTGATGATCCCGTAGTTAAGTCCCATAAGCTATATAAACATTTGAACATTTTGGGGACGTGTTCCCCGCACGCACTCCCGGCCATTGCGTCGGTTTCCGTGACCGGAGCCGCTACTTCTCCATCAAGTAGCTCCTCAGTTGGCCTCACAAGGGCTGAGTGCACCCCGCTTGCCAACAGCGCTCGACAGACCTGGACTGTTACCCATCCATTTTTAAGCCGCAAAAGACAAAAAGGGCAACAAACATTATAAAGTGTACAAGAGCTTAATGATAAAAAGGTACGAAATCGAATATTTACACAATGAATGAAACTTTCACTCTGCAGCGGAGTGTGCGCTGATATGAAACTTCCTGGCAGAAACTTCCGCTGCAGAGTGAAAGTTTCATTCTGGAAACATCCCTTAGGCTGTGGCTAAGCCATGTCTCCACCATATCCTTTCTTCCAGGAGTGCTAGTCTTGCATGTGAAGTTTGGAAAGTAGGAGGCGAGGTACTGGCGGAAGTAAAGTTGTGAGGCGGCATCGTGAGTCGTGTCGGGATAGCACAGTCGGTAGTGCGCTTGCCCGCGAAAGGGAAAGGTCCCAGGTTCGAGTATCGGTTCCGGCTCACAATTTTAATCTGCCAGGAAGTTTCATTTACACAATGATTCGGCGAAAAAAGTATATACCTTATACTGCAATATGTTTCACAGCTTTGTAACCACGTTATTTTTCCATTCTTCTAGAATAAATGCAGAACCAACTGATGATGGCAGTATTTCCGCCGAAACTAGTATGGGTATGTAAATAAATGTTTTGCATCAAGGTGCGGCCACAAACCCACATTTGGACCATCAGTGTTTCGTGTAGTTTCCATAATCTGCCCTCAGACGTAAGGCGGTTTTTTTCCGCTAATCAGATCCATGTCTACTCTGGTCTTCTACCGCACTGTAGGCTAATACTAGCCCTGCGCGATTCATTTTTTATGTTAAACTAGCGTCAGTCTGGGAGAGCCGATGCATGCATTGATCGTGATCGGGAAGAAAGATGTGCCGCGCAGCTGCGACCTTTGATCTTTGACGCATACCAGTCAGAAAACCCCTCACTCATCTAAATTGTTAACCGCTGATGCCCACAGTAATGTCAGTAGCCTACTTCGTTATTTCTCCGCTCTGACGTCAGAATCGATACCATTACTGATGCAGATATGGTGCACTGTATAAGATCAGTCGTTATGGCGGTAGAGTGACAAGCCTGCGGGATCTTCATTGTTATCTCTCTCGTGAATCAGTAGTTCATCTTGTATCGACACAATAAAACATACTGCCTATTATCTAGTAGCGCCGTCTATGGTTCTGTACTACTGCTGTTGTGGACCGAAAGATTGTTCCGTGGGCGATTTAACAGTTTGCCGAAGCACCCAAAATTCAGTGGTAATGCGGCGTACTAACAAACTGTAATCTACACTTATTGATTTATTCTAAATAAATGCGGTGTAGTCCGTCGTTCTTGCAGATCAGTACACTTTAGACTGTCGTGTTTTCCTCTAACACTGTAGGGTTTATGTTTGAATTATAAAACTGTCATGACGTTGGTATAAGATCAATTCGGGCAAAATGCAAGTGTCCCTTCGTTTCTGCTTCATATCGCAGAATCTGTAAAATAAATTGATACATGAATTTGGAATTGTCAAACGATTAAAATTTGCATCACCAAATTGGATCGTCATCTGCATTATACACTTAAAAATTGTGTGTGTTCTTGCCACAAGTAACAAGAACATTGTATCATTTTTTTTTCTCAAGATGTAGACATAACTCATCGAAACCGGTAAAAAAAGACCAGCAAATAAACTAGCGACCTGTTTTATAAAAATTTTCGATCGCTCTCAATAGGCGTAATATGCCACTTTACTATAACATAAATAACTTTCTCACCAGTTCCCATACTATTTTCAAATGAAACAATTGGAAAAAAATCGTTAATAGATTTGGCTTGTGAATGTAAACATGATCTAAAAATGAAACTTTTGGGTCTGGAGCGCCACGCTGCGGATCGCGAGGCCTCCCGCGTCGCAGGTTCGAATCCTCCCTCGGGCGTGGATGTGTGTGTTGTCCTTAGGTTAGTTTCACTTAGTTTAAGTAGTTTGTAAGCTAGGGACAAATAACTAAGCAGTTAGGTCTCATAGAATTATCAAAATTTGAACATTTTGAAACTTTCGGCCAGTTTCGCACCCCTTATTTGGCAAAGTTGCTCTGAAGGAACATCAAAATTCCGCGTGGTTTTCTGAAACATGTTTCAAGTTTCATCCTTTGGATAGGCAACAGTGCTTGAAACTAACATTTAGGCTCTCCAATGAAAAGTGGCTCTTTTGTGAAAAATTTAGCAATAAACTGAATCTTTAGCGGACACTCAAAGCATGAGTTACCGAGGTACATGTTTGTTTCAATTTTGAGACAATATTTTTCGTGATATCTGGAAAACTGCTTATAAAAGGGAAAGAGGAAGCCTTGAAGTTCATTTATTATTAAAAATTGTTGACAAGTTCTTATACGGGAGACTGAAAATTGACTTATATATATTGGAAAGATGAAGCCTGGTAGACCACTACAAAATGGGAAATAAGTGGAAAAGAATAACGAAACAGCATCTCCTGTTCCAGTCAATGATTTACGGTATGAGATATATGACAATATATTGTCACTTGACAGATTATGAGCCAAAAGGAATTTGCTAGTTTTGTCTTAAGGGATAATTGACTGTAAATGTGGAAATCATGGGATTGTTTTGAACTTTGCACCAGAAACGACTTGGTTTCACGCGTTTCACATGAAATAGTCCAAAATACGATAATTTCTACAGTCATAAGACCAACACTCTAGTACGGATACTGTACCACCATGAGAAGTTTTTGAGCAATGTTACTTAAAAACCAGAAACTATATTTTGAAGAAAAAAATCGTATAATTCTGTTCACATGGCCCTACACATTTGATTTAAGTAACATAATACTTTTTCTTCTCGTGACTTCTGTGTGTACTGTAACACTACATCGCGATCGTAACATTAGAATCGCCATTTCCGTCATTTTTGAATTTTACTAATTTTTACGAGACAGAATTCACGTGGTTTTTTTTTTTTTTTTTTTTTTTTTTTTTTAATTTTGAAAGAATTGAGCTCATATCTTTGTAATACAGAATAGTCAAGGCAACAGAATAAGTTAGCCACAACACCCTAAATTACAGTCACTTTTGTTAGAAAACTAGTATAAATAGTACGCTCAGTCGTGTTACTCTCTCTCTCACTCTCTATGTATTCAGCTCCCTATGAGTTAGGTCTCCGCGATTAGCTCACTATGAGTTTAATTATGGGTTTAGTTACGAACTTGTTGATTTGCGACATATTCATATTGTATTGAGATTTTTATAGGATCAGGTGAATAATGCTAAAGTGTTACGCAATTTGCGACAGTAATATCTATGGACTTTTAGATCGGGTTAGGCTTCAGAAGATGGTTATAAAAATTCTGACTCTCGAAGATATAATGATCACTGTTAGATAGATCAGAATCATAATAACTGTTTTATCAAGAGTACTAAAACTTACATTATGAACTTTATTTAAGAAGATCAAAGTTGATGTGAACTGTAATGGAGATCGGAGATTCTGTTGTAAAACATTAACTGTGAGAAATATAGTTACCGAACTGTGAATTATTGAAGTGTCTTTGTGCAAGTGTTTTTATTATATACGGTGTGATTTTGAAGAATATAGAAACGAGTGAGATTTAAAAAGTGTCTTAACAGAGTTCTTTCGTAGTTAGAACCTTTATTTTGAACAGTGCTTAAATGAATATCTATGACTGTGATAGCTCGCAATATCTAGTAAAATTTACTTAATCCTCTATTAAGTGAGATGAACCGTATTAAAAGCAAACTTCCAAAGACTATTTCATGAATGGTATAAATAAATTAATATTTGTGTAACTGACTTCGTTTTTGTGAACTGCTGGGACAGATAAAAAAGATAAACTTTCATAACAATATATAGCCCCTGAGATAAAGAATCTGTATGTCCAAACATTTTAATAAAGCTAAGGACAATAAATAGGCTCAGGAAAGTAATACTTCGCAGTACGTTCAGGTGAAATAAGAAACAATAATTCAATTCGATCGATCAAACAGGAGTACCAACCTAAATTTCTGAAGTACAAGGTAAGTAAAATTTGATAGCCTATTACACTATGAAATCGAAGAAAAGTTACGCAATTGCCTACCATAAATAATCATCATCAATACTAGATGACCCAGTGAACTTCGTATCACTTACCTCTTAATATAAACCATATTAATTTAAATCGTATGTATTTTAGACCTAGTAGCTTTATATAGGCACATCATCAGATAGTCTAAGTGTCGATGAACGTCGAATGTGCAAAATTTTATCGCAGTCATACGAATGGTATTGATATCCCAAAGAAAAGAACTCTTTCAGTTTTCCACAAAGTATCCTATTTTCTGGCCAATTATTCCAAACTTTTACTTCACTCAAACCTTCCTCTCGCTTTGAACGTCGAATGTGCAAATTTTCATCGCAATCAGATGAATGGTATTGATATTTCATAGAAAAATCTCTCTATTTTTCCCTGAATTTTCCAATTTTCCGGGAAACTTTTCCAAATTTTTAATCCAAAAGAACGTTACTCTTGCTTCGAACGTCAAATATGCAAAATTTTATCTCGGTCAGACGAATGATATTGATATCCCATTGAAAAAGGCTTTTTCAGTTTCTCGCGAATTTTCAAATTTTCTGGGTAACTTCTCAAATTTTTAGTTCATAATAATGTTCATATTTCGCTGAACGTCAAATGATCAAAATTTTATCACAATCGGGTGAACGGTTCTCAAATTAGTCTTGAGTACATTTATAAACACATAGAAAAAGGAACTTGGTTCGAATTTTGCGACTTTTCTTTTTAACTGTCCTTATGTTTTTAGTGAAAACTTTCCCAAGACCATAACGAACAAATAGGAAGAAGAAGAAGAAGAAGAAAAAAGAATTACCCCACTTTGTCGTGCGATTAGTCACTTATAGTGCTGAATTCAATCAAAAACACATTGAAAACCGCACTTTCAGTTTTTCTCAAATTTTCCAATTTTCCGGTAGATTTTCCAAAGTATTTATCTCATACAAACCTTGTCCCGTCAAGGCGTACTCAAGTGATGCTTTTACAACCATGTGGCGATTGATTTTCATTCATAGAAAAAAATCGCTTTCGGTTTTTCCTAAATTTTCCTACTTTGCTGGCGACTTTTCGAAATTTTTATTTGATGCGAATCTTCCTCTTGCTTTCAAAATGAAATGTACAAAATTTTATCGCAATTGGACGAACGGTATTGACAGCTCAGTGGAAAAAGCTGCTTAAGTTTTTCCCGATTTTCCTTTTTTCCGGAAAACGTTTCTACATTTTATCACAGTTTAAACCTTCCCTGGACTTACACGAATATTTCAAGACTAAAATTAGCCGAATCGGTTGAGCCGTTCTCGAGTTTTAGCGAGACTAACGAACAGCAACTCAGATATCTATATCTATAAATGTGAATGTCTGTTCGGTGTACGTTTATCACGTCTGAACCACAAGAGCTAAAAATTTGTGCAGTTACTAATGTCTACCCGGGGAAGGCTTTAGGCACGGTTTTACGGCGATCGGATAGCTATTTATATTAATTTGAATGTCTGTTCGTTGTACGCTTATCACGTCGGTACGACGAGACGCATAGACTTAAATATTTGTACGTTTACTAATTTATTCCCGGGGTAGAGGTTTTAGGCACGGTTTTATAGCGATTCGATAGATATTTGGTTATTTGAATAATATGACGCGATATGCGGAACTATAATTACTCTTTGAAAATTATATTTACTCTTTGAAAATGATTTTATTGTTACTTGAGGGTTGATAATGATAAAAGGGTGGATTATATTGGGATGAAAAGTTATCGGTGTATGTAAAATTCTACGTGTGTGTTAATATTTCGCTCTGCAGCGATAACTACAGATGGCAAACGAGTGTTCTGTGTGTAATTATTCTCCGAAATCTCACCGTTGTACACCATATTAGTTCCATGCTGATAGCTGTAAGGGGGTGGAAGATATGGTGATTGAAAGTCGTCAAATTATATATATATATATATATATATATATATAAAGACCAGCGATGACGTTTGCTACTCTATAGCAAGGAGGTTACATACAACGAAACATGATGCCACAGACCATATCTTTGGTTTATGCGTGCTACAATGTCTTCAGCGCTTTCTCTGTAAGGATAAGCATACGAATAAGGTAAAAAAAAAGAGAATAAATAAATAAAGCAGTGAAAAAGAAATTTGTTTTAATACATCTCTTTAAAAAAATCGATTTGACTTTTCGCGCATTACAGCTCGTGATCAATCTGTGATATTATTACAATCATTATTGTTGAATTTCGTCATTGGATTCTTCGAAATCAGTGCATTTTTACGTGTGATTTGATGTACCAACACGCGAGCGGAGCCGCAGGTTTAAATAAAGAACAGAAAGTAACCTCAAAATACGAAGAATGTTACAATGCCAAATAAAGAGTCAAAGAGCCATCGGCTTTTTACCTATGGGCGGTTGAGTTTTACTTTTGTCATGGGCTAACTTTATTGCTGGTGATATGTCTGCCTGCCTGGGCTCAGTTCGTTTCGCCGCGGTGGAGTAGCCGAGCGGTCTAAAGCGTCTCGCTGCGGAGCGCGCGGTTGCTCGCCGTGGAGGTTCGAGTCCTCCCTGGGGCATGGGTGTGTGTGTTTGTCCTTAGGTTAGTTTACCTAGGTTTAAGTAGTTTGTAAGCTACGGACTGATGACCATGCAGTTTGGTCCGATAGATTTACAGACATTTGAACATTTGAACATCAGTTCGTTTCGGGCACACGTCAAGCGCGGCGGTGTGCGACGTGAAGGGCACTTTGGCCGTCATGTGAGACCCCTGAGGCCGGGCTTCCCACGCGCCAATACGCGCGCGACAGCGGAAACCAGCGTCAGCCGGTGAGCTGTCACAGGCGCGCTGCGTGCTCAGCCAAAGTGTGGCCGCGTTCTGACCTCCTGGCCGGTGTATACCAAGCATTTAGCGCGCTACACTGCCGCAGCCTCGTCATACGCGTACATCAGCTCCGATCGCTTGTGACGAAATGGGGCGCTTCGCAGCTGGCGTTTTCATTTCCACGCTGTGTTACAGGGAGTGGACAGTGTTATATGAACACTAGCCGAAAACCGGCCGCGCTGGCCCAGGGGACTGAGGCGCTCCAGTCACGGTCTGCACGGCCACTACGGTCGGGGGTTCGAATCCCCCCTCGGGCCGTCCTTAGTTGTAGCTAGTTCATAAGTAGTTTGTAAGTTTAGGGACTAATGACCCCGTAGTTAAGTCCCATAAGCTTAACAAACATTTGAACAACACTAGACGAAAACCCGGCGTTGCTCGGCTATTTATTTATTTATTCCAACTTTGAATTAGTACTTCTAAATGTTCAAATGTTTGTTAAGCTCATGGGACTTAACTACGGGGTCATCAGTCGCTAAACTTACAAACTACTTATGAACTCCTTACGAACTACGACGGCACAAATATCCATGCCCGAGGGGAGATTCGAACCCCCGACCGTAGTGGGCGTGCAGACCGTGACTGGAGCGCCACAGTCCCCTCTGCCACCGCGGCCGGCAGTACTTCTCTTGGTGTTTCACTGTGTTTGCCTCTGTAACTTATAAAATAATAGATGACGGGAAATTTTAATGCGTTAGGTCAACACAAGAAATGTTACACTTTCTGTGGAGCTATAAACATAGTTTATTGTATCATTTTCCAAAGAGTTACAGCACAAAGATATAACTTTTTAAATGGAACACTAGTTTTTTTCTATCGTGCATTGGATTCGTTGAAACCAGCTGCGTCCAAATCAATTTAAGCTACATTCCTATCACTGTTAGTTTGGGAGCTACAACCCTTCAAAGTTTAGGGGGCGGAGGCTACGACAGCATAGTTCACTGGCTGGTGGTCATGAGACAGTGGGCCATGCCCCAGGGGATAGCCACTCGGCCAGTCAGCAACGCTATCGCAGCCTCCGCCCCCGGAACTTTGAAGGGTTGTAGCTCCCAAACTAACAGTGATAGGAATGTAGCTTAAATTAGTTTTGACGCAGCTGGTTTAAACGAATCCAATACACGATAGAAAGAACTATTGTTTCATTTAAAAATTATATCTTTGTGGTGTAACTCTTTGGAAAATGATACAATAAACTATGTTCATAGCTCCGCAGAAAGTGTAACATTTCTTGTGTTGACCTACCGCATTAAAATTTCCCGTCACATATTATTTTATAAGTTACAGAGGCAAACACACTCAGTGAAACATCCTTTTCTTTTAAAAATACCTTACATTTATGGGAGAATATTTTAAGAAATGAAGCTGTCTTGCACACTGTACAGAATTATAAATACACTATCCAAACAAAGAAAGATAGTAATCAATAAACAAATGACATATAAAATGCGTACGATCTCATATTTATTGAGTTGTATGTTGTAAAATTGTATAATTTTTCAGGTATATATTCATTTGTATAATTAGTATATGTCTATAAAATATGTTGCGAATACAATTAGTAGTAAAGAAGTAACAGATTAAAACTTGGTACGTGGTGCTGTGGTTTTCTATGAACTTTCCTGTTTATTTGTTCGTGTCTCATGAACTACATGTCGTACTGTGATACAATTTCGAATGTACATTCAGCAACATGAGTGTATAATGTCAATAAAATTTCCTGCGGCTACAATGTGTAGTTAGAAAGCCGAAGTGTTAGTCCATGAACAGCGGAAAAGTACTAAGCGATAAACTTTTTTCTTTCAACATTTTACTGCGGTTTTTAGCGATTTTAAATATAATAAAGGTTTGAAATTACCTTTCAAGTTTATTACAAGTCGGTAAGTACTCTCATTCTCACACAGTGTATGAATAAAGTTTTTTTTTGCGATTCCTGTTGTTTATGAAGTTATACCTCCTGAACCATGTGTCGTGTGTGATTCTTAACCCTACAGGAACCGTTACTTCGCCGGCCGCGGTGGCCGAGTGGACTGAGGCGCTCCAGTCACGGTCTGCACGGCCACTACGGTCGGGGGTTCGAATCCCCCCTCGGGCATGGATATTTGTGCCGTCCTTAGTCTTAGTTTGTAAGATTAGGGACTGATGACCCCGTAGTTAAGTCCCTTAAGCTTAACAAACATTTGAACTTTGCAATATTGTCGCGTGATGTAGCAGTTTTTCTCGCATCTCATTGTTTATGACTTCATATCTGGTAAACTGTATGCCGTAATATGATAAAATTTTGAATATACGTTCAGTGGTATGTATGTATACTGTCTGTAACAATTCTTGCGAATACAATTCATAGTGTGCGAGTAATGAATTGTAACGTTATGCCAAAAGCCGTTATTTTACTGTATGGGCGCCGAAAAAGTAGTAAGCGACAAACGATTTTCGCTTTTATCATTTCGTTGGGGTTGTCAGCGAGTATAAGTTACCTAAAGGTTTGAAATTATGTTTAAAGTTTGTTGCAAATCGCTAAGTATTCTCCTTCTCAAATAGTGCACTGATAAAGTCACACTATCACGTGCCACAAGACTGGGAAGTTTTCATTGGTCATGACGTCATATCTTCGAAACGTTCATCCCTACCACAAAGTCCTTTCTTAGCTGACGTATTTTACCTATACATTACATTCCTACCAAAGTTCAGCTTCATAGGTGATTTCGTGTTTAGTCAGTGAGTGTGTGAGTGAGTCAGTGAGTGTCCTTTCGCTGTTATATAGATAAATATTAACGACCGACCGAATATTCGGTTACGGCCATTTTCGGCCAAAACATGGCTTTCGGCCGCGGTTTCGGTTTCAGTCTGAAATCAGCCTATCATCGCTTTGGCCGAAACTAACTTTCATAGACTTACTGATAAAGTCGGGTCGCGTTTGGGATGGATTCAGCGCGCGTAAAAATTGCATTTTGTTGTTAAACATAATATAACGCAATCGTATCTTATAATGATATTCTTATACTGTGTTTGTAACAATTGAGGGGTCTTCAATGCACCAAAAACAAATATGAATAGCGGATGTTGTCTTAGTGGAGGATTTGCCAATGCGCAAGGTGAGGTGCGCAGTAGCTTCACTGCCTTTGCTGCGTAAAGGGTATATTACACGGAGCGTATTTGGTCGCTAGTCGCTGGCGACTTTGGACGCAGCTGCTAAATTCGTTCCGTGTAAACAAGGACAGCGAACAAAGCTGCTGTTCCGAAACGCGAGCGTCTAAAGTTGAAGGGTGGGCTACTTTAGACGCTGGTCGCTTGCGTTTTTGGTCGCTCGCAAGTGTTGATCGCCCCGTGTCATATATAGTAGCATATAAAGTAGCCACCAGTCAAAACAAAATGTCGAAGAAAGTAATAAATGCTGGCATTGTGTTTCTCGCAAGTCTTAAAAGAACAATCTACCAAAATCGAAACGGAGAAGTAAGAAAAAATGAAAGAAAATGGATAAGTAGGTAAATTGGGAGGAGGGATAAATATAGTGCTTCTGCAAATCTTTTGAGAGTATTATTGTGTGAAGATCCTTCCGTCTACAGAAATATAATGGAGATGAGATATTTTATTGTTTTCATTTTTGTTTTCAGGTGTTTCGTATCCATATCCCCCAAGAAATCTTCAGTCTTCAATTCGTCATTCGTCAAACAGTTGGTTAAATTGAGTGTCTTTAGTATTTAAATAATCCTTTTAATGACCTATAATACTGGAAAACTTTGATAAATTTCCAGAAATTTGATTACAATTCCACTTCATATTTTGTTTGGCGGGAAACAGAACTGTTTGGTATCACCTAACCTCCAAAACAATGTGTCATATGCTACGTCACATTTCCGTTGTTTTTAGGAAGACGCTAGCGTCTGAAGTTGCTTCGTGTCATTGCCTCAACGTATTCGTTCGCTATTCGCCTATACGCCGAGCGACAACAGACGCCAGCGACTAGCGACCAAATACGCTCCGTGTAATATACCCTTAACCGCCGGGACTCGAGTAGTCCGGAGCTGGTGTCTCTACTAGCTCCAACAGCAGTGTTGCCGCGGGAGCGCCCGTATGCTGCCTACAGGGGGTTCAGAAGAGAAATTGAACCTCAGCCGCGCATGCGCATTGCAACGCTGCGGCCATTGCCGTCTATATGAAGCTGCTGTGCTACTACTCGTATACAGGCTGTCTCAGCAACGTAAAACGTTCCTCGTGCGATAAAAATCCTTTGAATGTGCATATAAAATGATCTGATAAAAGAACGAAACGAATATTGATAGTTTAAAAACACTTTTTATTTTATTTATTTACTTTTTTTCACGACAAGCTTTTTTCCTGGGATCGCTGAACCTGTGAATACATAGGATGCGCCGCTACTACTATCATGTATAGTTAAAGGTATATACTGTTGGGGATACTGTGATTAACTCAGTGGATAACTTGAAAATACCATATCTGCACGAAATGTATACCTGTAAATTGCTTAGATAGCAACTACATCCATGCACTAAATCGTTTACAGAAACTTTAACAACGACGCTGGGTAAGAGCGAAATTCCACTCGTGGCTTCATAAGCACTTGCTATCTAATAGCGGAAGAAAGAGAGCACTGATTAACAGTAACAGATAAGCGATCGCGCCAATACTCATTGGCTCTCGGGGGGAGGGTGTCAATGTTTTGAAAACGACGAGTGCGAAGCGATAGCTGAAATTTCATCGAGCGCTGGTGATACGCCGATAACCTAATCCAGAGTGAAAGCGATAAGAATCCGTCAGCTGCGGCGAGCTCCTGCCATCTCCAATATGCAGCTGACGCTTTCGACCGGCCGGGTTGATGAAACACTGGGCTCATAATCCGCTGATGAAAACGCTGCCGGGTGAATGGTCGTCACGAGTAGAGTGTTCGTGAAAGAACGAATTCTCTCGTGTAAGAGCTCTGCTGGTATCTCGTTTCAAACAAAGCTGCCACCACATACTAGCTGACGAGAGTACTTGATGAACTACTGCAGTATATGGCTATAATGAAATATCGCATCTGCTCGGTACTTCGAACCAGTCTTTTGTTCGTAATCTAATTAGGATAATGACATATGATACATCGTTCAGGTTTTTGCTGCAGCTGTCTTTACTAATATCTACGTTAGAATTCATCCAGTTGTTTCATTTTGAATAATTACGGTGCTACACAATAAATGCTTTTATAGCGTATGTCAACTTCGTAAAGGCGTCACTACGAAGAAAC
This sequence comes from Locusta migratoria, assembly GCA_026315105.1. Classification (NCBI taxonomy): domain Eukaryota; kingdom Metazoa; phylum Arthropoda; class Insecta; order Orthoptera; family Acrididae; genus Locusta; species Locusta migratoria. The sequence goes on along the minus strand of CM048746.1, from coordinate 149,812,772 downwards.
ACTATAATTTTGTGAAGACCTTGTCTTACAAGAGCCTAGACGGCGAAAAATTTCTCTCTTACGAGGCGAGGTCTGTCGCATGGTATAATACAGAAATTAGTATATGGCTTATGTATGGGTTAGTAGTTCCTAGTCTGTGAAGGGCTGTTAATGAAATTGTCAACAGCCGAAAATGCTTAGACAGGACAACTCGCTAAATACAGTGGAGGATCTATGTTCACGTCTTTCAGTACGAGGTCTGCCAGGAAAGTAATGATTTTTCAAAAATGTTCAAATGTTTGTAGAACGTATGGGACTTAACTACGGGGTCATCCGTCCCTAAGCTTACAAACTACTTATGAACTACCTAAGACTAAGGACGGCACAAATATGCATGCCCGAGGGGGGATTCGAACCCCCGACCGTAGTGGCCGTGCAGACCGTGACTGACGCGCCTCAGTCTCCTCGGTCACCGCGGCCGGCAGTAATGATTTTTCTATTTCAGGAACTACACGTAGTAGGACAACGAAACCAGTGGAGTTGATAGAGCTTTGACTCCACGTAGTGAAAATCTGATGTACCTACGGTGAACCCACGTGACTTTATAAGATATTGTGTGAGGGTGTGTTTTGCTAATCGGAGAGGCGGTGGGTACAAAACTGGAACAACGCTAAGTCCTCAAATTTGGTGTGAAACTCAAGGACAATGCAGCAGAAATATTTAGAAAATTAAAACAGACGTATGGGGACTACACAGTGTCCCGTGTACAATTTTTTCGGTGTTATAAGACATTTGTGGACGGCAGGGAGGAAGATGAGGCACGTTCAGAAAGACCAAGCACGACACGAAATCAAAATGTTGCCAGAGTGAGGGATCTGGTAAGAACAGATCGGCGCTTAACGGTTAGGATAATTGATAAAGAACTGAACATTAATCGCCAAGCAGTGTACGAAATTCTTACTCAAGATTTGGAAATGGAAAAAAAAATGTGTGAAAATGGTGCCAAAGAACTTGACAATTGAACTAAAGAAGCTTCGCATTACTGTGTGTCGCGACCTTATCAACCGCATTGAAACTGAATCAGACATTATCAAACATTTTGATAAAATTCAATACACAGACACCACAAAAACTAAAAATTAAAAATTAACTTCAATAATTAAAAGTTCTGGGTGCAGATGTGTAGAGATAAAATCGTACAGCTGGTAAGACGTGTTTATTTAGAGACAACCAGTTTCACATCGGTATAGAGGCACCTTCAGGTAACATTAGAAAAATTATTAGGCTGCATGATATTTAGAAAACAGCGCCCAGCCTTCAGGAGGCCTTGCCAAAATACTCTCACCCTGAAAGCTGGACACTGTTTTCTAAATATCATGCAGCCTAATAATTTTTCTAATATCACCTGAAGATGCCTCTATACAGATGTGAAACTGTTTGTCTCTAAATAAACACGTCTTAACAGCTGTGAGATCTTATATCTACACATCTGCACCCAGGACGTTTTATTATTGAATTTGTATTTAAGCTGTGGTTGCCATTTTCAGAAAATTATTTGTATATTTCAAGTGATGAGATATGGGTTTTCGAGTATGACCCTGAAACCAAAGGACTAAGTACAAGCCGGCCGCGGTGGCCGAGGGGACTGAGGCGCTGCAGTCACGGTCTGCATGGCCACTACGGTCGGGGGTTCGAATCCCCCCTCGGACATGAATATTTGTGCCTTCCTAGTTCGTAAGTAGTTCATAAGTAGTTTGTAAGTTTAGGGACTGATGACCCCGTAGTTAAGTCCCATAAGCTTAACAAACATTTGAACATTTGACTAAGTATAAACAGCTCAGCACGACCGAAGAAGACCAGGAAAAGCCAATCAAAAATCAAAGTCTGTTCATTTGCTTCTTTGATCATCAAGGTGTGATCCATAAGAAATTTATTGCATAAGGAAAAACATTGAATCAACAATTTTACATTCAGATCCTTGAAACACTAAGGAATCGGGTCATTCCTGTCCGTCCTGATATGACCTTGACATGGATCCTCCACCACGACAATGCGCCACACCATACTGCTCTCTCTCTCTCTCTCTCTCTCTCTCTCTCTCTCTCTCTCTCTCTCTCTCTCTCTCTCTTCTCTGTTAACTAGTATCTTGAGAATAAGGACAATGCTGTTTTGCCACAACCCCACTATTCCTCAGATTTCAGTCCCTGTGATTACGTCCTATTCCCCAAAATAGAATATGCTGTTCTTCCCCATCATTTTGGGTCCGTAGAAGACATTGAAAGGATCGTGACACGGGAACTTCGAAGGGTATCACTTGAGGACTTCCAGAAATGCTGCAGTGAGTGGGAACGACGTCTGCGTCGGTGTGTAGCTTCCCAAGGGAACTGCTTCTAAGGTGACCATGTGGTTTTGTAATGCATTATCAACATGTTTTACAAACACAGTCTCATTACCTCCCTGAAAGACTTCGTATTAGTAATTCGCGATTTTTGTGTACTTTGCCACAAAGAAAAGAAAAAGACATAGGACTAACTGATTCAGACTGAATAACAGTTATCCCCGAGACGAAATTATCTGCAACTTGTGCTTCTATACTCGAGTTTGAGGGTGTAGTCGAAAGCAACAAATGGTGAACTGCAAAAGGGAGAAGCATCAAATAATCTTTCTCATGTGAGAATAAGTCTGCTGCTGCTATCAGTTGCTGTTTGACTGACAGGTTAAGTTTAATTTCGGGATTATGTAGTCAATATCAATTTTTCATGACATTGGTGGAAATAGGCATCCTCGTTTGGTGTATACGAATGTTAGTAAATCTATGGGACTTAACTTCTTTAGTCATCAATCCCTAGTCTTACAAACTACTTTAACTTAAAATAACGTAAGGACAAGACACATACCCACGACCGAGGGAGGACTCGAACCTCCGACGGCGGGCAACCGCGCGCTCCGTAACAAGGCACGTTAGAACGCTCGGCCAGTCCACCGCGACTGGTGTTTACATAGCAAGAAAAATACTCCATGTAAACAGTAATCAAGTACCTCTGATACCATCAGTGGCGAGAGATATTGCCAAAACAAATGAATAACACCCAACATTTGTCCTCCTCTTCCTGCAAACACTGTTTCATGCCATCATATCAGAACCAAGCATATGCTCATTCAGCAGTCAGACAAATGCCCAGAAGGCCCTTTGCAACAGTGGCCGATACGTCGGACGGTTTTAAATCCAACACATTAATTTATTCAAATGTTCAAATGTTTGTATATCTATCGGACCAAACTGCTCGGTCATCAGTCCGTAGCTTAAATCCATCACATTAATTTATTCAAATGTTCAAATGTTTGTATATCTATCGGACCAAACTGCTCGGTCATCAGTCCGTAGCTTACTGACTACTTAAACTAAAGGAAACTAACCTAAGGACAACACAAACACACCCATGCCCCACTCGAACCCCCGACGGTAGGGGGGTATACAATCGCCATCAACAGGCCTGTGAGCAGATTTAACACACGGTCGATGAACCTATTTATAGCATCAAAACAGGGCAAGATTCAATACTATTGTCCGATAACACTACAAAGGACGCTCTGTTTGTCTTCTGTTATCATTAATCGATAGATGTGTATGAACGGCACAATGTGTGTGGGAGGAGGAGGATATTTTCCTGATGGGGAAGTTGGTGGAAATAGATGAAATGTATAGAGTAATATAGTCGCCGGCCGCGGTGTCCGAGGGGACTGCGGCGCGTCGGTCACGGTCTGCACGGCCACTACGGTCGGGGATTCGAATCCCCCCTCGGGCATGGATATAAGCTATACAAACATCTGAACATTTTGTACTATAGTCGACATAATCGACTTGCGAGAGTCAGCAGCTGCACTAATATTTGAAATGATTTACTGTCTGACTATCAGTCCACAGTTAAAACTAGCTTTTTGCATTTACATGTTTCGAGACATCAGGATCAGCTTCAGAATTTAAAACAAGATAGAAAGGAAATATGTTCTAACTGAAAACCTTTTATACAATAATTTGATTGTAAGATTAGCATACTTTACGTTTAACATAGTTGTACATAACTGAAGAGGGTTACCTTCGTAGTTGCGACTGCAACAAGTCTATGTTATGACAATATCTTTGATTTATGAGGGCATTTACAACTTTAATATGTCGATTTGAGGTAGAGGTAGGAGGTGTAGATAGGAGGTGTAGATAGGAGGTACAGTTGGGGGAGGGAAAAATGGGGTGGTGGACGCTGTGGGGGAGGGGGGGGGGGGAGAACTGCTGCGAGAGTGATTGAAAGAGAGGAAAGAAGCCGGTTGTTGGGGGTGGGGGGGGGGGGGAAGGATTTAGCAAATATGGTCTTAACTGAAATTCCAAAAAATGCGATTACTTACAAATATTTCACTTTTGTTAGAACATAAAAAGTGTGAGCTAATTAATGGATTATGCAGCAGAAACCATAAAAACCGAAATAAAAATGGAATGAGATAGAGTATCAAAATTTTCGTTGTGTTGCAAAAAAAAAAAAAAAAAATTATATATATATATATATATATATATATATATATATATATATATATATATATATATATATATATATTGGGTGTAAATCAATACAGCAAAAGTTATGAAAATGTTAACGTAAAAATTGTATAAAATTCTATTTTCTAACTGGCAAAACATTAAAATACAAGTAGTCAGTTTGGGACGGAGATTAATTGTTGTTGCTTCTGCTTGGTAGCGTTCGGTTTCAAAACGTTCAAACGTTTGTAAATCTATCGGACTCAACTGCGTGGTTATTAGTCCGTAGCTTATTGGCCTATTTAAACTAGGGTAAACTAACCTAAGGACAACACAAACACCCATGCCCGAGGGGGGGGGGGGGGGAGAGACTCGAACCCCCGACGGCGAACGGCTGCGCGCATCGCAGCACGGCGCCCCAGTGCTCACGGCTAATGCTCCGCGACGGTGGCGTTCGGTGGAACGCAGCTTCTACCGTTTTCAGTTAGTACATATTTCTTTTCTATCTTTTTTAGATTCTAAAGATGATACTGATGGATCGAAACATGCCAAAAAATAAATAAATAAAAAACAACAACTCTGCAGGGATTGAGAAATCTAAATATTCCATTAAGATTTATTGAAGACAAGAGCCAAGATCGCTTTATATTTTTATTAAGATTACCCCTTTCGGCAGTTTAAGTGCTATCTTCGGATGTTATATTTCATTCTTCATAACATTATTATTCAAAGTTTTTTTAAAACGCCTTTACTCGCCAATTATTGGCTTGTCAACATATAAATTATTATTTTTTTGATTTATATGTTGACAAGCCAACAATTAAGTTGGCGAGTAAAAGATGGAAAGATAGGTAGCAGCAGATGAAGAGAGAGTTGGGATGAGAGAGAAGGAAAGAGACGGAGGGATGGACTAAGTTAAGAGTGGAATAAATAAGTACCTGGCGACGCCGGATTTTAGTTAGTCTAAAATGAAATAAAGTATTAAACAAGCGATCTTGGCATATATGTTCTCATCAAAATTTAGATCGCCCCCTCGCTTGAAAAATGTCAAGCGTATATAAGGTTACAAAATGTTCAAATGGTTGTAAATCTATATGACTTAACTACTGAGGTTATCATTCCCTAGGCTTACCAATTTCATATTAGTTTAACTTAAGGACAACACATACAGCCATGGCCGAGGGAGGACTCGCACCTCCGACGGGAAAGAACCGCGCGCTCCGAATCAAAACTAAAAGTTAAATTACTATATGGTGACGAATGATAGTGATGATAATATTATCAATATTTTCTCGCAATAGTGAATTTCTTTTAGCATCACTGTATAAGGTATAGATGTTCTACCAAATGGTGACATATGAAAATTTACGCCGCGCGGAACTCGAATCAGGGTTTCCCGCTTTTTGCGAGCGGTCGCCTTAACCACTAGGCTCGCTATTGCGAGAAAATATTGCTAATATTGTGATCACTGTAATTCGTCACCATACAGTAATTTAACAGATACCTAAGCGAGGCAAAGACGATAACAGCGTAGGTTAATGCCTCTTTGTTTTCATTCTCCATGGTGCGGGAATACAGATTAAGCTGCGAGTGCTATGGGATGAATGCAGTTGACTCACATGTGCAGTCAGTGTGGCATATGGAAGTTTGGGTCAGTCCTGGAGTCGTGTTCGTGTTGCCTAATGGTTGCCGGGCGCCGTGGCTCAGCGCGCCCGGTCAGAGGGCTGAACGGCCTCTGTAATAAAAAAGCTGAGCCAACAACACATCGAACAAAAACGAACAAACTTGATCAACGTCCGCAACGAACAGAACTACACATAGAGCAAAAAAAAAAAAAAAAAAGGTTAAGGCGACTGCTCGCGAAAAGTGGGAAACCCGGGTTCGAGTCCCGGCTCGCCACAAATTTTGATATGTCACCATTTGGTAGAACATATATACCTTATACACTGACGCTAAAATAAATTCGCTATTGCGAGAAAATATTGATAAACCTAAAAGTGTTTACTACGACTATTGAGGTACCCTGTATGTTGCTCGATACTCAGTCCATTCTCCATAAAGCGAAACACAGGCGGAGCCGCTTACCTGTTTGTGCGACGCCTCCGGACACATGGCGGTACGACCAGCGCGCAGGCGCAGTGCGAAATGCGCGAAGCCGGCGGGTGTAGCCGCGTTCCCACCTGCTCCTCCCCCCCTGTGACGCGGAAACAAGAGACGACACAAAGGACGCTCCCGTATTCCGCCCGCGCCCCGCTTCGGGAACCGCGAGTCAGGAGTCAGGAGTCAGCCGTCAGCTGACTGCGCCCACCGCCCACCGCCCACCGCCCGGCCGTGTGAATTCCGCCGGCCGGGCTGACGCAGCGCGACGCGGCGTGGCGCCCAGACACCTCACCCACCTGCTGGCTGGCGACCGTTCACCCGATACCTGACGTGAAGAGCTGCGATACCAGGTGATTCCTGCCACTTCGCAACCGTAGCGCCGCCCAGCGGCTGGGTAGAATAAACATAGCCCGAAAACGATTGTGTGTTGTGATAGGTTGGTCCAGAATTATCTACTTTTTCACTAGATACATCCTTCGGCACAAATATTACTAGTCACCAAACGTGATGGTGAATTTTCTAATGCCGGCCGCGGTGGCCGAGGGGACTAAGGCGCTCCAGTCACGGTCTGCACGGCCACTAAGGTCGGGGGTTCGAATCCCCCCTCGGGCATGGATATTTGTGCCGTCCTAGTTCGTAAGTAGTTCATAAATAGTTTGTAAGTTTAGGGACTGATGACCCCGTAGTTAAGTTCCATAGACTATACAAACATTTGAACATTTTTGAATTTTCTAATACAAACCACAGGACCCGTAATTCTGGGTCCAAAATTCGCATATTAGTAACGTATTTTCAAAAAAAATGTTTCATCCCCTATTTCACCCCCAAAATGATTAATTTTCTGAAACTACCGAAACACGTATCTTTTTAATTCTGACCAAGAAAACATACACCTATATATGTGGTTGCATCTTCAAAATTGTCTTAATAGCAAAAGATTTTCGAAAAACATCCCCTCTCCAATTTAACCCCCTCGATGGCTGAATTTCCAAAAATACCGAAACACGTACTTTTTAAATTCTAACCAACAATACAAGTATCAATTTTTGCAGCTCTAGCTTCAAGATTGTCTTAATAGCAACGTGTTTTCAAATAGAATTTTCATCCCCTTTTTTACCCTCTTACTTGTTGAGTTTCCAAAACTACTGAAACTCGTGTTTTTTAATACTGACCAAGATTCCATATCCAAAGTATCTTAGTTGTAGCTTAAAATTTGAGTTAACAGCAACATTCCATATCCAAAGTATCTTAGTTGTAGCTTAAAATTTGAGTTAACAGCAACATTTTTTTGCGTCCCTTGTTCTACCCCCTTATTGGTTGAATTTAAAAAAAAATGCCGAAACACGCGTCTTTTAAATTCGAGCCGTGATTTAAAATCCGAAATTTTGTAGTTCTAGCTTCAAAATTGCCTAAATAGCAATGTATTTTCAAAAAAAGTTTCATTCCATATTTCATCCCCTTACGGACGGAATATCGAAAAATCGCTTCTTAAATGACGCTTACAGAATAAGATCAACAGCCTCTACTAATTTCAAGTTTCTATCTTCAGTGGTTTGGGCTGAGAGATGAGTCAGTTAATCGGTCAGTCAGTCGGGACATTGCCTTTTATATGTAGAGATTTATAGCTACGAGTTCACTTTTTCAAATTAGTAGGTAACTGGTAAAATTTGTCGGAATATGTGCCTATAACGTTTGTAAAATTAAAGTAGGAAACTAAGCAGGCTCTACTAAAATCATTGGTGTTGCCAGGATTTTATTTCCCGAGAGGCTTGCAACTTATGGACATCGTAAAAAAACTGACGTGATATTTATTATTAAAAGAACTTAAAACAGACATCCATGGCTGTCGATTTGCTTCGAACAAGTTTATTCCTGATGTGACTTTTCAGGCTTTACCGGCGGATCTGTTCCAAATACACTTCACGGGTTTGCTGCCGGAGGAAATTGTGCATCTCCCACAATGTCCACTCGCGACAATTGCTCGACATCTTCGCAGTTTGGAAATTTTTTAAGGATGGACTTAGCCGTTAAAGTTAAAAAAAAATTTGAGCACATTCTGGCATTCAATCCAGTTGCTATTAAATTCTGTGCAGTCGATTAATTGTTTTAAAGCATTAGCGTAACCCGTTTGTTTTAAAATAATTTTGAATTTTCTCATTACGCTTATGTCAACTTTACTTGAACTGTCAACTTCAGCTCTTCAAATTTGTTGAAGTAGCATTTGTTTTAATAACCCCATCCAATCATTTCACTCTGCCTTATTTGTTTAACCATAAAGTTTGAGCTGTCAGTAGCAATTACATACGGTAAACTAACATGTGAACGCATAATTTTTTCCATGTAAACAGCGCCACGTGAGTTCGTCTTATGTAATTATTAAAATAAATACTTCAAATGTTCAAATGTTTGTATAGCTTATGGGACGTAACTACGGGGTCATCAGTCCCTAAACTTACAAACTGCTTACGAACTACCTTATACTAAGGATGGCACAAATATCCATGCCCGAGGGGGGATGAGAACCTCCAACCGTAGTTGCCGTGCAGACCGTGAATGGAGCCCCTCAGTCCCCTCGGCCACCGCGGCCGGCAATAAATACTTACCACATAATTTGTTTCCTCGTAAAACTGTTCACTCCAGAAGGGAGATATTTAAAACAATGTTCAACCACCTGAAGACAGGCGAAAGCCCGAAACCAATCATGGAATACATAAAATCTTTTTAATTGTGACTGGTAGTGGAAATTGTTTCATACCCACACTCTTACATTTCGGCTACATGATAAATGTATGTCAATTTAACTAAATACTTGAAAATTACTATTACGAACAATTTCAACTGCAACCACATAGATAATGTTATGAGTATTGCGCACGATAGACTGAGCATTTTTCGGCAGAACGATTAGAAGCAAATCAGCTACAGAAACAAGACACCACTTCACTCTCTTATGAATTTTTAAGTGACGATGGCGTATGGTCCATTACTTCACCGCAGATGCGGTAGCAGATCTGGAGCGGGAATCTGAAATGGCGAGCATAAGAGGGCACTGGCGGTGGCGCGCAACAGCCGTAGCGTGGGGCTTCTGGAGATTCGGGTGCGACAGGAGGCGAGCGAGGATAACCAAGCGCTCAGGCTATGTCCTACGTGAGCGACAAAAGCGCGCGGCAGAGCGAGACAGCTTCAGGCGACAAAATCCGACCACACGTATAGTTACGGAAGTGTGCTAGCTGAACTACACCCGGCGCGCTGCCTGTCGTTCGCGACAAGTGGCGACGTTTGAATTCAAACACGTTAGAATCTTGTCGCTGTCTCACGCGCGACAAAGTATCGAGTTTGTTGAGAATCGTCTGCTTGTCGAGGTTTTAAACGATGTCGTAAGAATTCTGCGGGCTAATAATCCCTGAAGTTTATGAAACTTCAACTGTTTCCGAAATAACAGAATATAGAATTGCAGTTGTACATATAATTAATTTTGATTGGGATATCAAGTGTCCAAAAGTAACTATCTCGTAAATTTACGACTGATGTTATTTTTTTAAATTGTTTCTAATATGACATCTTTTGATTTTATTCGGAGTGGTAGTTTGATGTTAACAATGATAACGCGTTTTAAATAATTATATTTGTGTGCTTTTTAAGCATTTGCATTAACAACAAACTTACTCCAGAAAGAGAGAGAGACAGATAAAACTAAGATGTCACACAAGATGTATATAAAATTATGTTTCTCAATAAAATATCTTGATATACTGTTTCAGTAGGTATTTAATGTGTTTGGTAGGCCTTCAGCGGGATACGTGTGTTTGCAGTAAATATGAATATATTGGTATTAACTTGGTAAAACATAACAACTTGGTAGCCCACATCACCAAACCTATGCAACGCCCACTGCTAGCATTTCCGTCCAGAATGAAATGATTGCCGGCCGTGGTGGCCGAGGGGACTGAGGCGCTCCAGTCACGGTCTGCACGGCCACTACGGTCGGGGGTTCGAATCCCCTCTCGAGCATGGATATTTGTGCCGTCCTTAGTTCATAAGTTCATAAGTAGTTTGTGAGTTTAGGGACTGATGACCCTGTAGTTAAGTCCCATAAGCTATACGAACATTTGAACATTCGAATAAATGATTTACCGTCTCTTAGAGTAAAACTCATTTTGTACTTATTTATTTGTTGATCGTTTGTAGTCACAAAAGAAAAACTCGAAAGTATCTGTTCTCGTCGTTGTATTTTTCTACTGATCTTCACTGTCTATCTTCGTATTTGAAGTTATGAGTGAAATAGTCAACGAACATTATTCACTTCGTAAATTTAATGCACAGCACTGTTTTTACGTCTTATAGCCTAAAGTAAATAAAACTTTATTGCCTTACTCTGGAGCTATCTTTATTCTGCGGCTTACGGGTGCCAGATTTTAGAAATACCTGATCGGTTCTAGACGCCCTCTTGTAGCGAGAAGTTGTCGCTTACGTAGGACACACGGCCATGTCGCCGAATGTCGCTGCTTGTAGGTGCAGTGCCGCGTAGCTTTATGTCGCTCGCTTTTGTCGCTCGACTAGGACACAGCCTTAGGGAGACCACTGACACGAGTCGGGAGGTCCGGGTTCGAATCCCGGCAAGGTTCACTCTTATCGCCACTAAATTATTTCAATGCTCTAGTGCAGTTAAACTCATTCCTTCCTTTCCTTCGTTATTTCATTAAATTAAGTGTGGTCTTCTAAAACGTGCCCCTGGAAAAAAAAAAAGTGAACACCAGAATCGACATTGTCAGAAAACTGACTGGGTCAGGATGGGGGCAAATGCAGATACTCTTCGTACTGATACATTGGCATTAATTTACTCCACGGCAGAATACGGTGCTCCAGTATGGAAAAATAGCGCGCATGTACGTAAAGTCGACGTCAAACTGCATCAAGCTATGAGAATAATTAGGTGCACTACAAAGTCTGCACCACTTCCATGGCTGCCTGTATTGTGTAATATTCCACCTCCATTAATGAGACGAGAAGCAGCAGCAATAAGAGAGTTCCACAAGGGCTCCACTCACAAGAACTCACTTCTATACGGTCAGCTGCAGAATATACCTACCAGCAGACTCAAATCCAGAAAACCACCATGGCCCATGCAACAAGCGCCCCTTGTAATGATGTCTGTCAGAATGGATAGAGGTTTGGCAAAAGTTTCCTTCGACTAACTCTCATTTTGTAGCTGATCCTAACAAACGTGTGAATGGATTCGGTCTTTCCAGAAAGCTACTGACGACCTTGAACCGATTGCGTACGGGGCATGTAGTGCCTACTTGTATCAATGGGATACGAAGATATCCAGCGTGTTACTGTTGTGATCCTGTGCAAACTATGCAGCACCTGATTGAAGAGTGTACACTACGAAAATTACCTGGTGGACTCAGTGAGCTGCATTTCGTAACAAGAAGAGCTGTAGAGTGGTTAAGGAATGTAGGTATACAATAATACTATTTTCTCTGGTTTGTTTCTGTTACGCGTATTTGTATATAGTTTTTGTATACGTAATACTTTATACATGAAAATTTTTAAATGGACTGTAGTATAATCACCTAAGCCACACGAATAAATAAATCGCAAAGGCGATAATCGGACAATGTAAGTATTAACACTCAGCTTTGCAATGCAACCCGAAGCTGAGAGGCAATGAATGTAATTCTATATTCTGTACGGCTACCGGTAAGACGCAAATTCCCCCCTCCCTCCTTTCCCAACACACGTGCGGTTTTATCCCTGACCGCGAAAAGATCTCCTTAAACCTCTGGATTTACGAGCGAAAGCAGGCTGCACAGAGAATAAATTTCCAAATTTAGGCCAAAGGAAGCGGTTGGACAAAGTCTGCGGTTGGCTTTCGCCTCAATGAATAATTATTGCGGGGAACTCCTATTACTTCCACTGTGTGCGTTGTTGCAGTATTTTCTAGAGAACTGGATGAGGGACTTTCTTTCGACCAGTTAATGGTAAAACTAGACGAGTTTTAACAGGGTAGGTGCAACATAAAAATCTATTAAGTGGACGCAACGAAGTGAGAATATATTATGACTTAAAGAGTTAGAAAAGAAGAAAGGAGAGACAGGATGAAAAGCACGTAAAAAGGGGTACTTAAGAACTTATCACTTATCTCGGACTTTCATTTAACTGGATGTGAAGATAAAAAATAAACGAATCGTTTCAGCAACGCAACTCTCAACATTGGAGTTTTCGGGCATTCTTTACATCTGACTATCTGTACTTCGACATATCATTGGTAGTTAAGGTTAAAATGTGCAAAGCACACGAGGAACACATAGTATTAATAAAATTAGCGATAAATATTACTGTAATAAACGTAACTACTGCAGTAATGTCACTTCTATCAACATTGTATGAGTACCGTTTCTCGTTACACAACGTTTCTGTTAAATTAGAGATAATATTGAGAAACAGTAGAGTATAGCAAAAATAATCGAGTATTCAATTCTGGGCCGGCCGCGGTGGCCGAGCGGATTGAGGCGCGTCAGTCACAGTCTTCACGGCCACTACGGTCGGGGGTTCGAATCCCCCCTCGGGCATGGATATTTGTGCCGTCCATAGTGTTAGCTAGTTCATAAGTAGTTTGTAAGTTTAGGGACTGATGACCCCGTAGTTAAGTTCCATAAGCTATACAAACATTTGAAAAATGTTTTGTTATTCAATTTTGGAGAAGTTTTTGTGGTAAAGAAGCCAAAAACGAGCTAAATGTAACAGTATGGACGATGTTAAACAGAAGCAGAAACAGCTAGAGACGAGGAAACCTTCTAGAATGTTTACCGAGATAGTGCTTTATTATTCGACAGGAGGATACAGTAGGTATATGCCTAAGAAAGTAAGTAGGTGTTGTGTGTTCCATCGACGTGTAGCTGAAGTGAAGAAAGAGATTGAGAAATATTGCCAGTTATGTATACTTCTACCCAAGGTACAGGTCGTATCGGAATCTCGTATAGAAGCTATGCAATGATGTCAGGCACTTGTCGTGAGATTTCAGATACAATAATATAATGAAGATCATTATGTCAAAAGAAAACTGCGCAATCTTTCTCACAGCGTATGGAATATTACACTTATAACGCTGGCCTTGATGGCAACACTGACGATTTTGGAATTCCAATATTTGTGCTGTGAAGAAGACATCAGCTGGATCGTGCTGTTCTCCTTTTCCATTTAATACTACGTGCGTAACTTTAATAGTGTCTGCGTAGTACCTAAAATTAAAGACAATGCCGGTTTTGGCGGGAAAAGTGTCAGTTGGACTCACGTCACGCCCGCCGCGTGCTTTCCGTTTGCCCGCGGCTGTGGCCCGCCAGCGTGGTCTCTACGTGCTCTTGGCCCGTCGCGCTGATGGGAAACCCGGAGAGACTTACCTCCTCGCCGCGGCTGATTACTCGCTTATTCATCGCAACTTTCGACGCTCTCCGCTGTCAAACTAGCGCGCTTTGCGCTCCAGATGGGTGTTGCACGTTGTTATAATGTCACGGGTTCTACACCATATTAGGCACGTGTACCACTGTCGCTGGCTTTTCAGTCATTATACATCTGGGACACTCCAGAAATAATGGCTCGTGTGATGTTATATAGCACCATCAACCTTTAGCGAGCGATAGAACAAAACTTCTCAACCTATCTGTGCTGGTTTTATGATGCAGTATCGTTATTGCAAAATTTGTCTCGTCTTGTATAGCTTAAAATAATCTCTGACTGCATTTCAACAGTTCATAATTGAATGTTATCATACTAGATTCCATGATGGAATTTGTGCTCCACGACTGTATTTGACTTGTGGAAATTTTTCAGCAATCAGTCGTAAAAATATTTATTTACTTGCAGATCTAGATTTAGACCACTGTGTGGTCATTATCAGTGCTTAAAAACAATTAAAATACTTAAGCGCTGATAATGACCACACAGTGGTCGAAATCTAGATCTGCAAGTAAATAAATATTTTTACGACTGATTGCTGAAAAATTTCCACAAATAATTAAATGTGTCTTTTCATAACATTATAATGGCGTGATATCTTTACAACTATGACGCTATTAAAATTTCTGTTATTCTCGTGCGGGTGTCTTATATTTTGAATACCCTTGAGTTGTGTCGGTTATTGACCAAAATTTGCCCAATCTAAAACTGATTACACATCCACAAACGTACAATTTGTCACTCTCTAGAAGCTAAAAGCATAATGGTTATCATCCTAAGGAGAGTTTTTAGGCAAGACTCTTATGACATGGTTTCCACTGCAAAAATTTTAAATTACCAAGGACCTGATAAGAAGGGAGACAGGAGGACTTAACTGTTGAAGCAAAATACTACGAGAAATCTTTTGAATAGGGAAAAACCAGGCAAGTGCAGTTAATGCGATCCGGAAACAAGGTGGAATTATCAGAACTGTTTTGAAAATATATTGTTTTAGAGAAGGTTTGCTCCTATAATGTGGTAGCAGTAAGACAGATTATATGGTAGAAGAATTACCATAAGGGAAGAGGACTACTATGACAACCAAGAATTATATTTTTAGATAATATATGAATCTGTGTCTTAGCTTGTTCTTATTAATGTATTTTACAGTAGAGTTACAGTTACAAATTATGATAACGAAGTGTCACTACCCCTTGTACCCCTTGCGAAACTATAGGTGGTAAAAATATATGCTGATTCTATAAGTCAATTATTCGAACAAAGTTTATATAGTTAAATGGCATATTATGCCTAAGGAGAGCGATAAAAATTTATATAAATCACACTTTCTTCAGCCAAGATCGCTAGTTTCTTTTTTTTTCTCTCTCTCTTTTTTTTCTTTACAATTTTCTCCTGTTTTCAATAAAATAAAGGGTTACTTGTGAAAATCAAATATGAGGAAAAGAACATTCTCAAACGATTAAAATTTGCATCACCAAAGTGGATCGTCATCTGTATTGCACATTTAAAAATTGTGTTTGTTCTTGCCACACTACAACCAACGAATAAACTAGCGATCTTGGCTGAAGTGTGTTTTATATCAAGTTTATATACTTGATGGTATATCACTGACCCACATTAGTCTGGCCATACACTTCTTGCAGTTTGCCTGAAAGTTAAAATTTGCTTCTTCCGAGAAAATCTGACTATTCTCTGAAAAGGAACAACACTGGTCAAAAAATTTGGGGATGACTTGAGATATCTAGGTTCATAAGTATTGTCATCGGCAGAATGAAAACGGTTCGGCGTCTTTCTGTCGGTTCTACGGAGAGGAGACAATAACATTACAGCAACCGAAATAGTGACGATTGAAGATAGATGCTCCAGAGGGGGTTGGTTTTGACTTGTGTTTACCAAAAGGATTACACCAGCAGTTGGGTTAAGACAGTAGTGAGCATGTAGTGCACTGAAACAACAACGTGACTCACCCGAAGCTGTTGCATAGAGAGCCATAGGAAGGTTGGAAGTGGAACGGAGGTGGCTGCAGCTATTGGCGTCCCAGAGTGTAATTTCCGGTTAACGGCCTGTCAAGACAGGAGGCTGAATGCAACTCAGCTGCAACGCACCCACCAGTCAACAACAGGATATGCAATATCAACATAAACAGTCCGAAATCACCTTCGGGAATGTGGCTTCTACGCCCGGATGTCTGTAGCCGCAACACCGTTTAGCTCGCAGATGGGCGGAGGAACATCAGGACTGGAGTCTAACGAATGCGCCGGGTTCTGTTCACAAATGAGTCAAGATTTTGTGTTCAGCCGGATAATGGTCGTTCCCTCATCTGGAAATAACATAGAACTCGGAACTATCCTGCTTTGTGCAGGAAACATCACCATATCATGTTGGTGGATGAATGGTGTGGGTAGGAGTCAGTATTGGCGAACGTTATTCAGAATGGAACCAGATCATTCCATCTCTTGTTGTTTCCTACGCTGGTACCACAGGAGATGGGTTCCTTCTGGTGAAGACAACGCTCGTCCTTAGAGAGCTCTACAACATGCTGGAGAGCATGCTTGAAGCTGAGAGATCTGAACGAATGGAGTGGCCAGCTTGTTCATCGGTCTTAAACCAGATCCAGCATGTCTGGGATGCACCTGGCAGACGCATTGTAGCCAGACCAGCACCTCCCACAACGGTTGCATAGCTGGATATTGTACTGATGGAAGAATGGCCAAATTTCCCTCGAGAGCTAAATGATAATCTCATACTGTCCATGCCACGCAGGTTTGCAACTGTACTGGAAGTCCGAAATGATCACACACTATATTAGAAAAGAATTATGGAAGCCCGATGGTGCCTCACTATCAGTAATCGCCATGTAAACCTCAGGGAAGGAGTTGAGACAGAAAAACATTGTAACCAACACCTGAATAAAGTATGTTGCCATATATATCTCTCACCTAATTCCCTAATTACTTTGAGCAGAGTAGGCCTACTTATAAGACAAATCTGTATCGCATATTGTGAAACAAACAAAGACTACTGCAGCAGTAGCGATAGGGCCTTGGGAACATCGAGAGTTGGCACTTCAAGTTTATCGGTTCCCGACAGAGGCCGTGTTCGTATGAACAATATGACGTACGCGAAACTTGATTTGCCTAACCGTAGTTAAATACACGGAACTTACAGTCTGCAGAGTAGCTGTGTCTCGTCTTCATAGAGACAGCAACGGACTACATGGAACGCTGCCTGAAGATTTATGTCTTTATTGAAGCTCAGGAGTTGTACTGGGCAGCAAAGGAACTTTGAAACTTAACTTCATCAGTCTGCCTGTACAAAAGGTGACTATTTATTTAACTGTAATAAATTTCTCTGGTGTTACTGAGGTTGTGGGATTCTTCTGTTAAAGTTTATATCGGCACACCTACTATAAACACCCCCATAACAAAAATGAAGTTCTAAAGCAGATAAACGACAAAATATCGGTTCGTACGCTTCCAAAGCTAGTGTGCAGTAATTTGGTGTCTTCTTTGTTTTTTCGCCTCCTTCTTCGCAGTTGCAATTATACAGTTTGTATAGGTTTAATTACCGCCTTTTGCAACTGCAAATTTGCGAAATACAGACCAGCCGCGTTTCGCTTTATTTCAAAGCATCTTCAGTCGTGTTTTTTATGTTGCCCTCTTCTTGTGTATTTTGTAGCACTCACATAGGCCACTTTCTGTCGCTGTTTTGAATTACACTTGTTTACAAAAGTTGCCGAAAACTCGTCATTTCTGTAGCCTCACGGACTGCCACATGCCGATTTTTTGCTCAATTTTTGTAAAAAAGTTTAATTGAAAATAGTGATAAAGTGGCAATGTTAGTAATAAATATAAATAACACTTCTGCTACCAGTCACGATCAGTAGCAGAAATGTTATTTATATTTACTAATGTCACAGTAGCAGGCTTTCTAAACCCATTTTCAAGTGGATAAATTCAAGGCAATGTGCTAAAAAATGCACATGAAGAGGGCAACATAAGAAATTTGACCACTGTAGATTCTTTGAAATAAAGCGAAACGCGTCTGGCCTGAATTAGACTAATTTATAGTTGCAATAGGCGGTAACCTAACCTATACAAACAATTTTAGATGTAGATGTGGGCTTCCGCGGCCATTGTCACTTTCAGTAAAGTCCTATAGGGTGTTAGATCGCATCGTCATCATGTAAAACCAACCGACGTTTCGGTCACTATTGCAATTCACCTTCTTCATGGTATTCGTCTGACTGCTGATTGTGGGCGAGCTTGCGTCTTATGCAGAATGCAAACGCTAATGACAAGGAAAGTACACCATAGAAACAGTAATCAAGAACGCCCATTTCCACCAACAGCGTCAATTAATGCAAAAAGCAATAAAGAGTGCCCAAAATCCCTCTTCCTCAACAGATATTTCACTTATACAGGGTGTTACAAAAAGGTACGGCCAAACCTTCAGGAAACATTCCTCACACACAAAGAAAGAAAATATGTTATGTGGAGATGTGTCCGGAAACGCTTAATTTCCGTGTTAGAGCTCATTTTATTACTTCTCTTCAAATCACATTAATCATGGAATGGAAACACACAGCAACAGAACGTACCAGCGTGACTTCAAACACTTTGTTACAGGAAATGTTCAAAATGTCCTCCTTTAGCGAGGATACATGCATTCCGTCGCTCGGAATCCCTGATGCGCTGATGCAGCCCTGAAGAATGGGGTATTGTATCACAGCCGTCCCCAATACAAGCACGAAGAGTCTCTACATTTGGTACCGGGGTTGCGTAGACAAGAGCTTTCAAATGCCCCCATAAATGAAAGTCAAGAGGGTTGAGGGCAGGAGAGCGTGGAGGCCATGGAATTGGTCCGCCTCTACCAATCCAACGGTCACCGAATCTGTTGTTGAGAAGCGTACGAACACGTCGACTGAAATGTGCAGGAGCTCCATCGTGCATAAACCACATGCTGTGTCGAACTTATAAAGGCACATGTTCTAGCAGCACAGGTAGAGTATCCCGTAAGAAATAATGATAACGTGCTGCAGTGAGCGTAGGTGGAAGAACATGAACACAAGCACTGAAGTCAACATTACCGTCCTTCAATTGGGACAACTGGCGGTGAATCGAGGAAGTACAGTAACGAAACAATTGGGTATTTTGACAATTGTCTGCACGAATTATTTCAATTTACATTTAAAGAGAAATACTAAAATGAGCTCTAACATATCCACATAACATATATTCTTTCTTTGTGTGTGAGGAATGTTTCCTGAAAGTATAGCCGTACCTTTTTGTAACACCCTGTATATGACACAAGCTCTCCCACAATCAGCACTCAGACTAATACCCTGAAGAAGGTGACTTGCAATAGTGGCCGAAACATCGGTTGGTTTTACACGATTACGATTTGGTCTAATACCCTAAAGAACGTTATTGAAAATAATTTTTGGCGTTGGGCGGTTAACTGATCCGAATAGAATTGCGAATTAGTGGTCGCAACACGGGCAGTTCGTTTCTTTATTGTTGTACAATGATGTGGCCGATTACCAAAACTTATTTAATTCAAAAGACGTTGAAATGTGTCCATAGAAAATGTATGTTGCTGAATTTGTAAGAAAATGTCTAATCTTGTGCCTCCTGTTTTGTGTCGAGTAACTTGCTTGCAAGAAAAAATATAATATTGCTTCAACTGTGTGTATCGATATGTGTACATAAATCTGTGAAGTTTTTTTCTTTGGCAAAGATTATGTATCGCATAGTATTGTAGCTCGTGCAGAGAGACAGAGAGTCAGACTGGTGATTCAGCTCGCTTAGAGAGCAGTTGTGTATATGGCTCCGATGTAGAGAAGAGGCTGCAGTGCCAGCAAGTGTATATTGCATTTCATATAATCGTGAAAAAGGTTGTACCACCCTTGGAATGAAGGTAATAGCATTCCATGTAATTAAAAAAATGTTCAAATGTTTGTTAAGCTTATGGGACTTAACTACGGGGTCATCAGTCCCTAAACTTACAAACTACTTTGAACTACTTACGAACTAGGACGGCACAAATATCCATGCCCGAGGGGGGATTTGAACCCCCGACCGCAGTGCCCGTGGAGACCGTGACTGGAGCGCATCAGTCCCCTCGGCCACCGCGGCCGGCTCATGTAATTATGAAAAGGTTGTATCATTTAGGTAATGTAATGGTGATTATTAATAATAAGTAACAAAGTTGACCTTTCTTTCCTGTTTCATTTACGTAGTTATAAGATTAACCTAATTCCTTTATTTGATAATTAGTTATTTGTGGTTTTAAAGTGCAGCACTGATTCTGGTAATCTTGTTGAACACATTTCTTTATTGGTACCGTAGTAAATGATTGTTATGCAACACTGCAGGTAATTGAGTATGATACTGAGTTTTGATAATCAGCTACTGATCTGCATAAAATTCTCGTAGTCGAACATTAAGGAAGTGGTTTGTGTTTTTAATATGTTTCTCACAGTCAAATTTTTTGAGTATAGTCAGTGTGTGTTTCATGCAGGTTACATGTCAGTTATTTTGTTAAAAGATCAGTTGCGCACATAATCAGTTTAATGCACTGTTTCTCATTTAACAGTATATTCATCAATATCAGGGCCATAATTAAACCAAATTACTGTGTTAATGAACAATGTACGTGTTCAGTTAAATTTTGATGAAGTTATCTGATGACTTCGTGATTCTTGACTGTTGGACATCAATATATGACAACTATTTGGACTGCAACTAATAACAGATAAGGTTTTTAATGAGTAACTTTAAAATAGACTACTTTTGTTGTCTGATTAAACGATAGTTTCAACATTAAACAACACCTACAACTTATAGCGTAACTAAAAGCTTTGGTGCGATGTCATTGTCAAATGGCTGGAGAGCTGCATGCGAGTAATCTGGCAGGCAGCCGTGTGGCCATGTGCGCAGCTCGGCCGCCATGAATAATGCAGGACATGCGCGGGCTGTGATGAGCCGTGGCGGCCAGCTGCTAGCGGCTTTTCTTCGGAAGCGCGCTCGGCCCACTGTCTGGTGAAGGCGCGCTTCTCAGAAGATCGTTTCATTGCTTCGTTGTGTTTACCGGTGACATCATCAGGTCGATTTACTGCATGTCACCAGTGGCGCGTCCCACAGCCGAATATTTTCCGTTGTGACGGTGGTTGTGGGGGAAACACTTGTGGCGTGTAATTCGCTACGCGTGTTCTCCATGTTTGAAAATGGTAAAGAGAAATGGGGATTTCATGAACGACGACCAGTTTGGCCTTAGGAAAGGCGAGGGTGCGAAAGATGTAGTGCTAATGATGTCTTCGACGTACTGAGACAAAAAGAATTAAGCTACAGTAAAATACGGCTAACCTTTATATATGTGTATAGGGTGAGTCATAAATGAGGAAAAATATTTCGTCAAATTGTGAAACACTGAGCTACAAACATAAATTCGTTTTCCGCATGTTCCTATGTCAATAAATGACAATGCAATTGAAAGGTAAAAATCTGGAAATATGAAGTGGACGTTTGGATGTTACTGTGTGCCAACATTGGCCAAGGGGGCAGATCAGCAACGGGCCAACAGGGTAAAAGTTCCTTTCCCTATTCCAACTAGCCATAATATATAATACTGGCCAGCGACAACGGAACGAGGTAGATGTGAGTGCTCTCATTGCTCGCAGTGTAACACAGATTGTCAAATGACGCTGCATGCCTCGCCTTCTCGTGAGCGGCTAGACTACCTACAACACTCAGATGTTGTGCATTGTTGCAGATCTGCCCTCTTGGCCAGTGCCGGTGAACAGTAACACCCAAAAGTCCACTTCATATTTCCAGATTTTTACCATTTAATTGCACTGTCATTTATTGGCATAGAAACATGCGGAAAACGAATTTATGTTTGTAGCTCAGTGTGTGACAATTTGCACGAAATATTTTTCCTCATTTATTACTCGTCCTGTTTTTGTGTGCGGCTCAGTAGCACAGTGGTAGAGTGCCAGACTATGAATCCAAGGTCGTGGGTTCGATCCCTGCCAGGTCCTAGGATTTTTATCCGTCACTTTCCACTTCCTTCACCTCTGGCAATGTTGCTGATGTGAAAAATAACAAGTAGCACCGTGGTTCGGAACCCACGTTAAACTGTAGGTCCTCCTATTACTGGCTGGGTAGGTCAGTTCGAAGTTCGGAGGAATTTAACGGCATACCACCTCCAAACATGACCATTCCTAGTAAAGCACTGTGGTGTTCAAACCAATATTCGGACGGTTGACTGCTTTACCTTTTTTATATATATAGCAGCTAGTGCCCGACGCGTGGCTGCCGAAGAAGAAGTAATTGTGCAAGTAACGTTTGAAATTTGGAAGTGTTAGCTTGTTTAATTACGAATGATAGAAATAATTATTCATTTTATAGTTGGTTATTTATAAATTTCACGATACATAAAGGAGAAGAATAAATTACATATATTTCATTTTGTGACTTCATTATTAATTATTGCAATCAGATTAACGTTATGACATCGCACAAAATACGAGAAAACGAACAAATATATATAAGGTTTCCAGTGTTCCATTAGTCCATCTGCTTCTTTCTCTACGGTCGGGGGTACGAATCCCCCCTCGGGCATGGATATTTGTGCCGTCCTTAGTGTTAGCTAGTTGATAAGTAGTTTGTAAGTTTAGGGACTGATGACCCCGTAGTTAAGTCCCATAAGCTATACAAACATTTGAACATTTTCTCCTTTCCCTTCTCTCTGTTCACCTGCTCCTCCCTCCGTCTCCTCCCGTCCCTTTCTCTGTCCATTTCCTCGCTCTGTTCATCTCCATCCACCTGTCAATATCTCCCCCCTCTCATTCTCTCCCCTCTCTGTTCGTCTACTCCCACTCCTTTCTGTCCGTCTCCTCCTTCATCTACTCTATGTATATGAAAACATACTATACATGCAAAATTTCATAGTGACTGGTTAAGCGGTGTCAAAGTCTCAAGGTACCCTCCATGTTAAATTCACTGGCTTTCCGATTATAAAAATTTTCTTCGTGAAAACGTAGATTTATGTGCTCACTTTCACGGTGATCAGTGATCAGTCAAACCATTTGTATGTTTGTTGTAACGTACCCTCCGCCATGACCTACGCAGGGTTATGAAAGGTGGCCCGTGTATTAATGCGGGGTATAAGCTACCTGTATTCCAAGTTTCATTCATATACGTCCAGCTATTTCAGCATGAAGGCGTATGAAACGAATTAACTAACTGTAAAGCACCCTCCGCCATGTACCTTACGAAGTTAATTTTAGTATGCCCATAACGTTCGTGCGACTGAATGCAACGAGTTGACAAAGTTTTATCGTAATTGGATGTATGGTATGAGCGTGCATAAAATACAAACAAAAAGACAAACAAACAATTTTTATATATTAGACTAACGGAAAACGCGGTGTTGCCCGCGTATTTATTTATTTATTCCTGCCATTTTTCAGGTAAATATTCATTTGTATAAGGGCTGTATATCTGTAAAATCTCTTGGGAATACAATTAGTAGTAAAGAAGTAATAGATTAAAATTTAGTGCGTGATGAGGCGGTTTTCCATAAACGTTACAGTTTATGTGCTCATATCTCATGAACTACGTGTCGTACTGTGATACAATTTAGAAGGAGCATTCAACTAATGTGTGTTTACTGTCTGTAAAATTTCCTGCGGCTACAATTTGTAGTGTACAAATGATAAATTGTAACGTCATAGCGAATGCCTTAATTTTACTCCATAAACAGCGGAAAAGTAGTAAGCGAGAAACGTTTTTCCTTTCATCATTTTGCTACGGTTGTCAGCGAGAAAAAGTTTAATAATGGTATGAAATTATGTTTAAAGTTTTTTGGCAGTCGCTAAGTACTCTCATTCTCATATAGCGTATTTATAAAGTTTCGCTGCATTATGTGGCACTTTTTTGCGATTGCTATTTTTTTATGGCAACATATCTTCTGAACCATGTGATTCTTAACCCCGCAGCAATTGTTACCTCAAGGTAAGGAATGCGTGTAGCAAATTTGGTTGAAATCGGTCCAGTGGTTTAGGACAAAATGAGCAGCATTGTCGCTAAATGCAACAGTTTATCGCGTGTCTCATTGTTTATGACGTCATATCTCGCGAACCGAGGCCTACGAGAAAGACAGGCCCCAGCGCAGTCGTCATGCCACGTAAGCAAGGCAGTTCCGAGTCGTCGCGATCGCTAGCTGGTTGGCCGGCCGCTGGGGCACTGCCCACTGCGTCATAGTGGGCAGCCACTGAACTAGCGGTCGGGCCGGCTCGGAACTACTTTGCTTACGTGGCATGACGACTGCGCTGGGGCCTGTCTTTCTCGTAGGCCACGTCGTGAATTATGTGATTTTTACACTTACGGCGCTCGTCCTCATGGATTGAAGCTTACGTGTGCAAAATTTCATAAAAATTGGAACAGAACTGTAGATTTGTGTGCAACACACACAAACAAAGGGGCACTCTGCTTTATATACAAAGATTGGAAGGAAGGAATCTTAGGGTTTAACGTCCCGTCGACAGCGTGGTCATTAGAGACGGAGCTAACGCTCCGATTTTTGGGTAAGGATGGGGAAGGAAATCGGCCGTGCCCTTTGAAAGGAACCATCCCAGAATTTGCCTGGAGTGATTTAGGAAAATCACGGAAAACCTAAATCTGGATGGCCGGAGGTGGATTTGAACCAACATCCTTCCGAATACGAGTCCAGTGTGTTACCACAGCGCCACCTCGCTCGGTTACAGAGATTGGCAAATACTATGCACGTCGCTGTTTTCCGACGCAGGTCGTTCATCACTGCGTTGCCTGTGGTCACAGATAATGCCAGAAAGCTTACATTCTTGAAATACTTTTCATTTAATGGGGTTCGGAATACAGACTTCCCTAATGATTGCCGAAATGGATTCCGCTGCCTCTAGTTCGAACTAACGTTCTGCGTTATAAGTCAACTAACTACTGAAGTGCGGCCATAAGGATGATGAAATATCTGAGTACATAAGGCAGCTCTGCCAAAGCACGTCTCCGTGACACCTTGTGTGTTTGTGCATATAGGTATCCAATGACTTTCGCCACCTCATTGTATGACAGGCTTCCAACAGGATCAGTGTATGTACCCACTGAATGTACAACGTTATAACGGCAAGTAATGTTATATTTTTCTTTGTACATTTCCTACGATCCTGTAATCTCTGAAATAACGTTCTCAGTCCATTAAGTTCAATTTTCCTTTTTTTTTCACGTAGTATTGTCCATGGTCAATAATATCTCTTTGGTTGAGGCACTCTGTTTTAACAAAGTGGCAGTCATGGTTTGTCACTGAAAATTAGGTATTGTTAATTGACTCCATTATATTAATCATAATGGAAAAGTAAACAATTACGTGCAACTGGCTATAGTAAAAGGTAGCGTAAATAATACCTACTGAGTAAATTGATATACAAGACTTAGTTATGTTAATATTGCTGTACCTATTAATATAATTAAGCATGTTTCTAAACAATGCTTTTAAGATAAACGGTAATTATACAGAACCTTATGGGGAATGACATTCCTAACATTATAATACCTACTTTAACATTATGAGAAAAGAATTTACTTAGTCTTAACAGAAACACCAAATAACCTAATATATAATCTACAACAATACGCCTCTTGCATGAACTAATTAATATTTGCTAATTATATACGCCTCTGCAACGCCAAATAATAGAAAATAACTTCAGCTAGTCACGTTAGAAGAAAGAATGAGAGAAGTTCTGGAAAAAGAAAATGATAACTTAATAGACTAATTATATTCGTACCTATTATTATGCAACACTGGTACCGCGAGGTTCAGTAATGCAAGCACATGAAAATAAATCCCAACATGGTTACATGTGTACTTACTAACGTGTAACTGCAGCTTATTACGTTAGCATGAGCGGGTATTGTACGATTTAAAATGTGAAATGTATTTAGCTGAACGCTTCGAGCCTGATATGCACTATGACTGTTAAAAGTAATAGCAAGGTACTCTGAAAGGAAATGATGTATATTTAGTGACCCATTCTTACTGAAAATGCAAATGCTATCACTTAAAGTCACGTATTAAATATCTAAAATTGCCATCGTATTTGTGAAAGGTATTATTCGTTCCTTTCCCGAATTTATTCGTGCAATAAAACGCTGCACAACTCTTCACCAGCTTTGTTCGCTTGCAGATAACATAACTGTTGGGCTTGGCTATCACTTGGATGAGACTCAGTCCGGTCTGCTGAGTGCTGTTGGCAAGCGGGGTGCACTCAGCTCTTGTGAGGCTAATTGAGGAGCTACTTGACTAGTGTAGTGTAGTGTGGGTCAGACGGTCTCTCAACAGCGAGGTAATCAGTGACGTGGCTGAGGAGTGGCGGCTCCGAGCTCGTAAACCGCGCTAGCCACGACCTCTCCATATCGATTCCAACGACGCCTTCTGGCGGACGATGACACGGTGGTTGGTCGGTACCCCATGGGTCTTTTGAGGCCTATGGGGCGGAGTTTAGTGTATTTCTTGTATGTAGCATATATACGACTAACAATTATTTTAAGTATGCACCAACAAATTATTAATTTTCAGTGGGTGTCATTGCAAACAGGGCCGTGATTTGTATCTTGAAGTTTTCCCGGCGTAGTGACTGGTCCGTCATATCCGGGCTTGCAGCCGGATTACGTTGACGTATTGCCACGATATTTCAGCTCACAAACATGCAGCCATCTTCAGGTGAGTATGAGACTGAAGATTACTGTTATTATTTTATTTTTTTCTTAATGTAATTTAATGCCTCGAGAGGTCAGGCTGGCAATTGGTAAAGGTATTTTAAAACAGGAGAAAATGAATGTTGAATTTAACAATAATCCAGGAGATAAAATTGTTGAATTAAAAACAATGACATGAAGGCTGAAAACACACATAATCAGTATTAAAAATTTCACGGTGCTTAAAAAACACAGACTTTGCACAGTTAATGCCGACGAGAACAGAGAGATGATAAACATGGCAACACATTGTTCTGCCTATCTGGCGGTTGCTGAAGTTTTAAAATCACACTCATAGCTTGACAGTGACACAACACTTTAGCGCGATGCACTGTTAAAAGTAGAGCACTGAGGGGAAGGGGGGAGACATGGAGGGGGGAAGGGGAGGGGGGGAGTGGGGAAGGAAATCGTAAAGACTCAGAGGGAGGGGAAAGAAGAGGGGAGGGATTAGGGCTGATAGGATGTGTAATACCAGGATGTAGGGCGTTATCTGGGAGAGGGAGGTGGCGAACGTTACCCTGGGGGAAGATGTGGAGATTGTGAATGCGTAGGGAGGGTGGGATATGCTGGTATCGGTGCGGCAGAGGCCCGGGGTTCAGGAGAAGGACAGATTCTAGAGGGTGATGGGATTCTGTTTTGCGGGTGGTGAAGAGGATGAGGAAATGTTCAAGGAACTCTAGTAGGTGAGGAAAAGGAACGAGATTACAGAGGATCTGCGTGGGGAAATGGAGGCAGATGCGGTAAGCGAGGCGGAGGGCGTGGCGTTTGAGGATTTGTAGGGATTCATAGTAGGTGGTGGAGGCGGAGCTCCAAGTAGTGTGGAAACTACAAAGGATGGGAAGCACAAAGAAACAGTAGCCGGAGAGGAGCTTGGGGAGGCTGAGACGGGAGAGAGCTTTTTGACGGACAGTTTAAAGGTGAGAGTTCCAGGAAAGGGAGCGATCTAGGGTGGGGTTACTGGTGCGCGTCGTTCTATATACACCGAAGATTGGCGCGGCGGCGTCTGCGCTGTGAGGGTGGATACTAGCGCACCCCGTATCTAATTTGGCGCACTCTGCAGTGAAAGCGGGCCGCGTCTACATAAGGATGCCAACTGTCGGAATGCACCTTCGCGCAGCTAAAGCGCGGCAGTCGAAAGAAACCAGTTTTCGTCAGAAGTCGCACTAAAATAGGAAGAATTCTAAAGAAGTAATGTGTAAAATTGACCTTCTGACTACCAGCTAGGATCTCGGCTTTGCTTAGCTCCGTGAAGGATGATTTGGGCCTGAGGAAGGCGGGAATTTATAAGACCCCTTGTTAGTGTGGCAAATCCTACGTTGGCCATACTATTTGCACAGTACGGGAAAGATGCGTGGGACATAGCGTCACACATGTTTATTGCAGCCCAACGAATTAGCCATAGCAGACCACTGCATTTCCACAGGACACTCCACGGATTATTTTGGAACGAAAATTTTGGCAACGACCAGATCCTTTTGGGGGACGATTATCAAAGAGTCGGTTGAAATACGGTTGACGGAATATGTTATTAATCGAGACGGCGGCTTTCAAATTGATAAAGCATAGGACCCTGTATTTTCTTTAATCGCTTCGCAGAGACATAGGTCTACATGTAGTGCGACTTCTGACGAAACTGATTTCTTTCGACTACCGCGCTTTAGCTGCGCAAAGGCGCATTCCGACAGATGGGGCGAATGAAAGTACACCATTACGCAGACGCGGCCCGCTTCTGCTACAGAATGCGGCAAATTTGACAGAGAGTGCGGTAGTATTCATCCTAATTGCGCAGGCGCCACTGCGCCAATCTTCGGTATATATAAAACGACGCGCACCAGTAATGTTCAGTCTCGTACTCACCTGAAGATGGCTGCATGTTTGTCAGCTGAAATACCGTGGCAAGACGTCGACGTGATCCGGCTGTAAGCCCGAACTTTGATGGACGAGGGATGTGATTCTCAAGAAGTTCGTGCAGAAAGAAAAAGGAACCACAGATTTGGCTCCCCTGTGCCTCTCCAGCCTACTGTTATCTACGTCCCTGCTTATAAACCATAATACATTTCAACTTTCCACCGAATAACTCTATTTAGTATCGCGTACTAAATGTTCAAATGTTTGTAAATCTAAGGTACTTAACTGCTGCGGGTATCAATCCCTAGGCTTATAAACTACTTAAACTAAATTATGCTAATGACAACACAACCGGGACCAAGGGAGGACTTGAACCTTCGACGGCGAGCAACCGCGCACTTCGCAGTAAGGCCATCCCACCGCGGCTCGGGTGCTAAGCTACGAAACGTAATTCATTTTGTCTTCCATAAAATCGAGTGTGATATTGGAAACTCGGTGAAAAATTCAACACTTGTTGGATACTATACAAAATAAAATTTCTGTAATTGAAAAGCCTTTTCCGAAGATACAGGTGTGACAGATAACAGACGCATATAATTCGTTAAAAGGGCTAAAGTCTGAATTACACCAGAGTTGAGGAAACGTTGTTAAATACACAATATTAAGTAAAGACAGGAAAGAGAAAGCAGCAAATGATTAAAGCTTTAATACAAAACTCTCGCGTGAAGCTTCGCATATTCCCACCGGAAAAACGTCGCTGGTAAGAATACCTCCCTAACAAAGCAGACACACACAAGCGTAAAAATTAATCCTCCTTTTGTCCTGGCCTACATATAATCTTTCATTCACTGAGCAAAACATTCACACCTTCCGTCTCTTACACACACACACACACACACACACACACTTCTTTGTTATCATTGTGTTACCATATGCAGAAATTAAAGGTAATGTAATTACTCTTTTCTCCCAGGTATGGTTAAATTAATTATGAATTATGACGACGTGGGTATCTCTCTATCACACACTCAGGAACAGCTGGTTAAAGCCCTCCCCCCCCGCCACACACACACAAACACAGAGGAACGTAAAGAGTACGAAATTTGAAACGCTAAACTTATTTCCGTGCTGTTTTTATTACTTTATGCATTAGTTTCTTTACCTTCCGTATTTAGGTTTGTTCCAATTGGTTGCCTCAGTCCTTTCTTCGCTACACGCAATCTTTAACACACACACACACACACACACACACACACACACAAAGTCATATGCCGTATATTGTGAGTATTGTTTGAAAACTATGGAATAGAAATGAGTATTTATGATTTATTTATTAAAATAAGCGTCACATTTAACATATTTAATTCTTTTTTATCTCTCATCCTATATTTCATTTCAGTATCCCCCCGTATCTAACTTTTCCTTTTCTAAAGTACGTCAGTAAATTCAGATCTTCCATTTTTCCTTTTACCTCATGTAATTACCTGCCATGGGCAGAGCTAGTTGTCATATAAACTTGTGGTACTGTGGTCGATGTTGGCTTCATGTCAATATTGGTTAAAATAATATCATCACTGTGCTGTACATAGTAGTTAACCAGCATTTCTATTCTGTTATTATTATACCTATTCTTGCTTTACCCCCAGCTGAATTCCTGTTTATCCCGCCACCGAACTACAGTAATCCCCACCTTATCTAACTTCAACCTACCCTTTTTCTTTTAAAATTTTCTAAGTTACCTACCAGTGTCAAAGATATAAGAGGTCTATTAAAAAATCCTGTACACTCTCAATTTACCGCCAATGGAGTGCTGGAGCTAAATTCGGTTGGCATTCCTGCACACAGCCGGAAGTTTCATTACTGTACGTGTTATTAGTTATTGTGCAATGCTCTATTGAGGAGAAGTCTGTGTCATATAGTTTGCGAATTTCTAGATGGCAGAATTAGGCGAGCAAAGCGTCTGCAGTAAATTTTGCGTGAAACTAAAGAAGACCTTACAGATGCACAATAGATGATGCAGGAAGCCAAGCCGTACTTAGTGTTACGAATGGTTTACTTGGTTTATATTAGCTGGACAGAAGTTAAAAATTACTCGCGTTCATGACGTCTTTCGATTGTATTATTTGACTTTTAAGGATTCGTGCTACAACGATAAACTGTTAATAAATGATGCTATGGGGAAAAATATGAGGCCGACCGCGGTGGCCGAGGGGACTGAGGCGCTTCAGTCACGGTCTGCACGGCCACTACGGTCGGGGGTTCGAATCCCCCCTCGGGCATGGATATTTGTGCCGTTCTTAGGATAAGCTAGTTGATAAGTAGTTTGTAAGTTTAGGGACTGATGACCCCGTAGTTAAGTCCCATAAGCTTAACAAACATTTGAACATTTTTTGAAAAATATGAGAAGGAAACTGCGTGAAATGTGGCAAAACAATTCATGGTTCACGACAACGTACCCCCACATTCATCCATGCTAATGCCTGACTATTGCAGTAAAAATGAAAAACAATTTTCCCATGGAAAATAACAGTGATCTAAAAAAATTTGATAATAGTTGCAGCAGTGTAGATCTTAATATAATTATTTTATTATGATTACCGGTTTCGATCTACAAAGATCATCTTCAGATCTTGAAGAGCTGGCCCATCTCTTGCGGATCAACACTGCTCAGTGTTGCTGCACAAGAAATTGGCCAGCTCCTCACCAAAGAAATGATCTGATGATGATATTTGTAGAGCGAAACCGGTCATCATAATAAAATAATTATATTGGGATCTAGACTGCTCCAACTGCTAATTACCATTTATTACCAAACCTTTGTCATTCACCGGCCATGGCTGGACAGACAGCGTCCAAACCACTGTGATGCCTCATCCTCCACATTTTCAAGATAACCTGGCCCCTTTGGACGTTTTATAATTGTTGGAAACGCTGTTGAAATGACGATAGACGAGATAAAAGAAAATTTGCTGCCGTAGCTTCGCGCATCCAGCGAGTGGCGTACCAAGACTCCTTCCGGAAGGGGAAACGGCGTTGGAAGTGGTGTATCCAAGGTTGAAAAACTATTTTGAAGACCATGCACATTAAGAGAAATGCAAGCGTAGAAAATTATGCAGTCAAAAGTCCGGAATTTTAAGGACAGATCTCGTAACAATCGACTCTCAAATTCGGGGAATGCCAATTATTATTATTGTTATTTTTTCTGAAAGAAGACAACCCTTAGAGCAGTCCCCGCTCGTAGATCCAAATTGAGGACTGTTTCACCTCTGGAATATTTTACCATCTTTATATCTAAAGCAGTGTGTCCGTATGTTTGTGTGTACATATTGTATACAAATCTACAGTTTTCTTCCAATCTTTATGAAATTTTGCACAAGTAAGTTTCGATGCACGACGACGGTCGCCGTAAGTGTTAGGATGCCGTACAACACATCGTTCACGAGATATGACGTCATAAACAATGGGATCCGCGAAAATCTGCTGCATCAAACGACAGTGTTGCACATTTTCTCCTAAACTACTGGACCGATTACAACCAAATTTGATGCACATAATCCACAGCGTGAGGTAACAATGCTATAGGGGTAAGAACCAAATACGACATATGGTTCAGGAGTATAACTTCATAAATTATAGGAGTTGCAAGAAACTGCCACATAATCCACAAGAGTTTATGAATACAGTATATAAGAGCGAGATTACTTAGTGACTTGCAGCAAACTTTAAAGAGAATTTCAAACATTTAGTGAACATTTTCTCGCTGACAACCAGAGCAAAATTATGAAAGGAAGAAAGTTTCTCACTTAGTACTTTGCCGGTGTTCATGGACTGCGGCATTCGGTATGACGTTACAATTTATAACTTCTACACTACAAATTGTAGGCGCAGAAAATTTTACAGACGGAATACACACATATAGCTGAATAGACCTCCGAAATTGTATCACACTATGACACTTAGTTAATGAGATATAAGAACATAACAGTGACGTTCATGGAAAATAGCCCCATCACGCACCAAGTTTTAATCTACTACTTCTTTACTATTAATGGTATTCGGAACAGATTTTAAAGACATACAGCACTTATATATATGAATATATAGCTGAAAAATTATACAATTGTATAACATATAACTCAATAAATATGAGATCGTCTGAAATTTATATGTCATTTGCATCTGCTATCTTTCTTTCTTTGGATGCTGCACTTATAATTTTGTACATTATGCTAAACAGCCTTATTTCTTTTATATTATCCGATAAATATAAAATATTTTTAGGAAAAAAGGAGATGGATAGAGGGAGGAAGGATAGGAGACATACTAACTCAAGACAGGAATCTAATTCTACAATTTCAACCCAGTAACCCTAATATACATTATGGAATCTAATATATAAAGCAGAGTGTCCGTATGTTTGTACGCGTTGCATACAAATCTACAGTTTTCTTCCAATCTATATGAAATTTTGTGCACGCAAGCTTCAATCCATGAGGACGGTCGCCATAAGTGTAAGAACCACATACGATATATAGTTCACGAGATATGACGTCATAAACAATGAGATGTGCGAGAAACTGCTGTATTTCGCGACAATGCTGCTCATTTTCTCCTAAACCATTGGACCGATTTCAACCAAATTTTTTACACACATTCCTTACCGTGAGGTAACAAAAGCTGCATGGTCAAGAATCACATACGGCACATGGTTCAGAAGATATTACGTCATAACCAATAGAAATCGCAAAAAATGCCATTTAATGCGGCGAGACTTTCGAAATACACTGTATGAGAATGACAGTACTTAGCGACTTGCAACAAACTTTAAACATAATTTCAAACCTTTATTAAAATATTTCCTCGCTGGCAACCATAGTAAAATAATGAAAGGAAAAAAGTTTCTCGCTTACTACTTTTTCGCTGTTTATGGAGTAAAACTACGGCTCTCGGTATGACGTTACAATTTATAATTTGAACACTACAAATTTTAGCGACAGGAAATTTACAGACAATATACACATATATAGTTGAATGTAGCTTCTAAATTGTATTACATTCTGACACGTAGTTCATGAGATATGAGCACGTAAACAGTAACGTTCCGCTGTTCATGGAATAAAACTATGCCTTTCGGTATGACATTACAATTTATAATTTCTACACTACAAATTGTAGCCGAAGAAAATTTTACATACAAAGTGCAAGCATATAGTTGAGTGTACCCTCTAAATTGTATCACAGTACGACACGTAGTTCACGAGGCATGAGCACATAAACGGTAACGTTCATGGAAAACCGTCCCTTCCCGCATCAAGTTTTGATCTTTACTACTTTACTACTACCTATATTACCAAGAGATTTTACTGACATACAGCCCTTATACAAATGAAAATATACCTGAAAATGGCAAGAATAAATAAATAAATACCCGGGCAACACCAGGTTTTCAGCTAATAAATAAATACCAGGGCAACGCCGGGTCTTCAGCTAGTATATTCATATAGTAGAGCTGTATGTACTCGAAAAAAATTGTAGTTTCGCCTTGCCTTCAGCCGTTCGCAATAACGTTAGGGGATGCTACAAGGCCAGCTCAGTCAAAAATCGAGACTGTTGCTTCTGCAACCACAATAAAGGCTGCTGCGACGAGACTTTAGAAATACACTGTAAGAAAATGACAGTACTTAGCGACTTGCAACAAACTTTAAACATAATCTCAAACCTTTATTAAACTTTTTCTCGCTGACAACCATAGTAAAATGATGAAAGGAAAACAGTTTCTCGCTTACTACTTTTTCGCTGTTTATGGAGTAAAACTATGGCTCTCGGTGTGACGTTACAATTTATAATTTGAACACTAGAAATTTTAGCGACAGGAAACCACACGTTTGTCCGGCCTCTCTACAGATACTCCTCCGCTGCGGTTGCACCTACAGTACGGCTATCTGTAACTTTGAAGATCGGAAGCCACTCCACCTCGGTAATGTCCGTGGTTCACGTGTGCTTTCACTGTCACTGGTAACATCAGAATGTGCCCTCTGCACACGCCCTGTGTTACTGAGTCGCAGCTAACTTGTTCCGCCCACACGTACACCGTATTACAACACCCCCTCTCGCTCCCTCACTTTGTCCACCGCGGCTGTCTCTGTCCTCCAGTCACAGAGCCCGTGCCTCTGCCGGAAGCGCCGGCCACCGCCGCCTGCCGCACAGAGGAGTTGAGGGCAGAGTTGAGGACACAGTCACAGTCACAGGCGCTGCGCTGCATGCGGTGTTTTGCCGGCGCCCGCCCCGCTGGCTCGCAAACACGCCGCGGCCGCATCAGCACTGGCAGAAGCGGCTTAATTAACGTCGCTGTGCTCTGCTGTGCTGCGGAGTCTACCCTACACACTCTCTGCTCCGCGCGGGAGTAGACGAGCGGTCTGGAGCGCCACGTTGCGGATCGCGCGGCCTCCCGCGTCTCAGGTTCGAATCCTCCCTGGGACATGGATGTGTATGTTGTCCTTAGGTTAGTTTAACTTAGTTTAAGTAGAATGAAACTTTTCACTCTGCAGCGGAGTGAGCGCTGATATGAAACTTCCTGGCAGATTAAAATTGTGTACCGGAACTGGGACTCGAACCTGGGACCTTTGCCTTTCGCGGGCAAGCGCTCTACCGACTGAGCTATCCCGACACGACCCACGATGCATGTTTCGCAGGAGAGCTTCTGTGAAGTTTGGAAAGTAGGAGGCGAGGTACTGGAGGAAGTAAAGTTGTGAGGCGGCATCGTGAGTCCTGTCGGAATAGCTCAGTCGGCAGAGCGCTTGCCCGCGAAAGGCAAAGGTCCCAGGTTCGAGTCCCGGTTCCGGCACACAATTTTAATCTGCCAGGAAGTTTCATATCAGCGCACACTCCGCTGCAGAGTGAAAAGTTTCATTCTGGAAACATCCCTTAGGCTGTGGCTAAGCAATGTCCCCAAAATATCCTTTCTTCCAGGAGTGCTAGTCTTGCATATTTCGTAGGAGAGCTTCTGTGAAGTTTGGAAAGTAGGAGGTGAGTTACTGGCGGAAATAAAGTTGTGAGGCGGCATCGTGAGTCGCGTCGGAATAGCTCAGTCGGCAGAGCGCTTGCCTGCGAAAGGCAAAGGTCCCAGGTTCGAGTCCCGGTTCCGGCACACTATTTTAATCTGTCAGGAAGTTTCATATCAGCGCACACTCCGCTGCAGAGTGAAAGTTTCATTCTCGACACATCACTTAGGCTCTGCCTAAGCCATGTCTCCAAAATATCCTTTCTTCCAGGAGTGCTAGTCTTGCATATTTCGCAGGAGACCTTCTGTGAAGTTTGGAAAGTAGGAGGCGAGGTACTGGCGGAAGTAAAGTTGTGAGACGGCATCGTGAGTCGTGTCGGGATAGCTCAGTCGGCAGAGCGCTTGCCTGCGAAAGGCAAAGGTCGCAGGTTCGAGTCCCGGTTCCGGCACACAATTTTAATCTGCCAGGAAGTTTCTTAGTTTAATTAGTTTGTATGTCTAGGGACTGATGACCAACGTAGTTTGGCCCCATAAGAATTACAAACATCTGAACATTTTGCACCTTATAAGTGTTCAGACAACGAATCGTAGCCTTTGATTGGCTTTCCCTACAATATATTCTATGTGCTTTTTCCAATTTAGGTTGTTTGTAATTGTTACTCCTAGGGATTTAGTTAAATTTGCGGCCTATAGTTTTGTCTGATTTATCATTTAAACTAAGTTTAATGAGTGGCTACGAGATTCGACTTTACTGTGAAGACCACTGAAGTTTTTGGTGGTTCTGGATGGCTTACTATTGCTTTTGTTCGTACAAGTAATGCTAGAATGCCCGGTCTTGAGTCTTTCTGTGAGAGGGATGTTATTGCTTAACGCACTTCTGCAAGTCACATTGAAGTGCTTGGAAGAGTATTCATCGAATCGCTTTTATGATGTTTCTCTACAGTTCCATTCTCTAATAGCTCGCGGAAAAAAGGAACACCTAAATCCTTCCGTTTTCGATCTGATTTCTCTTATTTTATTTTGATGAATATTCCTTTCTATTTAGGTGTGTGCTAACTAAATATTTTGCATTCGAAAGAGAAAGTTGGCGAAAGAAATTTCACAAATAGATCACGTCATAACGAATAACGCCTTTGTTTTATTGACGTCCACCCCAACTCGTGCATCATTTCCGTGACACTCTCTGCCCTACATCCCGATAATAAAAAGAGGAACTGCATTTCTCTGAACTTTCTATAAATTGTTAATGGGTTTCTTTAAGTGGTCATATGGATGATTTCACACTTCTGATTATTAAAGGTCAATTGCCATTTTTTTCACCATGCAGATATCTTATGTAAATAATTTTGCAGTTCCTTTTGAACTTCTGGTGACTTTAATAACCGATAAGTGACAGCATCATTCGCGAACAACCTAAGAGGGCTACTCAGATTGTCTCCTAAATATAAAAATAAGGAACAGTAGGGGCCCTATAACATTTCCCTGGGGAACGCCAGATGTCACTTCTACTCGATGAATTTCCGTCAAGCCGGCCGCGGTGGCCGAGGGGACTGAGGCGCTCCAGTCACGGTCTGCACGGCCACTACGGTCGGGGGGTTCGAATCCCCCCTCGGGCATGGATATTTGTGCCGTTCTTAGTGTTAGCTAGTTCATAAGTAGTTTGTAAGTTTAGGGACTGATGACCCCGTAGTTAAGTCCCATAAGCTTTACAAACATTTGAATTTCCGTCATTTATAACGTACTGTGTCCTTTCTGACAGGAAATCACGAATCCAATCGCAGGATTGTTGCGATATTCCATAAGCACGCAGTTTGATTAGAACACGCTTGTGAGGTACACTGTCGAAAGCCTTCCGGAAATCTAGAACGGTTATACATCGAAAGATCGTCTAATGAGGAGTATTTTTTACTAATACGTTTGGGTTAGAAGGACGTTTCGAGTAATTAACGTTTTTGTGTTTTCACTCTATAGCTTGGGTACTCGTATATATGAGCCGGTGCCGGTGGAGCGGTCCAGGGCTTGTACTATCAAACCGTGGATCCTGATTGGAAACTAAATCATGGCAATTTTTTGTTAGATATCTTTTGATGTTATTCTCAGATTGCTAATATCTTTTCTTACTTTATTTTGAAGTAGAGCATTGGGAAGTGTGATTAATATTCAATAAATGCACAATCTGTTTACAGCTGTTCTATTTGTGACACACAGCGCAAAAACAATAAAAATAAGAAATAAATAAAATGAAATACAAAAAGCTTCTAAAGCATCTTATTAAACGCGAGCAGAGAAATTCAAGATAGAGCAGATGCTATTAAAATTCATTCCTTGGTGCATAATCAGTTGTCCGCGTCTGTCTTTCAAGATACGCTTTCACATTCATGGTACGCATGGAAATTAATATCTGATAGACCTGTCTTCAGCAACATAAATGAGGTGTGTTTTCCACTTACGATGTCTCGGACAACATGTGAGTGTGGCAATATATCGTTCGTGTGTTTCGTATGATGTGATAAATATTTGTGTTTCAGTTGTTTTCATGGTACGTTTCACCCTACTGGCAGTGAGAACAATGAAGAGTAGATGGCCAGTAATGGGAATTACGTGATATTTTAAAAGTTTTTTTTAATATTTATTTCTTGTGATTATTGTTTTTTTCTGTGTATCACAAATAGCCGCGATGTAGTGAGCGAGCATTCGAAGGTGCCTAGCTGCGAAGCGCGCCGCTGTTCGCCGTCGGGCCCTCAGGCATGGGAGTATTTGTTGTCCTTAGCATTAGTAACGTAGTTTGTAAGCCTAGGGACTAATAACCAGAGTAGTTAAGTCCCATAGATTTATAAACTTTTGAACATTTATCACAAATAAAACAGCCGTAACAAGTAATAAACTTAATTGAATTTTATTCACACATCAAAATAAGCGAAGAATAGGTATTACAAATATGACAATATTATCAAATACATGAAAAAAAAAATCCGACAAAATATTGCCATGATGGAAGTTCGAACCTGCACCAAAGTCTCGGCAGTCCGAGCTCTCGACGCTCGTTTAGCGACGGCGCTCATGTCTACGAGTAAACAAAAACTTTAATTACTCGAACGTCATTAACTTTGACCCCAAGAAAAAGCTTATCTTTAGACGATCTTTTGATGTATAGCATTGAAAAAGGAATTTTCCATCATCAGTTTTGACCTTGAATATTTTTTAAACTACAGCCGAAACACATGTCTCATTATATTCAATACAGAACAACCATGCCAAATTTTATTGAAATCGGTGACCCACATATTAAACCCTCAAATGATCAAATGTTTGTAAATCTGTCGGACTCAACTGCTTGATCATGAGTCCGTAGCTTACAAACTACTTAAACTAAGGTAACCTAACCTAAGGACAACACAATCACTCATGCCCGAGGGGGACCTTGAACCCCCGACGGTGAACGGCCGCGCGCACTGCAGCACGGGGCCCCAGTGCGCACGGCTAATCCGCCGCGGCTATTAGACTCTCTCCTTGTTAGTATATTTCTAGTACTGTCGTATTGATAAACAAAACAAAATAATGGGTGTATTCCAAATACGAGCTCGTTTAGTCATTAATATATCAGTCTGCACGATATACTATAATATTAAATTATTAGAAGTCATTTGCTTCCTCGGCGAAGCACCCCGGGTAGCCGTGGTTGTCGCATTTTCTGTGTTATGCTGGCTCCAGGATAGCCCCTGTGGGCCGACAAACCACTTAACCGATAAGTTCTCCCGGCAGTCTAAACCAAAGGCGTACCTCCGGGTGTACAGTTTCACCCTGCGTAGCCCAGCAGGTGATCTAGTCCAATAACGGCGTCACAAAAAGGTCCCGTGCTTGCAAAAAATGAGGTAAATAAATTTGTTTCTTTCTATCTTGTGTTTATGTTCGAGAATACGTAGAATAGTAGTTTTCGACTCCCTTTGAGGTAAAAAACTGCAAAATTTTGTCAATTCTTACAGATTTTCGCTTATTACTATGCATTATAATGAAAATGTTCCCTTTACAAAAATGAAAGAACATTGAATTTCGCGTCGAATGACCTACTGAAATGTCGTGGAGCCGTTTAACCACAATGAGTTATCAAATTTAGGTCTTTTTACTAATTAAAAAAATCGGCTTCAACGTCTATAACTCAAGTTATGAAAATTGTAGAACATATTAAGCACTACTGATCAGAAATCACAGTAATATTCGATGGCTAACCAATCGATGCTTTCCAAAGCGGCACGAAGTCTTCTGGAAGATCGTGTCGTTGAAAGACCCCTTGATCTTCATCATCTATCATTCTCGATCGTCGGCCGCGGTGGTCTTGGGGTAAAGTGCGTGACTGGAAACCGAAGGGTCGCGGGTTCAAAACCCGGTCGGACCTAGGATTTTTCCAGTCTGCACTTTAATCCGTCCTTCACCTCTCAACTATGTGAGGAGTCGCCAGAAACGACACGTGGTTCGGATTCCACGTTAAGCTGTAGGTCCCCTTTCCCCGGTTGGATGACTGGGGTAGGCTAGCGACATGCAAGTCGCCGAAGTGGCGTCCAATCGAAAGACTTGCACCAGGCCAATGAGCCACACGAAATTATTATTATTATTATTTCCGATTAAGAGACAAATGCTGAAGTCACACAGGAAAAGTTTCTGGCAAATGAGAGCAACAAGAACCGGCTAATTTCGATGCTCATGCGGACCATTGAGGATGGAGTTATTCAAGTAATAACGCGGATTGATTAATTGTGCAAAAAGCTTTATCCCAAGTCTAGGAAACAACTAATACTTTCATTAACCGGGAAGAGGGAAAGCAGCAGAAGTAGTTCTTCATTTGTCCTTTTCAACCATACCTTCTCAGGATATGGTACCACTTCCTCTTTTTTTGGCCAAGGTGAATGGAAATTACTAAACCACGTGGAGCAATAAGCTACACCTCAAAGTGTAATCTGCTGATTTTGTTAAACACTCAGTCTCTCTAGACATAACAGGACAGAGAGGACAACAACTTATGATAGCACTTTATTGGAATTCTGTCTGCGCGACTTTCGACAAGCTCAGGTACGGGTTTTTTTGTTAAGTCTACCCCGAACTTTTAATTAATTTAGTATCGGTCTTGGGTCCTTCTTTTCCTCCAGCGGCGCTGTTCACAATACACATTATATTTTCGCATATTTTCGCAAATTTGTCAGAGATAATAGACTATGGTGGTATCATATGCGTTCTTGTAATACAAATAAAATTTTCTAGGTTATTTTTTGTTTCACATTTATTTATTCATAATGTTCTCAAGGTATTTGTCTGTGTGATTGTAGGTTTCTGTTTCCTTGATGTAAGACTTTGGAAATCGTCGTGGAACGAGAAGACTAACTGAATACAACTCACCAGGTAGAACTTGCTTGGTGCATAGGCATTCAACTCTGGGTACTCACCTGGAAGAGAAGAAAACGAAATTAGTTTCAGAACACGGATATCGTTGAAACCGTCATTTAATGTACACCCTTTAAAAAATCAGCTAAAACGAAACCGTCATCAGATCACATATCCACACAATAACAACAGCTTTGAAGCATATTTCATCTGTAAACTGTGTAACACAAGGAGGACACAAATTCAATAATTTGAGACATTCTGTAGTCACAGGCAGTGCTCTCTACTGGTTGTTTACGTGCGACATTTTCACTGTTTATGGGAGGGGGGGAGGGAGGTCACAGATTAATGGTTATGTTTCAGTTTCATTTGTGTGTGAATGACGGTTAACGACTTATTGCTCGTGCCAGTGCAGGATGTACTTAGATTTTTATGTAAATGTAAGGAAATGGATCTGGATATGGATCTAGTAGCCCACTAACGCCTCGCGTTCCCATATGGCAGTGATATTCAACCTTTTCCAACATAAGATCCTCTTGCAATTAATATTCTGGCAACCTCCTGAACCCCCCTCAACACGAACTGTAACAATACTATGTTCGTTATCTCAAAGGTAGCGCATGTAATGTTCCTTCAGTCGCCATAGCTTTCTTGTAAATTGTTGGACTTTGTTTCTAATATGTATTTTTCGGAGTGGTTTCTGACAGAAATTTTGCATAACGATTTTTTCGAACTTAGTCAAGATTCAGAACCGATTTATGCTGATTAAGAAAGCACCCGCTGTATAGATAATTTTTTAAGGAAGTAGATTTTTTAAAATTTCTTAGAATTAATTGTAACAATATGTACATTTATCTAACGAATGGTACCTGAAAATAGTTCTCCGACTTTGCGCTTATTCTTCGATAACACACAGTAATAAAAAAATAAAAAAATAAAATAACAATTAAAAAGACCTTCGTTATATTCAATTCAGAATTAATGTTAAACCAAGGAATTATATAATTTTAATAAAAATAAAATTACTCTTTTATTAGGCCTATAATCGGAATACGGGACCCTGTGTAGTCAGACGTGCAATGAGCTGGTTGTTTAATGGTGCAAGTATTTTCTCATGTGACTGCGACCCCCCCCCCCCCCCCCCCTTCGAGCAAGTCTTTGCCACCCCCCTGGGGGTCGCGACCTACAGATAGAAAAACACTGCCATAGTCGCAGGAATATTGTTATACGTTACATAGGTAAGCATGATAATGGCAAAACGCCGAAACGAAGTCGTCCTGTTCTAAAACAAAAGTAAATAAAAGCAACACATTTATAAAACGGAATTAAAAACACCTGCATGCATAATTGCGTAGGCTTCCGCGATCAGAGTCACTTGATATAAAAGTTTTCTGGGTGTTGTGCCGCGACGTAACGTAAGATGGCCATTACTTTAATAACCTACGTTTCGGTCAAAGTTACAGTGACATTTTTGAGTATACTAATGTAAGTAATTTATTAAGAGTTACTATATATTGTCATTACTTTCAATTAAGTGTGATATTACGTCATAATTTAAAAAAAATCATCAATGTTATTGGTGATTTCTTGGTAGAGGAACTGAAACTTTGTTATAATAGGATAATGAGGTGGAACGAGTGGGGATCAGACACTGTTTATTAGACATAGCAGAAATTATCCCTGCGTTACTAACATCTGGTTTTAATGCGCGCTACAAACACCCGTCTTTCATGGGGTGACGAACTTTTGTTCGTAACACCCGTCAATATGGCTAGTGTGATTCCAAACTAACACACTACCCGTTAAAAGGTGTACGTGATATTTTAAGTTGAATCTATTGTTTAATCGGACAACAAAAGTAGTTTATTTTAAAGTTACTCATTCAAAACCTGATCTGATATTAGTTACAGTACAAATAGTTTTCATATATTGGTGTTTAACGGTCAAAATCACTAACTCATCAAATAACTTCTTCAAAATTTAGCTGAACACGTACATTGTTCATTAACACAGTGGCTCTAATTTTGGCCCTGATATTGATGTATATATTGTTAAATAAGAAACAGTGCATTAAACTGATAATGTGTGCAACGTATCTTTTAACAAAGCAACTATGACATGTAACTTGCAAGAAACACACAGAATATACTCATAAAATTTGACTGCGAGAAAGATATTAAAAACACAAACCACTACGAGAATTTTATGGAGATCACTACCTGATTATCAAAACTCAGTACCATACTCAATTAACTGCAGTGTTGCATAACATTCATTTACTACGTTACCAATAAAGAAATCTGTTCAACAAGATTACCAAAATCAATACTGCACTTTAAATCCACAAATAACTAATTATCAAACAAAGGAAGTAGGTTAATCTTCTAACTACGTAAATGAAACAGAAAAGAAAGGTCAACTTTGTTACTTATTAGTAATAATCACCATTACATTAGCTAAATGATACAACCTTTTCATAATTACATGAAATGCTTTTACCTTCATTCCAGAGTTGGTACAACGTTTTTCACAATTAAGTATATGAAATGCAATATATTCCAAATAAAATGAAACCAACCTGCTGGCACTGCAACCTCTGCTCTACATCGGAGCCACATACACAACACAACTGCTCTCTAAGCGAGCTGATCCACAAGTCTCACTCTCTGTCTCTCCGCACGAGCTACAATGCTATGCGATAAT
Source organism: Locusta migratoria (assembly GCA_026315105.1). Taxonomy (NCBI): domain Eukaryota; kingdom Metazoa; phylum Arthropoda; class Insecta; order Orthoptera; family Acrididae; genus Locusta; species Locusta migratoria. The sequence goes on along the minus strand of CM048746.1, from coordinate 149,768,986 downwards.
ATTTGCCAAAGATGAAACTTCACAACTTCACAGATTTATGTTCACATATCGATACACACAGGAGATGCAATATTATACATTTTCTTGCAAGCAAGTTACTCGACACAAAACAGGCGGCACAATATTAGACATTTTCTTACAAATTCAGCAATATACATTTTCTGTGGACACGTTTCACCGTGTACACGTTTTCATTAGTTGTTCCGCAAAAGTCACAGCTCACTGACAAATTGAACGTAGCCATCATTTTGACGGATGTTACTATGCTAGGGTCATTGGAGTTTGTCGGCGAATGACTGACAGCTTCCGTTTCTCTCCTGCTGGCTGTGGGCCACGCGGCGGCAGTTGCTTGCTGCTAACACTCGAGTGTTGTGTTGTCAGTGCTGCCTGCTTCTCCGTGGCGGCTGGCAGCCAGGAAGGGGCAAGCCTGAGTCCATCTTATCTGTTCACGTTGTTAACGTGTTTTAAAATTTCGATGACTTCTCTTATCTTGCGTTTAACCATCCCTGGCTGCTTGATCAGTATTCAGGAATCATTAAATTTTACTTTTTGTAGAAATCTTGTTGGTGTTCCGCTACTGTAGATTTACTGTGTTGGCCCAATCGAATGTAGCTTTCGTGTTCGCGTCAGCACGTTGTCTCTGGGCTTCCTGTCTCACGCATATATATTCTTCTCCACACTCGCATTTCACCTTGTATACCCCAGCAGCGTGTAGTGCCTCTATCTTTTGCTTTGTAGAGACTGCATGCTGGATCTTTCGGCTACACTAACCCAGCCAATATATTTACCAATCAGATCTCTAACTTTTGTTACATACGGTAAGCGTATACTGACTGCTTCTTGTCGATTTTTTGCCTTTAGTGCTTTCTTTTCTTCGTGTTTTCGGCGGTGTGGATCACTTTGTGGTTACAGCCGTAGGCCAATTTTTTGAGCTCATCTATTTTGTTATCTTCATCACGTAGGCGCTGCTCGCGAATTGCGAGTGATCAGATGACAGAGTTCTTTACCGCGGCGGAATAGCCGAGCGTACCAAGGCGCCATGCTGCGGTGCGCGCGGTCGTTCCCCGTTGGAGGTTCGAGTCCTCCCTCGGGCATGGCTGTATTTGTCGTCCATAGTTTAGGTTAGTTTAAGTAGTTTGTAAGTCTAGGGACTGATAACCTAAGTTGTTGAGTCTCACAGGATTACAAACATTTGAACATTTTTAACAGGGTTCTTCTGTGCTGGGTGGTGGTTGGCTTGGACGTTAAGATACCTGTCAGTATGTGAAGGCTTCCGCTATTCCCTGTGTCTCAGTGTGCTATGCCTTGTTCTATAAAGTTCCACATCTAGGAATGGAATAGCGCCGTCCTTCTCAGCTTGTAGTGTAAACTCGATTTTCTTATGCAATTTCTTCAGATGGTCATAAAATCTGTGTAAATTCATCTCACTGTGTGGCCATACAGTGAAATTGTCGACCACGTATCTGAACCAGTATCGTGGGCATAAAAGAACGGCACAGAGTGCCGTACTTCGAAAGTCTCCTTATGTAGACTGCTAACGGGGATAATGGAGATCCCATAAGTTTGCTCGTAGTATTTGAAGTAAGTCCAACACAACTGAACCAGGTCGCATATATCTGGCGGGATGTACTCTTGTAGGATGTGAACATTTTCGGCTACTATGACATTGGTGAATAATGAGTTTATGGCGAAGCTAATATCCGTGGTTAAAATTTTGTCTTCTTTTATGCATTTTATAAAGCCAGTCGAGTTCTAAAATAGGAGTCAGTTTTGCCAAATAGAGAGCTTAGTTTCTAAGCTAGTAACGTTGCCAACTTGTAGTAAGCGACTTATGTCACACAAGGAAAGTACTTGAGCTTCAACATATATTCAAAGAATCTACGAAAACTAAAGTCAGTCGTCCAGACCAAACTACCCGGCCAATCTCCTTCATTTTTATTTGAAACGAAAGGTATATATCCACAGATCTGGCATCAAGTACCAGAATTTACATAACTGTCGCCTTCCTTTGTCTATACTCAGACACGATTTCCTTCTATATATTTCTTATGGGGATGTCCTTGCTGTAAACTTAAGTCAGTCGGTAAGGCCGTGTCTACCCGACTGATTTCCTTCATTTTTGCTTTAAACCAAAGGTATTCTTTCGCAGATTTGTCATCAGGTATCAGAATTAACTTCTCTCCATCCTTTATTTTTATTCAAACGCGGCATTCTTCTGTCCTTGAACTGAATATTTTAATCGGTTTGTTTTTCGATATCTTCGGTTCTAATTAAGATACGCAGTTCTTTTTGACATAACAACACTCAGTAGGTTAAGCTCTTTCATTTGCGCTTGTAAAAACTTGATTGATTCTAAAGAAAGATATGCGGGGACATTCAACTTACCTCCCATTTTCCCCCTACTTTTTTTTTGTAATTCCACTAACGGTAGGAAGTATTCACACGGGTCCTCTAGTATCGGTAGGAAGGTTTGGTTATAGGACCATTATGTACCGCTGAATCTGTAGATGGGTATAGTTTTTCTGTAAAACTCTGCACTCATGCTCCAGATAGCACTGTAGATGTTGTTCAAATGTTTGTTAAGCTTAAGGGACTTAACTGCGGGGTTATCAGTCCCTAAACTTACAAACTACTTATGAACTACCTACGAACTAGGACGGCACAAATATCCATGCCCGAGGGGGGATTCGAACCCCCGACCGTAGTGGCCGTGGAGACCGTGACTGGAGCGCCTCAGTCCCCTCGGCCACCGCGGCCGGCACTGTAGATGTCATTGTGACGCCATAAGCAATGCATCAATCTTAAATAAAAATGTACATGGAGCAGTATTAATGATTGCAAAAAGCACAACGAAGAAATGCAGTTCATCGCATGGCATATTTGCACATTCTACACTATCAGTGTTGAGTGCCACGTCAATAACACTTTTGAAGTTGTCCACTGGTTCATCAATGTCGTAGCCAGTGTTCTGCCACGCGTAAAGAAGCATTGGTCGATATACTCCCGCAGATAACTGATTGTAAATGACAGAATGCATATTCATAATAAAGAATCTGTCATGTAATTTTGGTTGCATATCACTGGATCGAAGTTTAATAACGTCTGTTATTCTTTTGGCATATATTTCATTTTGCCTGAATAAATACACATCCAGAGACTTCGGATACTTTGTAGGTTTAGGTGGAATGATTTTTAACCTACATATTTTCCGCCAGATGTTTCCAGAAGTACTTGTTCATCCTTATGTCCAGACCAGGAGTTGTTTGTTCGAGCCCAAGTACTTTCGTTGTTAGCTGATAGTAACGACAATGTAAAGAGTGTATCATAAAAGGCTGGCGCTAACTAACACGGTTGAAAGTGCACGATAACAGTTGCTGGTAGAACTTCCGGGTTATAAGGCCGTGGTCCATAAAACGTTTCAGTTTTACCTTACGTTTCGTCCAGAGCTGCGCCGGACATCCTCAGAGGTCTTCTTCTTTGTGATGAGTCTTTCCGACTGATGAGTCGGGCGTCTGAGAGCGACATATATACTGTGAAAAGTGGGCGTGGTCAAGCTGTCACGTTATCAGCAGAGATAGTCCTTGTCAAAGATAAAACATCACTATCGATTGCAATCGGTCAGAGATAAAACCTGTCGATCTTTCAATATGTCGCTAAGTTTCATAGCTTCTTCTTTCCTGTTAAAATTTTCTTTATGTTTATATATTTCAATTGCTTCCCTGTATTGTCGTGGATAATAATTCGTCATAGTAGATAAAACTGATGTTTCGGAAAACCTCACTATATGACTTCCAGATTGAAGAGCATGCTCTGCCACAGCCGATTTCTCAGTTTTTCCTAGTCGGCACAGACTTTTGTGTTCCTTCAGCCTAGTTTCTATACTTCTTTTTGTGGTTCCAATATAAACTTTACCACATGTACACGGAATTTTATAAACATATTTTCTTAGTTGGTCTGAAAACCGGTCTGATGTTGTGTTTGCGTAATATTTTTCCTATTTGATCAGTTACTTTTCCGATAAATGGCAGGGAAACTGTGTTCTTCCATCGCTTTGTTTTATCACGTGTTCTTGGACTATTATTATTTGGTCGCAGAACCCTGTTTACTTCTTTATCTGAATATCCATTTTTCTTGTCTTTGAAAAAGACAAATAGTCTGATAAAGTCATCTACCTCAATCCCAAAAGAAGATAAGAAAGCCTTGTTGAAAAGCGAAGCCATGTGTCCAAGACTTTAGGGCCTACCCAAGATTCATAAAATGAATATTCCTCTTAGACCGATCGTTAGTGCCATCAACTCCCCAACGTATGAAATTGCAAGATACCTGGCAACTTGTCTACAGCCATACATTGGTAAAACTGACGCTTATATAAAAGATTCAAGTCATTTTATCGGAAAACTTGAAGGACTAACTTTACGTCCTGAAGATATGCTTGTAAGTTTTGACGTGGTGTCATTATTCACCAGGATACCAGTTATGACTTTTATAACGGATATTTTCCCAGAAGATCTAACTATTCTTTTTAAACATTGCTTGACGTCTAGTCAGTTCCAGTGGGGCGGTGATTATTATGAACAAGTTGATGGTGTTGCCATGGGTAACCCATTGGGCCCGGCGATTGCTAATTTCTATATGGAGAAATTCGAACAATCAGCTTTAGCAATGGCAAAAAAGAAGCTAGTTCTATGGTATCGGTATGTGGACGATACATTCGTGGTATGGCTTCACGGTAAAGAAGCATTGGGTGAATTCTTTTCTCATCTGAATAACATAAATAAAAAAATCCAGTTTACAATGGAAATGGAAAAAGACAGCGCAATATCCTTCTTGGATGTTCTAGTCATGAGAGAGGTAGATGGAAAACTGAAACATAAGGTTTTTCGAAAAGCTACACACACAGACAGATATTTACATAAGAACTCTAATCATCACCAACAGCAGAAGAGAGGCGTCATCAAAAGTCTCGTTGTCAGAGCCAAAAAATATGCACTCCGGAACACCTAGATGCTGAATTAAAACACCTGAAGCAAGCTTTCAAGAAAAATGGATATTCAGATAAAGAAGTAAACAGGGTTCTGCGACCAAATAATAATAGTCTAAGAACACATGATAAAACAAAGCGATGGAAGAACACAGTTTCCCTGCCATTTATCGGAAAAGTAACTGATCAAATAGGAAAAATATTACGCAAACACAACATCAGACCGGTTTTCAGACCAACTAAGAAAATATGTTTATAAAATTCCGTGTACATGTGGTAAAGTTTATATTGGAACCACAAAAAGAAGTATAGAAACTAGGCTGAAGGAACACAAAAGTCTGTGCCGACTAGGAAAAACAGAGAAATCGGCTGTGGCAGAGCATGCTCTTCAGTCTGGAAGTCATATAGTGAGGTTTTCCGTAACATCAGTTTTATCTACTATGACGAATTATTATCCACGACAATACTTCAGTCTGGAAGTCATATAGTGAGGTTTTCCGTAACATCAGTTTTATCTACTATGACGAATTATTATCCACGACAATACAGGGAAGCAATTGAAATATATAAACATAAAGAAAATTTTAACAGGAAAGAAGAACTGTGAAACTTAGCGACATATGGACAGTAGCTTTGAAAGATCGACAGGTTTTATCTCTGACCGATTGCAATCGATAGTGATGTTTTATCTTTGACAAGGACTATCTCTGCTGATAACGTGACAGCTTGACCACGCCCACTTTTCACAGTATATATGTCACTCTCAGACACCCGACTCATCAGTCGGTAAGACTCATCGCAAAGAAGACCTCTGAGGATGTCCGGCGCAGCTCTGGACGAAACGTAAGGTAAAACTGAAACGTTTTATGGACCACGGCCTTATAACCCGGAAGTTCTACCAGCAACTATGACATCCGGTCGTGAAAGCCTTCATTGCACGATAACAGAAGCAAAAATGTTCCGGTAAATATGGGCCCGAGGCGTTTGCGAGATAATTACGAAGGTATGGTACCAACTCGGCACTGACGTCATTGTAAGCATCGTCCTAGTTAATACACATTAACTTGATATATAGACTCTACTGTTAAGATTTAAATCGCGTTTAGTTCACATTTCACTGACTTTATTGTAAACATCGTCCTAGTTGGTTAGATGGAGCTCTGGCACGTTTTGCTGCTGCTGTGAGACGTAATCTAACGCACAGATAACTGCACACATTTGTATAACGTCCAGAGAAGTTGTTGGCGGTGTAAAACTTTCCGTGGCAGGCGCTGGGCGTTCCGGAGTGTCGGATGCGCCCCGCTGGCCTTGCAGACTCGGCGCATCCTCGCATCCTCCTGGCGGCCTTGGCAGGCGTCACGAAGTCCCTTCACTGGCGCCGACACCCAGCCACAGGAAGGCACTGCGCCTCTGCCCCTCTCGTCTAGTCTCACTGCGCTGTGACCTACTAACAACTGACAAGGAACCCCTTGAATAAGACGCTGTAAGGTCATTTTCTAGTAAGCTTCATTTGAAAGTGTTGTGAGAACAGTTACGACAGGAAAAAAAAAAAAAAAAAAAAAAAAAAAAAAAAACCACCTGTGTCAATGCCAATGCCTTTTCAGTGCCATCGACTAGAGATCTTAATTCGATTCCATATTTCTGGATTTCAGAAAGGTTTTTGACACTGTACCTCACAAGCGGCTCCTAATGAAATTGCGTGCTTATGGAATGTCGCCCCAATTGTGCGATTCACGATTTCCTATCACATAGGACACAGTTCATAGTAACTGACGGTAAGTCATCGAGTAGAACAGCGTTCCCCAGGGAAGCGTTTTAGGTCCCTTATTCTTCCTTGTGTTTATAAATGATTTAGGAGACAATTTGAGTAGCTTCCTTAGGCTGTTCGCGAATGATGCTGTCGTTTATCAAAAGGATCAAAAGCAACTGCAAAGTGACTTACACAAAATTTCTACATGGTGCAAAATTTGACAATTATTACTAAATAAATAATGAAAAGTGTGAAGTAATACACATGACCACTAAAAGAAATCCGCTGAACTTCAATTACACGATTAATCAGTCAAGCCTTAAGGTCGTAAATTCTACCAAATAGCTAGGAGTTACAAATACGAACAACTTAGTCTGGAGGAAGGCGAACAAAAGGTTACGTTTCATTGGCAGAACGCTTCGAAGATGCAACAACTCTACCAAAAAGATTGCCTAAATCACACTTGTGCGTCCTCTCCTGGAGTACTGTCGCCCATTGTGGGACCCTCATCAGGTGGGACTGACGGAAGACATTGAGAAGGTTCAGAGAAGAACAGCTCGTTTTCTTTTGTCACGTTACAGGTGAAAAGCGTTACGGAAATGTTGCACGATTTGAGATGGAACGACGTTATTCGTTGCAACACAGGCGAATCACAAGGCTGTACCTGCATAGCGGCCGGTGTTGATAAACTGTGGTTGCTTGCCGTCGGAGTTTCGTGTTCTCCCTGGAGCATGGGTATGTGTGTTTTGACCTTACGTTAGTTTAAGTAGTTTCGAAGTCTAGGGACTAATGACCATAGCAGTCCGGCCCAATAGGTTTACAAACGTTTGAACATTTCATGGCCTGACGCCATCGTAGTTCAGTCAGGTAATGTGTGTGTTCCGTGTTAGACGTGTCGGACGGAGTGCTTGTTTAGTGCATTGGTTCTGAACTGAGAACAGGACAATGAACGAGCAAAGGATCAATTTGAAGTCTTCTTTAAGCTTGGCAAAGAAGCGAATACGATGCTGGTACATGTTTATGGGGATCAAGCACTTTTCCATGAGATGTGTGTACGAGTGGTTCACCCGTTTTAGAGAAGGCCGGAAAAGTGTATCTGTCAATTCACGTAGTGGACGAACGGTGACCGCCGTCGGTGACGAAAACATTGAGGAAGTGAGAACAATAATGTATTTTGCAAATATAAGGGTTACATACTACTTACAGTAACTGATGCTAATGACAGCAGACACAAATGCCCAAGGGAGGACTCTAACTTCTGACGGCGAGCAACCACTACACTCCGCAGCAAGGCTCCTTAGAACGCTCGGCAACTCCACCAAGGCAGTGAAGATATTAATCACGAAGGATCTTCGATTAACTGTGTGCAAGAAAACGGATGAACTGCAGATTAACGGTGAATCCGTGCGACAAATCCTTACCTAGAAGTTAGAGAATTGGAAAAAGGTGTTCTCGTTTAGTCCCACATCACTTGAGTGACGATCAGAAGCAGGCACGTTTAGAAGCTTCATATGATTTTGTCGAAACGGCTTCTTGAACCGTATTGTCACTGAGGATGAAAGCTGGTGTTTCAGATACGAGACTCAAAAGAAATGGCAAAGTATGGAATGGCGTTCTCTCACATCATCTCGTCAGAAAATAGGTCAAAGCATCAAAACGATGGTCATAACTTTTTCGAAAATCAACGGACTATGCACAAGGGATTTCTACGTGAGGGAACAACGTTGAATGCTACAAGGTAAGCTACAATTATGACCCATTTCATGCAACGTCTTCGCAGGATATAGCCCCACAACGCAGAATACGATTCATGGGTTTTTGTTCTCGACAACGCTCACCCATACACAGCCAATATCGTCAAACAGTTCAAGACATGAAAGGGGAGGTGCAACGTGAACTTTCACCATAATAGCCTCCACTCAATCCTCCTCTTTCTCTCTCTGTTCATCTACTTTCACCTGTCACCATCTTCCCTCTCTCGTTATCCTCCTCTCCGTCGGTCTTCTCCTGCTGCTAATAGCTTCATAAATGTATTACGACTTGTTGTAAATATATTGAATGCCAGTCATATATATTCTCGGCTGTGTACAGGATTGCAGTCGCCTTGGAGTCTCCGCGCCGCCGTACGAAGCCCAAAGGAATATATATACAGGGTGTCCCAGCTATCTTGCTCAAAAGCTATTGCAAAACGTCTCTCATTGGTATCATAGTAAGGCTGGGGCCATGAATGTACATATTTTGAAACATTCTAAAACGAAAGCATATCTGTTTTTAAAACAACATTCTATAGCATGACAAATTAGATAAACAATGGCTTGATTTCATCGCAATACGCCAATTACATCCTGAGATATTGCGAAGCGAAGTTGACGCAAGAAATACGAGAAACGCACGGATAGCGCACGTCCTGAGACTCAGGCGTGAACCCATGCTGCTCAGGACGTGCGCTAGCCGTGCGTTTCTCGTATTTCTTGCGTCAACTTCGCTTCGCAATGTCTCAGGATGTAATTGGCGTATTGCGATGCAATCAACGCCATTGTTTATGTGATTTGTCACGCTATGTACATTCATGAGCCCCAGCCTTGCATTGATACCGATGAAAATCTTTTTACAATAGCTGTTGTTGTTCCAGAGGTTTTTGGGTGAGCAAGATAGCTGGGACAGGGTGAATCACCCAACACGTGCACCGCAAATATTGCGGAAACGGAAGGTACGAGTGATGTGCGGATTTCACAGAATGGATTGGTAGTAAGGGGTCGTATTTTTAGCCAACAACAGATTGCTCAAAAAAATGTTCAAATGTTTGTTAAGCTTATGGGACTTAACTACGGGGTCATCAGTCCCTAAACTTACAAACTACTTATCAACTACCTATAACTAAGGACGGCACAAATATCCATGCCCGAGGGGGGATTCGAACCCCCGACCGTAGTAGCCGTGCAGACCGTGACTGAAGCGCCTCAGTCCCCTCGGCCACCGCGGCCGGCTACAGATTGCAATATTACTTAGAAAGTGTATTTTTTATGCAAACATACAGCTTTTTAAAATGGAACAGTGGTTGTTTCTATCATGCACTGGAATTTTTGACATCAGTTGTACGCAAAGAATTTTGAATGAAATTTTTATCACGTTTAGTTTGGCAGCTACAACAGTTCAAAGTTACGGGGCCAGAGGCTGCGACAGCGTAGCTGACTGGCCGAGTGGCTAGACCCTGGGGCACGGCCCACTGTCTCATGACCACCAGCCAGTCAGCTACGCTGTCGTAGCCTCCGCTCCCAAAACTTTGAATGGTTGTAGCTGCCAAAATAAATGTGATAAAAAATAGTCATTCGAAAGCCTTTGTACACAGCTGGTGTGAAAAATTCCAGTGCATGATAGAAACAACCATTGTTACATTTAAAAAACTGTATGTTTGCGTAAAAAATACACTTTGTAAGTAATATTGCAATCTGTTGGCTAAAAATACGAACCCCTGACATCTAATCCATTCTGTGAAACCGCACATCAATCGCACTTTCCGATTCTGCGGTGAATGTTAATTCTCGCACTCCGGTTTCGCAGCGCGATTCCTCACATGCTAGCAATAAACAAAATTTCGTCCTGCGCATATTTCCGGCAGTAAATAGACGTCGAAGATTGAGATGGGTGTGCGTCCCATACGTCAGTGTGTTTCAGATTTACACTACTACACCAACAAACTACTAGGGAATGTGGAAGGTGTCTTGAGGAACAAAGTGAGCATAGAAACTCATGTCCGGAAACGTCATCCAATGACGATACAGAGCGTCGAAGTTGCTGGAGGGGATGTCTAGCGGCAGGAGCTGGTGCCTGTAGCGTCGTTGAATGGAGTTTCCGGGCATGGGTTTTCATGCTCATTTTGTTCCTCAAGACGCCTAATACATCGCTTACAAGTTTTTTGGTGTAGTAGTGTAATTCTGAAACACACTACGTATGGAACACACACCCATCTCAATCTTCGATGACCATTTACTGCCGGAAATATGCGCAGGACAAAATTTTGTGAGATACATTTTTTTAAATTATGAATAGCAGTGTTTGTCCGTCTTTGCAACTGCAATAAAAATGAGTTTTTTTCTCTCCAGACGCATTTCGTTTTATTGACAGTAAAATATCTTCAGTGGTGGAAATTTTTTCTTGATTTCGCTTCACATAATGGAATGCCGGTCTGTTTCATGCAGTACCGCGGGTTCTTCATGCTGTGTCGTTTCTTCCACTACTTCCACTGTCACTTTTGCGCTGCCCATAATTGTTTTTCACATATCAGCTCATGTTTAGCGGAGAGGTGGGTAGGTGATTTTATTTGACATTAGCTTTGGAGTGTTGATAGTGGTATGTGGAGTGAGATGTGGAAGTAGACTGAGATAGTTAGGGACATGAAGGGGACTGTTTTATGTGATTTTTTTCTATTATTTTATACAATGTTTAGTTTCCAATATTTATGCGGTCATTTAGTAATTGTTTGTTGTGTGATAGAGCTTTGTGTATGTGGAGGTTTTCTTGGAAAGGGAGAAAGGGAGAAGGTGTCTGTCTCTCCTTGTCTGTATGATTTCCATATCTTTTTCTGTGGTGCTGGGACTATGGTGTTCTTGTTTCAGGTGGTCGGCAAATGTTGAATGGTTTGTGACTTACTTCCAAGCTCTGATTTAGTATCAAATATTCTGCCAGTCATCCCAATGCATATGTTATCACAGTCTCTGCAGTTGAGCTGCCACACAAACGAAGAGACATTTTTTATTGCTAGAGTGTGAGGAACCGCGCTGCGGAGCCCTAGTGCGCGTATTTAGATTAACCCTGCATAAACAGAAAATATGCAACAGAATTCCTTACACTAAAAATAAAAGAAACGAAGCATATTAAAACTTTCTCTAGCCTAACATCTGTTTGACTCGTACTTGTTTATTTAGTGGTTTATATGTAAGGTCCCGTTATTTGAAATACGAAATTTCAGAACTATATCTGTACCCTTACAGTCTTATTTTGTATCCCATCCTCGTCGCCACTTTTGTGTCTCGTTTCCGCCGTTTGTTGTAGGCGCCGGTGACCGAGTGGAAAGAGACCGACACAGTAATAAAGGATTCACGCTTGTGCAGGTACGGAGGTGACCAGCCAGTGGGACAGCAGAAACTAGAACACTAGGCTAAATTAGAACAAGATATATATTTCGTAGAGTCTTGGTAATACTTAAATTTGACATAGTTCTTGACTGCAGAATGCTGATACATAGTTTAGATAGAGGCCTGCTTACTGATGATTCCTAGTGCCTATCCGATAGCCAAGTCTTAACTGTTCCCTATCTGATTCCCAAGTGGCCGATGCAGCAGTCGTGGCCACGAGCGGAGTTGCATCAGAGGCCGCTTCGTGGCTGACGTCGTAAGAATAGGGTTGCCAGATCTCCGGACGCCGCCCGGAGTGCCCGGGTTTGGAATGAATTCTCCGGGTCTACGGGCCAATGACTATCATCTTCGGGCTTGAATGTAACCTTCATCTTAACTTTTTTTTCTTTTTTTTACGACGCTTTTTAAGTACTATGCTCATATAGCGACGATCTACATCGAACTTAACGTAACTTAAACTAAGGACGAACACAACATCGATGCCCTAGAGGGGGATTCGAACCTCTGGCAGGAGCAGCCTCACGCACCGTGGCAAGACGCCTCAGTACGCAATTTCTTATTGCAACAAAACGCTACTTTTCTATTCTTCCTCTGAAACCTTTTCGCTGTTGCGTCGGTAGTCAGCTAGCGCATTATTAAGCAAACACTGTTGCGGCAACGTGTCAACTGGCGACGTCTATTATTTGTGTTCGTTCGTTCATTGTTTGTTATCAGTTTACCGGCAATTTTTGGAATACTCGGATCGTGTGTGAACAGTCAAGCTTACATTAACTCAGATTAGTGAGTAATAACAGTGAAATGAAGAGACGATATCTAAGTTAGTTCCGTGAAGAATGATTGCAGGAAGAAAATTAGAAAGAGTGGCTACAAAAGTTTATTAGGTATTTGGCGCTCTTATTGGTGACCAGTTTTGGGAGCCTCAAGCGGCAACTCTTCGAAGGCGCAGCAGCTGTTGATGTGAGCAGCTTTGATGATGCCGCCACTTCTGCTGCCACGCCGACTGAAGTGTGCCGATTGTTGATCCACAGCAAGTGGCGGCCTGGCCGGGAGGGAAGAGATGATTTTTTTTTTATTATTATTATTTTTTTTTTTTTTTACGTGTACTCCTGTTTGGGGGGATGAGTTGGTCGCAGTTGGGGGGGGGGGGGGCGGGGAGGGGGTGAGCCATTGGCCAAGGGGGAAGAGGGCACCAGTGGCGGCGCTAGACGAAAACTCGGCGTCGGCGAACTCGTCTTTGCGAGGCCCCTTTCATTTTTCCAGTAAGGAAGAAAATGTTAAATAGAAAGAGCTGAATTATACATCAATAATCATTATACTAAAATTTTATTAGTGTAATAAGCAAGTATTATTGCAATGACAAAAATTACAATAAACATAAACAAATTAAAATAGAGAAACTTTTCGGCTTTTTGTCTCACTGAATTTTTTTTAAGATCACATCTTAATACTAGCCGCTATTTCGGCTTCAGTTGGTACTACTGACAACGCAGATTGTGTTTGTTGGCTCACTGTGCTTCTCAAGTATGTGAAGCTCCTCTCGGGCGAATCTGCACTGACTGGTACTGTGATCGTGATTCTGACGAAGATAAACATTTGGATATACGTCTTCCCAATTGTTTTCTAAAACGTACAGAAAAAGTTATTTTGCAAGTATTTAACTAAAAATTACTTCATTGCTGCACTCATACGGACAACTAAACAGCTGCCGGTCGGGAATGGCCGGACGCACTAAGGCGTCATACCACGGTGAGCGAGATCGCTCTCGTCGGGGGTCGAATCCAACCCTTGGTTACGGATGTTGTGTTCGTCCTTTCGTTAAGCTAGTGTAAGTTAGATGTAGGTCGTCGCTACATAACCTAGCAGTTAAAAAGCGCCGTTAAAGATCAAATACAAAAAAAAGAAAAAAAATTAACAATGTTTTGCGAGGCCCCCACAGGCGCGAGGCCGTCGGCGGTCGCCGACGTCGCCGACGCCTAGCGCCGCCACTGGAGGGCACGTCTGGTCTCCGGGCCTGCCTCGAGTTCAATCTGGCAACCCTACGTAAGAACGCCGCACCGTGCGTGCATGGCGGCGCGCGGCGAAAGTACGTGGCGCGCACTTCATACTTGTGCGACACCACATCTTCTTACCAGTGAACGTGAGGGAGGAGCGATGGTGTGTTTCCCCTGTGAGTGGCCACTGGCGCTGTGACGTAACAGACGCACAGTGGAGAGAGCCGTGTGTGGCAGGGGGCGTGGCGCAGGGCCGCCGCTTCCGTGCCCGTTACCAGCGGCGCATGCTTCCGCGAGGCACGCCCGCCTCTGTAAGCGCGCGCGCCGCATATAGCCTCCCGACTCGCCTCGCTGCACGCGTTCCCCCGTCCTCTCACACACGGAGCGTACACTGTCTCGTCAAATGTGTCCTCGTGCCCTATTATTAAACAGGGTAAGGCCGAGTTTGGACGTAACAGAAGATAGGGTTACTATCAGAGATGCAATACTTGGCCGGCCGCATAGGCCGAGGGGAATGGCACACTCAGGGCTAAGAGACGACAAGTTGAGAGAACGCAGGAGGACAAATGGGAAACAAGGAACACGAGACCAAGCGTACTGCTTGGGGAAACATAATAAAGCAAATATCGAGAAGACGATCATTGAGTGCTGTCGATATGCTGAGGTTGAAGTATGGAGAAGATGAAAGGAACACAAAATCCATCAATGACTTAAGAGGTATTGAGGGACTAAGTTTCCAACTTTCTTTTCGGAAGAAACAGATTATGCACCTTCTTCTGTAGAGAGCTACGATGTTATTTTACGTAGAGGAAATAAATTATTTTAAAGGCGTAGAAGCCGGGGCGAGAAGGCAAAATTTGGCGAGCGTAAGCACGGGTTGAAGGGGAGGAAGGAGACCCTAAAAAAAAAAAAAAAAAAAAAAAAGGCTACTACGGTCGTGGGTTCGAATTCCCCCTCGGGCATGGATATTTGTGCCGTCCTTAGTATTAGTTAGTTCATAATTCGTTTGTACGTTTAGGGACTGATGACCCCGTAGTCAAGTCCCATAACCTATACAAACATTTGAACATTTTGCAATACTCGAAACTTTAGAGAAATCTACATTTATTCCTACATAAATACTCTGCAAGTCACATTGAAGTGCATGGCAAAGGGTTCATCAAACCGCTTTTATGATGTTTCTCTACAGTTCCATTCTCTAATAGCTCTCTTATTTTATTTTCGTGATCATATCTTCCTATGTAGATGGGTGCTAACAAATCGCATTCGGAAGAGAAAGTTGGTTATAGAAATTTCACAAATAGATCTCGCCGCAACAAATAACACCCTTGTTTTAATGGTTTTTCACCGCAACTCCTGAATCATTCCCGAGACATTCTCTCCCCTATATCGCGATAATACAAAACGAGCTGCTCTTTTGTGTACTTTCTCTAAAGCGTCTGTCAATCCCACTTAGTGGAATCCCACAATGCGTAACAATACTCCAAAATAGGACAAGGGAGGTGATGGCAGTTTCTTTAGGAGAGCTGTTCCGTCTTCTAAGTGTTCTGCCGACGAAACGTAGTCTTTGGTTCGCTTTCCCTACAGTATTTTCTGTGTGTTATTTCCAGTTTCAGTTGTTTGTAATTGTTACTCCTAGGTATTTAGTTGAATTTACGGCTTGTAATTTGATTTATAGTGTAAATGATGTTTAACGAGCTTCTTTTAGTGCACATAAGAATGACTATACACTTCTTAATGTTAAGGATCAAATGCCATTTTTTTTTGCATTGGTAGCATGTGTTCTGGAGAAAGCGTCTGAAAAACCATATCCTTCAGGACTTTCACGACTGCTTTGTACAACAATGGATCAGTAAGAAATGCATGTGAATGGGTGTATGGAAATACACCCAAAGGCATCCCCGCATTAGAAATGTTTCAAAAGGCTAAGACTTACACTTAATCAATTTCATTGATTTTGAAAAAAGTCCTCGAGAAGATACAGAATACTAAAATAAACTAATTTTAAATATCTATAAAAAAATCTTTTAGACGGAAAAAGCTAACGAAGAATTTAAAAAAAAAAAAAAAAAAAAAAAAAAATTCTCAAAGGCGTGGACATGCCTTTAAATAGTCAAACAAATTGCATAATGCACGTCGTAACCACTAGAGAATTTTTAAATAAACTTTCAAAAACTTTTCGTAAATGCCAAAGCAGGTAAAAGAAATAAGATTAGACCCAGTACAATTGTTACCAGTGCACGGACGTGAGAAATAACAGCAGTATCACATCGTAGTAAGTGGAAAAACAATTGGGCCTGCAAACATCCGCAACAAGACGTCACAGGTGTAGCAACCGAGAGCAACTGCTGGGCCAGTAACAGGTTCTTGGTGTACGTGTAGACTACATGCTACCTTTTCGCCCGGGTCTGCTCACAAGTGTGACTCCTTACAAATGTGCCTTCCAACCCCCAATCAAAGTACGTGCCCCACCCGTGGCGAAAGCGGAAAGCAAGATCAAGATTATATATATATATATATATATATATATATATATATATATATATATATATATATATATATATGAGAGAAAGGGAGAAAGTGTGAGAGTCGCCACGAAACTTACATGGTGTAAACCGCACACAGGAACCAAGACATGAGCCGGCACGGCTCAGTTATTTTATACCGTGAAAGTAAAACTTTTTACAAAGAAAATAAGACTCAAATTATTGCTGTAATTCGATCGCCTGAGAATGTGCATGAATGGACGAAGAACTCTGGTCGAGTTAAAACAGAGAGTTCAGACTTCAGTGTCTGACGATGTTCTCGTATGCCGAAGACCGGTTAATATATATAAAAATAAGTAGAACATATACAAAATATACAAAATTTTCCTTTTAATTCATATGAATATGTTCGACTAACAATCGATGGAAGAATAATTGAAAATGTCCTCATTTTCCTCTGCTTTAAGATTGTTTGGGTTACATACTACGAGTAATAGCTCTACCTCTGTACTCAATAAAAATTCTACACATGTTGAAATGGCATTTTTATTGCAATCGGCTATACTAACACCTCCTAAAACATTTACTATTCCCTTGAATGTATTAATAACATTTACAATGTAACTTAAAAAGCACTGAATATGGACTTTAAAGCAGTATAATATGGCGTGTCGTAATGTGACATAAAACGGCGGGGCAAGTCACTGGACTCGTTACGCTCCACCTCTCATAAATATCACGTAACAGGTTCTTCCTCTGGCAGAGGGATTCCAATCCTTGACGGCACCAGCTCGTCGTCCACGTACATTTTCACGTAGCGCTAGAGCACGGCTTACGGTAGCACCATCCAGTATGGAAATCATGCCCGGCGTGCTTCACGGTTAGAAACACGCCCCGTGTTCAGTCGCGGCTACCGTGCAGTCACCGGACGCAGACGGCAGTAACCGAGGCTAGCAGCCTCACGGGCGAGGAAGCCGTTTATCTGAGGGTGGGCGGACCGCCGCTAGGGGCTCCTTACTGCAGGGCCGGTGGTTGTGTGGGGAGGGTGGGAAGGGGAGGGGGAGATTTGCTGCGGTACCGGAGTGGCCGGCGAGGCAGCCGCCGCCTGAAGAGGTGGCAACCGGGCACACTCTCCACTCGAGTTGTCCTCCCACGATACGTGTTTCTCATAGCGGAGCGCGACGGACGCAATGACCGTCCTGGTTGCTGCTCGCTCTGAAGCAAACTGCTGCATCCCGCGGAACGTGCTCCTCGTGATTTGCGACCGCAGTGGATTCCAAGAGACAGTCCTCGGCTGCGTCTGACGAAAATCACACGGTTTCCTTACCCCACATTTGTTAGAGGTTCCGCCGTGCGCAAGGGCCGTGTGGTCTAAGACGCCATGGTACGGATACATACACCGTCGGGGTGAACCTTCTATCACTGTTGGTAGTCGCTCTTTCAAGCACCTCTTGTAAACTATCAATAGATAAATTTCTTGTCTTCTCTTTTCAATTTCCTTTCTTTCATTTTCATACTTCTGTACTCGCTGGCGCTGTAATATGCCGTTACCGATCACACAATCTTATACTAAATCTGCTATCTTCGGTCCACATAGCCTTCCGTTTCATTTTTGACATATATTTTAGGACCACCCTGAATATACAGGGTGTTTCACTAAGTGTGTTTGCCTCTGTAACTTATAAAATAATAGATGACGGGAAATTTTAATGCGGTATGCCAACACAAGAAATGTTACATTTTCTGCGGAGCTATGAACATAGTTTATTGTATCATTTTCCAAAGAGTTACACCACAAAGATATAATTTTTTAAATGGAACAATAGTTTTTTCTATCGTGCATTGGATTCGTTGAAACCAGCTGCGTCCAAATCAATTTAAACTACATTCCTATCACTGTTAGTTTGGGAACTACAACCCTTCAAAGTTTAACGGAGATACCACAAATGCTGCGCATAATGCAATGCGCCTTCTAAAAGTGGTGCGGCCGAGCTGTAACGTCGCCGGTGTCACAGAGCGAGAAGCTTCCTCGATGCGCTGTTAGGCTGCCGACTGTCGCCGCACACGGCCGTATACCCGACAGTTGGAGCCACACAAACAACCGGGGCTCAATATACCACAGTTACTGAAATCGGATGACGATGGCATACATGAACAACAGCACATCGAGGAAGCATTTCGCTCCTTGACACCGGCGACGTTACAACTCGGCCGCACCACATTTGGCAGGCGCATTGCATTATGCGCAGCGCTTGTGGTATCTGCCCCTGAAATTCTGAAGGGTTGTAGCTCCCAAACTAACAGTGATAGGAATGTAGTTTAAATTGATTTGGACGCAGCTGGTTTAAACGAATCCAATACACGAAGAAAGAACTATTGTTCCATTTAAAAAAATTATATCTTTGTGCTGTAACTCTTTGGAAAATGATACAATAAAGTATGTTCATAGCTCCGTAGAAAGTGTAACATTTCTTGTGTTGACCTATCGCATTAAAATTTCCCGTCATCTATTATTTTATATGTTACAGAGGCAAACACACTTAGTGAAACACCCTGTATATATCTGTCAAATTTGAAGGTGATCCGTCAAACGGTGGCGAAGTCTAAAGTAAGATACCCTCTGCCATGAACGTTAAGAAATCTAACGTAAAAAGTTATTGAGCCATGCCGGCTCGCGTTCTTCTTTGTACCTTTTCGTACGTCGATGTATCGACCCTTCTCGGGTCTGCGCCGCTGGCGGCGCCTTCTTCGTGTCGCGACTCTCTGGCCAGAGGGAGTGACTAGCGGTGCGATTTCGGTCGTTTGTTATAGAGAGGTACAGGCGGACGGATGGACGGGCGGGGCGTGCGCTGGGCACTGGTGGCCGCGCTGAGCAAGTGACTTCTGCTGGGGCTGTTTACGGACTTCGTCAGCGACTCCGGCCGCAGCAGCGTGCTCCGAGGGATGTGCTCTGGGAGTTTAAGGTGATCATCGCCATGGTTCACGGACAGTCATTCTGTTGAAGTTTCATCTGGTCTCTCGGAATGCCTGCCCGCATTTGGCGTTCTCGAGATCTTTCCGACGAAGTTGCCGATCTGTCGGTACATTTTCGGTGGTGCGTCGGACAGTCGGGAAGTCAGCACAAATATGAGTGGTTTTTTTTTTTTTTTTTGGTGTTTATTGTGGTTGTGTTAACTTGTCTTGTGTGTGTGCTTGGCCAGGGTTGACAGCCGTTCCCAGGGGTTGTCTTGGTCTATGTCTTCCGTTTGTTCTTGTTTTTTGTTGTTGTTGTTGTTATCGGCGGTTGCAACTGTGCTTCCGTTCGTTCTCTTCGTGTTCAAGAGAGATCGTTTGGCCTTTGCCTTGCGCGGGGCGATATCCGAATTAAACAAAATTGCTAAGTGTTACTGGGGAAGCCTGGTTCGTGCCCTTCCGTGTCCTCGTCAACTGCCCGGGGAATTGGTTCTGTTATTTGGCAGAACTCTTTCCTTCTCTGAGGGGGAGTTGCCTACCGTTGTTGCAATTAGACCAGTTGTTATAATGCATGAAGTTTCGTGTATTAGGGTCGGAGTTCTCGTCTTGCACTGGTCCTGTAAGCTTTCCTTTCCAATCCTGAATTTTCTTGTGGAGTCATCTCAGTGTTTGTTTGTGGGCCTTCCTCGCCATCACGCTGTGCTCGTGCAAGTTCATTACAAAAATTGATTCGTTACCTCGTGCCAACCTAATACGTAGGAAGATCTGAAAAAAATGTTCAAATGTTTGTTAAGCTTATGGGACTTAACTACGGGGTCATCAGTCCCTAAACTTACAAACTACTTATGAACTAACTAATACTAAGGACGGCACAAATATCCATGCCCGAGGGGGCATTCGAACCCCCGACCGCAGTGGCCGTGCAGACCGTGACTGAAGCGCCTCAGTCTCCTCGGCCACCGCGGCCGGCGAAGATCTGAAGCGTGATCGCTGTTTCATTTAGTGTAACTGATTTGATATTGACATTAAATCTTCCAGGCACATGTACTCCCAGTTGTTGTCTTAGAAAATTAGACCAGCTTCTCTGGTGGGACAGTACACTGTAATTGTTGGTAAAACTAAACGAGTGAAAAGCCACGGCTTGCTATTTTAAACCACACTGGATTCTTGTTGTTAAAGTAACCTCTCCTGGTTACAGACTAATGTTACTGTAAATTGTCGAGGTTGTGCCCGTGTGTTTCTTATGAGTCCGCCCTTATGTGCCTTTGAGGCAGTTTCAATAAATATTAAAAGAATATTGTACTTTGCTTTTAACTATGTCATTTCTTAAAGTAATCAGCATTCAAATTTGAAAAATTGGTTTAATATTTTTGTTCTTAAATTCTTTACGAATATTTGATTGTCAGACTGAGTTAGTTCTTGTGTGCTTTAAATTAATGAACTGTTTCACTAAATATTGAAAGGACTTTGTTGTTCCCCTTTGTGTCAAACTAGTCAATCCTTAAAGTAAATAAACCAGTATTGTTAGTTGACATTTGAACGTCTTGGCCCAGTTCTTCCATTCCTATCTATTATTTGGTGGTTCCTTTTCCCTGCCCACACTCTGTGAGCTATCAGTTATGTTTGGCTTTCTTTCAAGGCGAAATGTGCAAAATTTCGTCAAGTCGAATAAAACTGCAGTTGGTGTCGGTGTCTGTTGTGATGTATCCTTCACCATGCACAGTAAGAAATCTTATGTAACAGGGCGGGAATGACCGCGCGATCTGATGCGCATGATACGGATTGAGAGGCCGCTGCAGTGGGAGGTTCGAGTCCTCCCTCGGATATATATATATATATATATATATATATATATATATATATATATATATATATATATGTGTGTGTGTGTGTGTGTGTGTGTGTGTGTGTTTCGTCCTTAGCATAGGTAAATTAATCAGCCTGGGTTTTATTTGGAAATGGTTGCTACATGGTACTAAGGTGGACCAGGGGAGAGGTCGACGCCTGACCCAAAAGGTACATCAGACGCAAAGTTGTGGTAACATCGGATTTCAAGGGAAGAGGTCTAGTCAGGTCGGAGGCCGGGGCGTAATAGGGCGTCCGTCTTCAGTTTGTTGTTCAGGTCTAGGCACAGCCTGTCTCCTGGTTGGTGGCCGGTTTCTGCCGAGTGTCCGTGGTGGCGTACCCTCGTCAACGGAATAGAGCCACAAATGACAGGCACGCATCGGGAACATGGGTGTCGAAGCTTCCAGCAGCAGGCACGCGGCACGACTCGTGATCGATCTGGCTGGCCGAAATATGTATGGAAATTTACAATTCTTTTTCTCAATCGTATGCAACCCAGCGTCAGGTGTCACCCACGTAGAGTAGTTTATGGACGGATGACCTTAGCAGTTTGGTCTCGTAGAGAGGGGCATATGGATAGGGAGATGGAGGCAGGAGGAAATGAACAGAGAGAGAAAGAGAGAGAGCGAGAGAGAGAGAGAGAGAGGAGAGACGGCGATATGGACAAAGAGAGGTGAACGAACAGAGGGGCAGAGAGAGGGGACAGAGAAAGGAGTGCAGGGAGTATGCGGTGTATATCAGGTTACCAAGAACTATGGCATTACACGTATTACAAATGTGTACAGTCTCGTTTTTTTCTTTTACAATAACTTCTTAACTAGCCACATAAAGGCATGGCCGGGTGCAGCTGGATGTAAATAACTTACTAGGTACTAAAGGATAGAAGATTAATTGCGATGTTACGCTTCTCTGCCGCAGGTAAGAAATAGCAAAACTGTAAGAGTTTATATGCAGCATGTAATAATAATTTCTGGCGACACACATATCCCTAACGTATCACAACTATGGAAAGCAAGAAAGCGGACCTACAGCGTAACATGGAATCTGCTTGGAGCCGACTGCGACAACCGTCGACGAATTTTACGGCCTCGGAGCGCCCTTTAACATTTCCCGATCTTGCGACTGCGATTGCTTTATTGTCGTCCATAGCGTCAAACGTGTTACAGCAGGCATCTGACGTCAAACTAAAGTATTGATCGGTGTTTGCCACCAAGATACTGCCACACGGCCGCGCGGGAATAGCTCTGCGATCTAAGGCGCCTTGCTGCGGAGTGCGCGGCCGTTTTCCATCGGAGGTTCGAGTCCTCCCTGGGGTATGGGTGTGTCTGTTGTTCTTATCATGAGTTAGTTTTAGTAGTTTGTAAGTTTAGGGGCCGATGACCACTGCAATTTGGTCCCACAGCTTTACAAACATTTGAACTACCATACGAGGGTTTACAAACAGCGCTATGCCTCGGGGAGCTCATAATTTGTTGACAAGAAAACAACGGAGCATGATCGAAGTACATTAAAATATTTTGTATATATTTTGTATATATTTTTAGTATACTTCGATCATAATTTCAACCGTCCGTTGTCCCACTCTCCACATTAATATCGAGCTACATCTGGTAAATAACGGAGCATGCTACCCCTGGATTAACTACAGAGGTAGAGCTAGCGCACTGAAAACTACATCTTGTATTTTATAATTATACGTCAAAAATGAATTTGCCCTAGAGTAAACGTCTCTCACCAGTGTACGAATTAGGACATACTATAGACGATAGAAAGTGTACGTACTGGAATAAGTGTACCCATCGGTTCCGAACATTCAGGTTGTCAGCCATATCAACCACTAGTTCGGCATCACTATAACACAAAGAAGCACTGAGGTCGAGCACCACTCAACATTTGCTCGTCGAAGATATAAGTTGTGTTTTTCACATTCGAACTGCAATTTATTTACAACTTACTTTCCAAAATGTTGTATTCTGAATTGGACTGACCTTTTCAATTTAGCGTTAATATCTCTGATGTTATTGTCCACTAAACACTATAGTTAGCCCAGGGTGTTTATACCTTTGAAAAAATTAGTAGTGTGATAAATCAAAAAATGACCTAAGTGTACAGAGCCCTGAAGGGGCAACTGTACATAAACTGTATCTTCTCCCTCTGAATATCTTGCGAATAACGTTGAAGAGTCGTGCAATTGGGATTTTGAGTCTTATGAGAATGGTTTGCCCACATTGATTAGGACTGTGTAAAAAGGTAGTTTCCATATATTCGAAGTGTTTACGACAGCTTCTCCATGAAAACTGTATATGGCCAAAATCACAGAGGTAAAATACGCTGGTTTGGAGACAATAAAAGAAGCTAATTTTCATACAAGCAACATTATCAAGAAACTTCCGGGGACGCTACACTCCAGCTCATATTTGTTCATTCAAATGATTTTCAAGATCTACACTGTAGAGTCTCATAATTAGTATAAGTAATGGTACTGATTGTAAAGATAAAGGACCGACAGTGGACAAGGCAAGTTGTTGGAAAAGTTGAGAGATAGGCCAGGTATCAGTTTAAATCGTGCAGCAGCCGGTCGGAAATCTGCAAAAGGCCCATGCTTTGTTCTTAAAACTAATGACAGCTGCTAACCAAGGATTTAATAATAAAAAAAAAAAAAAAAAAAAAAAAAAAAAAAAAAAAAAAAAAAAAAACTGGGTCTGGAGGGCATCTGTGAGTTACACACTCCAGTAATTCAGAATAACGTAAAATAATCTATAAAATTATTTGCCGTCAAAATTTCAGTCGTCTACGATGGCGGAATAATTACGCACATCTCATGAGTCTAAAAATAATTTCAATATCTCAAAAATTACAAATGTTTATGACTACTAAATCAAAATATAGCAAAAATCAAGCTTAAAATAACCAACTTGTGAATACGTGTTGCAATTTCAACAAACTCCGGTTTAGACGATTACTTAGTTGGGAAAAAGTGCTACTAATTTCTTATCGCAGACAATGCGTTTAACCATTCTATGCTAATAATTCATCTGACCACTTCCATTAAGGAACCAATTTGATTGAATAAACCTTATTCAAGAAAATCTCTGACTGAAAAGGATACGGCATAAAGTCGCAACATAGACCCAAGCGACAAACACTCGTGTGCACGCAGAATCTGCTTTCATTACTGGAGCCAGCCATTCCAACTGATCCTCTGACGGCAACAGTCGAGCCGTGTACGTCGATTCTACGGCGTGAGTGGTCGACTTGAGGTGTGCACCCACAGTATTCAGTTGTGGAACCGTGTTGTCACTTCTGCGCTCACAAACCTTCCAATCTGCTACTGCTGCCCGTAAAATACGATGATCTAGTACGACACCTGTGCTGCGTGGACGTCAAGATTCTGGACTTGAGGTGCGGGATTGTTCATATGACCATTGCAACAATCCTCGTTGTACAACTGACGTGGCACGTACGTCATGTGAGTTACTTGTCCGAAATGACCATTCCTCCACTCGAATAGCCACAATGTGACCCGTTTCAAACTAGCCCACTTGGCTGTAGGACGCTCGACTGAGCCTCAGTGGCAAGGCCTCTCTTTGTTTCACACGTTAATATCACACTGAGCCTTATGATTTTAAACATTCCGTATTAAAGATGGCTATCTTGGAAGTATAAGACTACGCTATCTGTTAGCGGACGATGTTGAAACCATTATCAGTACATCTACTGTCCTGAAAGTGACATCTGCTGTCGTCGGATCACAATCGACATATTTCAAGTTTTACTACTTATTTTCCGAGAGTGTATGTCACGAAAAATCGTTAATATATTGCTTTGCGACACGCTAGTCCAGTAGGTGATATTTGGTTCGTCTCCGTGTGTCGCTAATCGCGTTTATCAGTTTGTAAACTTCCTTCACTGAAAACCCAAAGAGATTTTGATCATATGTTAAATATACTAGGGGTAAAACAGAACAATACGCTCACTAAGTGATAGTAATGGCGACTCTGCATATGACAGCGCTACTAAAGTAAAGTTACTAAACATAGCTTTTAGAAACTCATTCACCAAAGAAGACGAAACCAATATTCCAGATTTCGAATTACGAACAGAGGCCGTATTGAATAACGTAGAAGTAGATATCATCGGAGTAGTGCAGTAACTAAAATCATTAACAAGAAGTAGATATCATCGGAGTAGTGCAGTAACTAAAATCATTAACAAGAACAAGTCTTCTGGTCCGGACTGTACACCCATTAAATTTTTATCTGATTATGCTGAAGCGATAGCTCCTTACTTAACAGCCATATACAAACGCTATCTCAAAGAAGGATCAGTACCAAAAGATTGGAAAGTTGCACACCTATATTCAAGAAAGGCAGTACGAGTAACCTACCAAACTATAGGCCTATTTCATTGACGTCAATTTGCAGCAGGGTTTTGGAACATATATTGTATTCAAATATTATGAATTACCTCGAACAGGATGATCTATTGACCCAAGGTCAACACGAATTTAGAAAATATCGTTCATGTGAAACAGAACTAGCTCTTTATTCACACGAAGTGATGGGTGCTATCGACAAGGGTTCGCAAATCGATTCCGTATTTCTTGATTTCCAGAAGGCTTTTGACACCGTACCTTACAAACGGCTTTTAATCAAATTGCTTAGTTATGGTATATCGCCCCAAATTTGCGATTGGATACGGGATTTACAGTCAGAGATGACACAGTTCGTAGTAATCGATAGTAAGGCATCGACTGAAACAGAGGTGATATCAGGCGTTCCACAGGGTAGTGTTATTGGTCCTCTGCTGTTCCTTATTTACATAAACGATTTAGGGGAAAATCTAAGTAGCTCTCTTAGGTTGTTTGCAGATGACCCCGTCATTTACAGTCTAGTAAAATCATCTGAAGATCAAAACCAACTGCAGAACGATCTGAATAAGATATCACTATGGTGTAAAAATTGGCAATTGACTCTAAATAATGATAAGTATGAAATCGCCCACATGAGTACGAAAAGAAATAAGCCCTACGTTGAGCTTTGTTTACAATTTAAATAAATCAAATGTGAAGGCCGTAAACTCCACAAAATACCTGGGAATTACTATTACTTCAGACTTAAATTGGAAAGAACACGTAGATAATGTCGTCGGAAAGGTGAACCGGAGACTGCGTTTTATTGGCAGAAGCCTTGAAAGATGCAACAGAACTACAAAAGAAACTGCATACACTACGCCTATCTGTCCATTTTTGGAGTATTGCTGCCCAGTGTGGGATCCTTATCATGTGGGTTTGACGGAGGACATCGAAAGAGTCCAAAGAAGGGCAGCTCGTTTCGTACTGTCACGATACAGGGGAGACAGCGTTACGGAAATGATACAGGATCTGGGATGGGAATCATTACAACAACGGCGCTTATCGCTGTGGCGTGGGCTACTTACGAAACTCAAATCGGCAACATTCTCCGCCGAATGCAAAAATGTGTTGTTGACTTCCACTTACATGGGTAGAAATGATCATAAGAATAAAATGCGGTAAATAAGAGCTCGAACGGAGAGATACAGGTGTTCTTTCTTCCCGCGCACTATTCGAGAATGGAATGGGAGATAGATACTATAAAGGTGTTTCGATAAACCGTCTGCCAGGCACTTACATGTGATTTGCAGAGTATCCCATGCAGATGTAGATTGCTAATATTTCGACGCGCCACCCTCAGTGCTTCATCTGGAATGTGTCCAGCGGTCTGCAGCCAGTATCCGGTGTGTGGGACCTGCTGGTACCGCGGCGACGCTGGGCCGCGTGCTCCACCAGCCCCCTGATTTATACGGCCGGCCTAAGGGCCGCAACTTTCCCCGCAGAGGCCGCTCCCCGGGGACTGCTCCTCCACATGCACCGCCGCCCGGGATCCCGAAAAGCTCTCGGAAATCATACGTACTCACGCCTGCTGCGTTCATCCCCACTGCCGCCCAGACCGAGTCAACTAGCGAGTCACTGGCTCACGAATTTCTCACATCTACATCGTTTCTTTTAAATCACACCGAAGTGCCTAAGGTTCGTTAAATTGCATTCATACTAAACTCCTAGAATATGAAAAAAGAACATGAATTCGTTGGCCCAGCTGAGGGAAATTTTATTGACACATTCTTGGGGTTGTATACAACACACGATCACACAGGCATAGTAGTACGCACGTGAGTACAGTCACCACGCCGTCCGCAATGTTGGCGTTAGTGCCGTGTATACCTCCTTTTGCAGCGATGCAAGCTGTAATTCTTTCATGGAAACGATAGTTTCCGAATGTGGTTATATGGCATGGCCTGACATACAAATCCATTTGGTGCCTCAGTTGGGCTAGATTTCGTGCCGTTCATGCATACCGCCCAACATGCTCAATGGGGGAGAGATCTGGGGATCGTGCTGGCCAGGGTAGTTGTAGTACACCTAGAAGAGCACGTTCGGCCGTAGGGGATTCATGTGGATCTGCATTGTCCTGTTGAAATCGCATATCACCTTGTTGGTGCACGAGTGGTAGCAAAACCGATTAAATGATGGTGTAATTGTACCGTGCACTATTCAGTATTCTGTAGACGATCACTAGAGGAGAATGGCGAGTGTTGAATCTCTCTTCCTTCACAATGATGCACAATCATGTATATCGTTAAGAGTGACCTCCGCTCACGCCAGAACATGGTTCAGCCTGCTTCCAGTGGTGTCATGTTAGGCACTTATGAAGGGACGAATGGAGACGTGTCGTCTTCAGTGATGAGAGTCGTCGCTGCCTCGGTAAAAATGAAGATCGTACGCATGTGTAGCGGCGTGCAGGGGAGTGTGAAATTCAGGAGTGTACGCGACAAGCAAACGCTGTTTGGTCCGATAGATTTACAGACATTTGAACATTTGATCCATTCAGACTACATTAAAAGGAAATTCGGTAATAAGGTTGGAAGTGCCTGAAACTGTCCGCCAATATCGGAAAACTGCAATTTTTAATTTGGCTGCAATAACAATCAAAATGCATAAAAATTAACGCTATCCAAACTTTTGATCAGAATGAGGACATTACAACAACATTCCGTATTGTAGATGTAAATTTGGAGGCTGTGTTGAGAAAATGCCAGAGCTTTAATCTGAAAAAGGAATAACTTAGGGACATAATGCTGGCTAATACTATATCCTCCGCCGAATTTCTTACTGCAATTGGTTAATGTAGGTAAGGAGTTTTTCGGCGTAACATGTTGCAGCATTTTTCTCTTATATTTTTGGTAACAATGAAGATCTTATTCCGTTTGAAATACGTGTTTTAATAATAGTCCCATGATTTTTGTCTTCTGCGAAACATTCTACTACTACTACTATTAATAATCATTTTCTTGCTTGCACGTACAGAATACAAGGATTACGACTGCTCTGTCGTAATGCTTCCTTGTATAATAGTTTTGCTCAGCCTCTAGAGAGGGCGCAAATTTTCAGAGTACTCGATACTTTCCCGAGAATTTGCCTTAGCGTCGCGCGTTTCTCGAGAGTGCTCATAGCCCATCCCTAATGGAGACAGCAACATGCACTGCTCAAAATGGGGAAACAGGGAAGATATCATACACAATGTAGGCCTACATATGGTAACGCATTTTATTCAGATATTGGTTACAATTGCAATATTTATGTGACACAGTAAGATCATTTGCTGTCTCATTACTTGATGTTTACACGACGTTTAGTTAGAGCGAGGCACCGTGGGGCTACTACAATAGTGAAAAAGTCATTCTCGTTGCTGTCTAGAACGGCCGTTACAGTTGCATACCCCTGCATGGCCTGGACAGTATGAGGTTATCAATCAACTGTTGAAGGATAATAATAAGAATTATATAATTTCAACACTGTATATTCTTAATTCCTATTAGTTACACTATAAGCTTATTTCGACTTAAAAGTCATCTTCAGGTGTTATGCTTGCAATACATAAGTTTTCATAATATTTAAGTACTATGCTGCCTACTTGCTTTATACAGAGGTAACTTGATAAAGATCTCGTATGACAGCACAATATTATAAGTTACTTTATCACGTCACAATAATATCGAAATGTACAGCATTACAGAATGTGGTATGTAGCATTTCTTTTACCTCTGTGTAAACAAGTAAGCTGCGTAGTATGTTCAAATGTTTTTATACCTTATGGGACTTAACTATTGGGTTATCAGTCCCTAAACTTACAAACTACTTATGAACTAACTAATACTAAGGACGGCACAAATATCCATGCCAGAGGGGGGATTCGAACCCCCGACTGTAGTGGCCGTGCAGACCGTGACTGGAGCGCCTCAGTCCCCTCGCCCACCGCGGCCGGCGCAGCATAGTACTAAATATTGTGAAAACTTATGTATTTCGGGCATAACACCTGAAGATGACTTTCAAGTCGAAATAAGCTTATAGTGTAACTAATAGGAATTAAGAATATACAGTGTTGAAATTATATAATTATTATTATTAAAATGTCGATGTACGACGTCACTAACACTGTGGGCCCTGCAGATAACAAGTTGTTGAAAGATATTTCGCCAGTCTTCCACGAGTGTAATATCAACTTCTGTAACCGTTAAGACAGGCTCTGATCTGTCTGCAATGCGCCCGCCAAGTCCATCTGCCAAATCGGGTTTTAGTTCGGCAAACAAGCTGGCCACACTATTCGTTCAACTCTCTCAGCGTCAAGCATGTTGTCCACCAGTGCAGCTCTATGGGGACGAGCGTTATCGTCCACCAGAAACCATCTCTTACAGCACCGGCGTAGGGCACAACAAAAATTAGAAGGATCTCCTCTCTATACCTCTGAGCATTCAAAGCGCCATCTGAACGACATAGAAGTCCGTACGTTCGCCATACCATTCTTCCAACACCATGTTTCTTGCAAACAAACAGGATTGTTTCGACTTCCACATTCAGTCCAGATGGGGTAACGACGATTGTTCGGCTAAACACAAAATCTTGACTCATCTGTGAACAGAACTCGGCATCATTAATTACAAGTCAAATCCTAATGTCGCTTATTCCACTTTCTGCGCGGGTGAACGGTGTCACTGTTTTAATGGGACACACACACGCCTTCGTGTGTATAGGCAAAATTCTCGAAGGAGTTTTCGGTCTGTTTGTGTTGATATTGCGCGTCCATTAGTCAGAAAGTGAAGCAAGTTGTTTCCAAGTTTCAAGTTGAAAACAAACAATCTGTTTTTGCTCTACTAATTTTTGTTTATTTATGAACTGGTTTTTGCCTTATTAGGCCATCTTCAGGTGAATATGTGTTGCAAACATGTTAAATAAAGATACAACACCCCAAAACTCTAGTTCATTGCTTACGATATTAGTTAAAGTTGTCAAATTCAACTATCACCGTGTAGGTTTATACTGTGTCATAAATACATTCTAATTTAGAATTGTGCACAGTGAAACTCGTTACATACTTAATGTTATGTCATTCTAAGCTACGGTGAAATAATTGAACTTGTGACATATGTTGAGATCGTCACCATTAGTGTGCTTTTGAAATTGTGTACATATAACAAATGGCCTTCTTAAAATTTTTCAAAAAATGTTTAAATGTTTGTAATTCTATGGAACCAAACTACGTTCGTCATCAGTCCCTAGTCTTACAAACTACGTAAAGTAAGTTAAACTAAGGACAACACACACATCTATGCCCGAGGGAGGATCCGAACCTCCGACGCGGGAGGTCGCGCGATCCGTAACGTGGCGCTCCAGACCGCTCAGATACTCTCGATCGGCTTAATATTTTTATCACCTAATTTCTTGTGTACGTTAAACACGTTTCTACACTATGTTTACATTATTATATTACTAATTGGACTACTTTCACAAAAAGTTTTCTCATTTAAATTGCTGTATCAAACTTGTGCAATAATTAATTTAAACACAGAGTAAAAGACTTGTTTAATGCCACGATCTTCCTAGACAATGTCCTACACAGATGGGAACGAAACGTTAGGTTTTGTTAACAAATACAAAAGACCACGGCATAATAGCCCGGAAGAGTTCAGCAGTATTAATTATTAGCAGCAGTAAGAAGAAGGCGTTATGAACTTATAAGGCGAGTTTTTCACATGTAAGCTCACTCGAACTTTATGTTTCCATCAACACAATAAAGTCTCTTAGGAAGAAGCATACAGCAAAATATTGCTCCTTGTTACAGTAAATTAAAGTTACCTTTCATACAGTTATTACCAATTGCTTGAAACAACGAAAGATAACCTGACAGTTGCCCTCGAACCCTTGCTGTTAGCGAGTGCAGGAATCTCTGCCGTCGTTAACGGGCAGTAGAGAAAGCGGATGAGCTGGGGCGAGGGCAGAACATTGCATGTTTTGCGGTATTGTTCGCAACATCGTATCCCACGAAATATGGCTGCTATAAACGATTTTACGACGTGTTATTGCGACACAACAATTCGCCCCCATTGTGCTCGTAGGCTTCCTGACTACCGAATCCGAATGTAAGAAACTTTTTACATTATGCGGAAGCTTTGGAATCTGTACCGAGTTTGCCACCACGAATGTACTGATAGATTGTTCGCTTGGTTACATTTTCATATTTATATATGCTAAACACAGGCAAACAATGGCAGAATATTTTAGGCTACAGCATCAATACTTCTTTTTACTAGCAGACATAAACACAGCGAAGTAGATAGGATGTGAACCTGCCTCTTAAACCTTAACGAAACGAAGTTTTAGGAAGCGTAAAATTCTTCATAGAGAGCTCATATTGACTGCACGCACACACAGAATCTGTGATCAGATTCTTTCTGACGAAAATCTGGAGACTCCAAACCAGAAACAAATGTGGCGCTATGCTGCGATGCACGAGGCCGTTCCCAGTTGGAGGTTCGAATTCCTCCTCGGGGATGGATGTTTGTGCTGTCTTTAGTATAAGCTAGTTGATAAGTAGTTGGTAAGTTTACGGACTGATGACCCCGCAGTTAAGTCCCATAAGGTTTACAGACATTTGAAAATTTATAGATAAGAATGAAATTATCAAATATCAGAAGATAGTTCCAAATTCTGTCGGGTTTCCAGCCCCGTTATGTGGCTTACAAAATTTTATCAACGTAACTCGCCGCGAAACAATGCATTCATATATTATCTGGTATTGCTCTATATAATTTCAAACCAATAGCGTAAACATTAAATGAGTCCTGCTGCGCGTATTGCAAGTAATATAGGGGTTGCTGCATTATTGCAATTCCAGATGCTGAGTTACCAGAAGTTACACCAAACTCAAAGATAACACAGTAACACTTTACATGCACCATTCAGAAGATTATGGAGGAAAGTAAAGTTTTGTTGCCTAACCCTAGTCGAGCGGTTACGTTGCAATATTAAACATCGTCATAGCTACATTTTTAAAGCCAGTGCTTGGTGACTAATTTGAGATAGGCGTCTAGTTTTAAACGTTTCCTGGATCTTAAGCGTATTTACTTCATTATACCTGTCCCATCACATAAATTTATTCCTGAGTATTACAACAGACGTTTTACAATATTTTTACATAAATGATGAGTTCCCCAGATCGAACCGCACTCGAACTGATTTTTCGTTCGGGGAGGGGGGGGGGGGTGGCACTACACTTGAGCCAAAATATATTGTAAAATTTATGTTATAATAATCAGGAATATAAGTTATGTGATCGTCCCATATACAGGTATAATGAAGTAATACG
Source organism: Locusta migratoria (assembly GCA_026315105.1). Classification (NCBI taxonomy): domain Eukaryota; kingdom Metazoa; phylum Arthropoda; class Insecta; order Orthoptera; family Acrididae; genus Locusta; species Locusta migratoria. Next base: position 149,736,126 of record CM048746.1, on the reverse strand, counting down.
CTTAGGATTCATACCAGGTATAGAACTAGATGGCTAAGTTACAAATTGGACACCGAGAACTGATCTTAAAGTTTCAAGTGTGACGGGGAATATGTTGTACCTTCAAAACTGTAGTTGTGCTTGGGTGAATGGCAATACGAAATTAACCGTAAAATTAGCAAGTTGCGAAAGGGGACAGATTTGCCTTTAAAGGGCGAACTTCTCAGTGCATAATTTCTTTGTGCATAAGGAGAGCCTGTGTACTGGATTTGTTTAAAGTACAGTTATCGTGCAACTTGGAGAGCAGCGGAGCTGGACTCCACTTTCACTGTTAGTATCTCTGGAGATGCTCCGGGTCACCGCAGGTCGCCGGTGGTATTTCACGAGGCTCGCGCCAGCTCGCTCGTAATATCTTTGACCTGTTACGCAATGGCGCCGCAGCACGACTGCGGTTTCGCTCTTAGAAGACGAAAGACGTAGGCGAATGTCGCCCTCTGTTACGTCACTTTCTCTTCTAGCACATACAATATTCTCCAGCGTAAATTAACCATGCTGATTAAAAAGTTTGCAAACGATACGAGAAACCCTTCATGGACGAGCAGTTGATAATTTTGTGACCTCAGACGGCTTAATTTCACTTTCTATAGTATTCCGTCGGGTGAAAGACTGATATTTACTTTGTGGACAGGAACGTGGCCAGTGAGAGGTGAGATCCCTTTTTATTCGTCACGTACAGAACGTAGGAGACTCCATATTGGATTCCGTCTTTGCGGTGGAAGGCCATACATTCTGAGAGTATATTGTACTGCAAAGCAGCAGCACATTATGAATAGAATTGGTATCGTTACAATTTCATGGAATAAAGAGATGGGAAACTGTTTGAATGTTTATATTTAGATACGGTATCTGCATGGTTCAAATATTGGCACACAATGAAAAGTGTGAAGTTATCCATAAGAGTACTAAAAAATATCTGTTAAACTTCATTTACACGACGAATAAGTCAAATCTAAAGGCCATAAATTCAACAAAATACCTAAGAAAATAAAATTACAAACAACTTTAATTGGAAAGAACACACAGACAATATTGTAGGGAAGGCGAACCAAAGGCTACGGTTCACTGATAGAACACTTAGAAGATGCAACACTTCTACCGTAGCGCCTGCATTACACTTGTGCGTCCTATTTTAGAGTATTGCTGCGCATTGAGGTATCCACACCAGATGGTACCGGCAGAAATTCAGAGAAGGGTAGCTTGTTCTGTATTATCGTGATATAGGGAAGAGAGTGTCACAAAAATGATGCAGTGGTTGGAGTGGAAATCATTAAAAGAAAGGCGTTATTCGTTGTAGTGATATTACTTAGCGAAATTTCTTTTACCATCTTTCTCTTCCGAATGCGATCATATTTTGTTAGCACCTATATAGGGAGACTTAATCATAAAAAAAAGAGAAATCAGATCGAAAACAAAAAGATTTATGTGTTTTACCGCGAGTTATTAGAGAATAGACCTATGGAGAAATATCATAAAAGTGGCCCGATGAGCCCTTTGTTATGCACTTCAATGTGAATGGTAGAGTATTTATGTAGATGTACACCACTAACAATCCCTAAAAAATTATGAAAGTACTTTGTGACTTATTGTATTTCCGCTGTTCATTCAGTAAAACTACGCCATTTAACATGAGGCTCGAATTTATTATTTCTAAATAAATTATTATACCAGCAAGTCATTTCACAGAGAGAGTGTGCATGTACCACACTATGAATCTTCGAAATTGAATCACAGTACGACACATAGTTGAGGAGTTATGACGTCATAAACATTTAGATGCACGAAAAAGAGCAAATCTACCATGCAGTAATTCGTCTACTACCGAGAGTATTCGTCACACATTTCTGAAACAGTTTTCTAATGTTCCACGTCGTGACAAGAATATTAGATTATTGTAGAAAATATTATTTAGGCGAAACGACATCATAAAGTTTTAGCTGTATTACAAAGAAAGTTAATTATACGGAGTCACTACGTTTACATCAACACATCTTCCTGAAGACGAAAACCGAATTTCTTAGACCGTTTTCCGTTGTCGTGTTTACATATTAAAGCATGAATCGGATTTCCTTGTCCAGTTAATATGGCGCCTGGAAAACACCTGATTCAATTTCTGATTGTAGCCATCACAATCGCAATTTCCCTTACTTATTTACACAGAGTCATGATCAGTCTAATATTTATACTTCTCTTTCACTGCAGAAAAAGTTAATTTGTTGATATTAAGCGAAAATTCTTAAATAAGAGATGCAACCTGACAAGCCAAGCACGTTTCAAGAACCGTTCCTTTTTTATAGGTACGGAAAACGGTTGGGGAAGTGGAAAACCGCTTTGTAAAAGTGGATTCCAGAATCGACTTTGAAGTGTTTACATGACGAACGAAAAGGGGGTTTGGGAAATCGGTTTACGAAATCCGCTGTTTGGTAGCCTGTGGAAAGGGGATGAGTGGGGGCAGAAGACAACGGAGAAAGGAGGAAGAAGAACGGGGTCTAACATAAGTATGGGGTTAATACACATCCGGTGAATGTCGGAAACACCAATGGTGAGATAATTGTTCTCTTTTATGTAAGAGAGTATGGTAAATTTCTTTCATACTATTTATGTAAGTTATCTGTGGCACACTCATCTTTGGTTTCACTCATTGATCTCTATACAAAATGGATATATAACTCTGGTGTCTGAATATAGAACTACAGCGTGCGTACACATTCAAATGTTTTCCAAAGTTGTCGCACTGTCCACCATTTTTAAATGTGGCATACGAATTTCGATTAGTTATTACGAGACAAAGAATTGCTTGCTTAACACTTGATTTGAAATTTATGTCAATAGGCGATGTAACAGGTTAAAATGGAAGCGAATCGAAACGTCTATGGATGACACGCTCAGACAGCTGAAGTCACAACATCCAGGTAGTGTAGGATCACTGCTTTCATTAAACTTTTACAGATTGCAGTATTTCTATGTTCGCGTCGAGTAAATATGTTTGTCGGGATGTGCTTTGGTTGTTGTTATCTCTGCGTGCTAGGCGAAGTTCAATGCCGAACGTGATGTGGAGACTGGACCCAAGAGGGGAAATTATTCTTTCAGATGACTGTCCAGTTTTTGAGCACATCGCGTGTGTTCCAATTTAGGTAACTGAACAGTAAGCGTTGTTCTAATGTTGCATTTGCCGCACATTTAGAATTTACCCTGTCTGTTTTGCTAGAATTTAAAATACAGCCTTGTTTGAGTGTTGCATTTATCGTACCATACAGGCGAAGAATTTACTTTTCTTAAGCTCAGAAACATGTTAGCAACTTTCTCAGTAAACATTATTCAAAAGGGTGTTTTATATCATTCCTTCGTAAATTCAGATTTTAAATTTAATTCACTCTCTGTTTAATATGAAGTGCATAAATGTTTGCGTTGTTGATTTATTCTGTTTGCATTATGAGATCAACAGAGATATTTTAAATCTATAGCTCACTTTTTTCCAATGCGTTTCTTACACTAGGTGGTAATAGTCAGTTGTAGGTAGCTCATTGCGTATTGTGACTGATAATAAGTTGACGTCACTCGTGAATAGAGATGGTAAAACTGAAACATCTGACGGTTTCGGAACAATTGAAACCGTACAGTGTGAGGTTTCAAAAGAATGTTTCACGAAACCATGCAACAGTGTGTGTTTTATAATATTATGGGCTTGTTTATTGTTCCATCGACAGTGTGCACCGTATAAATATTTCTATAGAACGACGAACATAATGCGAGGACAGCAACTATAGGAGAAATATTAAACTTTTGTTTAGATGCCGCGGTAGTTTTGTATTTCCTGTATCGACTAAATTTTACTTACCGTGCTGGCGGCCTCGCGTGATAATGTTGGCGGTCATGTGACGTTGGCATTAGTCAGTCGCGTGACAACGCAAATGTTTTATTATGGAAACTTCGTTTTACGAAGACAATTTCTTTTACTCAGTAGATAATGTTAGATAAAGAATCTGCCCACCGTAGGGCACGAACAGCATTATTTATTTACTTCATTGTCTGTACGAAGAAAACAAATCATTTTATATGGATTTCTAAGAATATTAACATGTTGGCAAAGATTTTCTTCCGTTTTGTTGATGTTGCCAACATAATCACGCGAGGCCGCCGGGGAGATCTTAGCAAAATTTTACCTGAGGAGACTGACTTTTTATGTTTTCTATACAGTTTTTTTTTTTTTATCAAGGTAGCTATAATTAATACATTTTGTTTTCTCTATTCTAGTGCCTATTTTCGATAGATGTTGTCTGTGCTAACCTACATGTGATACTGAAAAGGCGCATTACAACGTTAAATTTATTGAGCTAACATTTTGGAAATGTTTACGTTTTTATACATCGTTATCGTATTGCTGGATACTTCACTAGAATAAATATTATTTTAAAATTCGATTTTTGGAAATTAGCAGTTTCATTTACTGTCAAAACTTTCGTAATATGCATATAAAAAAACGAATTACGTCAAATGCGACACATTATGTTATATTTACCATATGTCATTTCAGGATTTATGTTGTTCCTTATTTAAAAAAAAGGAAGTTGTAGGTTTAGTCGTATGTTTTCAATATGATTACCGTAAATGGACAGATAAAATTAGAATTTTACTGCATATTTCATTGAAATTAGTGGGCGGTATTTTATTGTAATATGCGTTTATAAAGCAAGATTTTGTCGTTTCGGAATACAGTAGTCAGTTTAGAAACGAATCTTGATTTCAGTAATCATAAGCTGTAGTCTATATATACTTAAAACTATTCATATAGTGGTAAGTTAAATGTGTATCTGTGCTGAGCTTCAGCAAAATGAAACACCACTGTTTCGATACACTTCTTCGGTTCTGCCTTCCTGCATTATTGGTCTGAAACACCGCTGTTTTCAAACAGTGAAATCGACAGGACGAAACAGTTTCAGTATCGACCGCGAATGTGAGCCTAAACCAAGCAGAATGAAACACGACGATTTTGAAATCATGAAATATGGCGGTTTTGAAACAATGAAACATTTCCGCATATCAATACATTGTTTCGAAACCATGAAACAGTGGCCATCTCTACTCGTGAAGTTCTCTCTTTCAGGAACTTATCGTCAAGGAGATTGACCGTTGTCCTTGCGCAAAAAGTCAGATAAAATTTTTTTGTATCGGAGCCATAGCTGTTTCATAAGCTTTACGCTTTCTTGTGGAAGTCATCTTACACTAACGTTGACATCAGACAAATTTTTCGACAGTTCATTCAGTCTTACTTCTGTATCTCTTTCAAATGATCTTTGTTAACTATGTACGTTGGAATAATATAATAATGGAAAGTCCAGGTTAGAATTAATAATATAGTAAGGACAGTTTACAACTCACCGCAAAGAGGTGGCGACAGGCACATACAAAAGACACACACATACAACACTTTCAGCTGTCGGCCATGGCCTTCTTCAGGAAATAGAACACTCACGCAATCACACAGGCACACAACACAGTCATACAACCATCACCTCCGACTACCGCACTTTAATGAAGTGTTGTATATGTGTGTCTTTTGTATGTGCCTGTCGCAGCTCGCCGCCACGTCTTTGCGGTGAGCTGTAAACTGTCCTTACGTTGCAATAATTTATGTTAATTAATTTCGGTAATAAGTTCAACGCTAATTTCGCAAATTTCGTTATCTTATAAATTAATTTGAATTACCGAAAGTCAGACAAACTAATGGCGGTCATCATCGGTTAACACACTATTCCAGACACATGGATATTTTTGATTAATTTCGGTGTTTTTACTTTCAGTAGATTTGTAGTAACCTAATTAAGAACTCGATTGAAACACACAGTTTACTGTTACATGTGTCTTATTTTGTTCCATAAACTGTTTCGGAGGTTGATATCTCCATCTACTAATGGATTTTGGATTTATTTTCATTTTTGAAACACGTGTTCTTTGCGTTATGAATTAAGACTAAGTTGTGTCACTGTCTATAAGGGTGTACTACTTCAGAATGAAGTATGGATCTTTCACTGAAGATTGAATATAAATGTATAAAAATGTAAGAAGTCGATTAAATCAGACAGGCTGCAGGCAGGCAGGGCTTAATTTCGGATGGTACGCGTTCCGGCACCCCCAGAGATTTTTTTAAAACTGGTCCGCCCAGCGGTTTTAAGTAGTACACGTGTATTAAATCACAACGTATATGCGATTTGTTCCTGCGCCAGCACAAGTACGCCTGACAACGGGTCGCGACTGTCGTTTAAATTGAACCTTTCGGTTTTGTTTTCGATTACAAGAAAATACGGTTTAAAAACCTGAATTTCAGAACAGTATTTTCAGAAGAATGATTTGTCAAGATGTGTTTCTCTGCGGCCGATGCCGTTCCGGCTATAGTAAATTAAACAGCCGCGGTGGAGTAGCCGAGCGGTCTAAAGCGTCTCGCTGCGGAGCGCGCAGATGCTCGCCGTGGAGGTTCGAGTCCTCCCTGGGGCATGGGTTTGTGTGTTGTCCTTAGGTCAGTTTACCTAGGTTTTAGTAGTTTGTAAGCTACGGACTGATGACCACGCAGTTTGGTCCGATAGATTTAATTTTTTTTTTTTTTTTAAAGAACTTAAACACTGGACACATGTTTCTTTCTGTTATGATACGTCACACGTAAAATGTCACATACTCCGTCATTGTTTGAAAAATGAAAATTTTCGATTGCATTTTACGATAAGGTACTGGTTGCGTTCACCCTAATATTCTTCTGAAATCCGCGTGAAGAATACCTGTTTTGGAAAATCTGTATTTGGAAATGAATTAACTGTTCTCTTCAGGATAATAATTATGAACAGTTAAACATCAGTCGCACTTATGGGCCGCACGTTCAAGTTGAATATCTATGCAGTTTGGAAACATACGCTAGAAGTTTTAAAAAATATATATATATTTAGGAACAGTAATTTAGCTAATACGTGTCGAGCAGAACACGACACTGCGGTGGCGGTAGATGTGAAAGGACTGCCTCCGGTTACAAAGGGAATCCTTATTAATTAGTAAGCCGCTTCTCTCCCTCCGCAAACGGCAGTCCCGACCAAAAACACCGTTATTGGAATTCGATGGCTGCCTCTCGAATTCGCAACTGTGTTCGGTGGATTAATTTTGGACAGTTGATGACGAACGACTGTCGGATAAAAAATTGAAACAAGTTGTTGACAGCTTGGCTGTTTTTAATTAGGTGCTCAAAGCGCCATTTTCTCGCTGCGGGAGATGCAGAACTCATTTTCGCCGACGATAAGTCACATTAATCGCTTTGTTTTTATTTCTGTGTTGACAGACAACGTTTCGAAGATAGGGACGTGTTAAGTGCAAAACTTAAAAATGCAATGGCATCTAATAATCAAACGCTTTATGTTCTTTTCTTAATTTAACTGAATGTAGGTATCGGAATGTGCATGTGTAGATATTTGTGATTTTTTTTAATCGAATTGAATCAAAATACAGAATCTCCAGGCGCAGACGGCACTTTTACTTCCAATTTGTTGTTGCTTCACGTAATAAAACATTGGCGTTCCTCTAATGATATGTGTCTTATCTGTTGTTGAAGTATTACTTTATTGCTTCTATATTCTGCCAGCAAATTCTGCGGCTTTCTACGACTAATGAATAGCAAACTGTGTGGTATTCATTGCTCTGAAAACCTGAGCTCTAAGACGTTTACACTGTGCGACAGAGCTGCGCTATAGTAAGACCTGAGTTCAACAGTTCATGATGACACCAACAGTCATGTGTTCATTTCCCCCATTGTTTAATTAGGCATTAATAACAGTTTTTATGAAATATTGATTTAATACATCATGTGTTCATTTCCCCCATTGTTTAATTAGGCATTAATAACAGTTTTTTTATGAAATATTGATTTAATACATCTAACTAACATATAGGTTTCTCATGTTCCGATGGTTATAGACATCTTGCATCATCGTTAACTGCTTTGGTACCATGAAAATTATGGTGCTTCTCTGATTATAATATTTGTCCCAGTTGCAAATGAAGCAAGTACGGTGCGTGGATAACACACACGCTGCTGTAGGACAATTCACCCCCTGTTTTCTTTCGTTTTTTATGTTTATGTCTCCTAAATAGACATGTTTTATTTATTTAACCTAGCAAGGCTTTTAGGCCTTCTCTTGTACCTAACCAGGCGTTCTACATATTTTACATTTCCAATATTACAAACGTTATACTCAATCTAGAAACAGTACAGGAAACAAAAAGGCAAGCACACAATTTATATTCGTATTTGATAAGTAACAAGCCGTATTACAATACGGAATCGTTTTATTTACGGTTGCTGGCAGCGATGATTTTGGAGAAAGGGGTGTAAGAAGGAGAGAAAAGTAAGTGTGATAGTACACAAAGAGAAATAACGGAAGAGCAGGTGACGTGATTTAGCGCGAAAGAAAGAGGAGAAAGAGAGATAACTGACAGAATTGGTTTTACACTCAGTCAGAGAGAAAATTGCATGTTTATGTGAATTTTGGAGTGAGTTTTAAGAGGATGAGGTAAGGAAGCGTTTCAGCTTTTTCTTAAACGCGACAGAAGACTGAATTCTGCGATGAGAGCATGTCAGCTTGTTCCAGGGAGAAACAGGAATATCAGAGAAGGAGTTTGCAAATTTTTTCGCTTTATGAACGGGCACAGCTAGGGTACTAGATAAGTGGGGTCTTTTGTTAATATTACGATGGCACGAAAGATGTTTAAATTCTGGGGCGAGGTACTGTGGTGCTTGCTCACTGAGCAGTCTATGGAGAAGTCACAGCGTGTGGCAGTCCCGTTGTTCGTCTGGCCGTAGCCATTCTGCGCATATGAAACGCTAATATGGCCATATCGGCGAATGTTGCATATTTATCCTACACATGCATTCACAGTTAACGCTAAAGGTCTTTTTCTTTCGCTACTTGTACTATGCTGAATCATATCACCACTTTACATTTTACCTCTTGTGGAAAGATGTTAAGAAACTTTTTGAGGGCATAGAGGCAAGCGGAGGTCTTCTTGCACACGATGATGGTATTCACTACGTTTAAATGCAACACATCTTCCGGAAGACGAAAACCAATTTTCGTAAAATGTTTTTCACTGCCGTGTTTAACTGTCACAGCCTGAATCGGATTTCTTATCCCACTTAATATGGCGGCTGAAAAACAGCCGATTCAGCTCCCGATTTAGTCAGCACAATCGCTATTTTTCTTTATTGAAATACACAGATTCATGCTCACTCTAATATTTATACTTTTATTTCACGCTAGAAAATTCTTAACAAGAAAACACAATCTGACAAGCCAAGAACGTTTCAAAAACGGTTGCGTTTACATGGGCACGAAAATCGATTGTGAAACTGGAAAACCGCTTTACAGAAGTCGATTTCCAGAATCGATTTTGGAGTGGTTACATGAGCAACCAAAAGCGGATTTGGGAAATCGGTTTATGAAATCCGGTTTTTTGAACCCATATAAATGGGTGGTTACGAGACCAGTTTAAATGTTCATCGATAACGATACCCACATTCTTTACTGTTTTCTGATATAGTGTTGTGGTACCGTCAAGTGCACCTGCAAAGTGCAGCTACATCTGTTCGAGCTCTGATCTGTGTTATTTTGATTTACCGATTATTTCTCGCTATTATAAATTTAAATAACTTAATATCAGACGAAATAGTCTTAATTACAGTTGCTGATTATTGGGAGTGATCCTAATTCGATATTACGTTACCCTGAAAGGATTGAAATTTATCTTTAGAGATGCGAAATTTGATCTCGGATTAGCTTTCATATTTAGGAAGTTGGCAGGAATTTGATTTACTTTTTCGTTTCAATCAAGCTCTAACTTTGGTTTTTAAAAGTTTTCTTTATTGATATCCAAATTTATTTTAATCACTCTTTGCTTTAATAAGTGAATAAATTCAGTTTTACAAAATTTTAGCGGTCTGTCAAAACGTTACTTTTACCGGAAACTCCTTTCTCTCTCTCTCTCTCTCTCTCTCTCTCTCTCTCTCTCTCTCTCTCTCTCTCTCTCTCTCTTCCAGTTGTCAAAGCAACCTAACTAATAATAATCCGACCTTGCACCGAGGCTCTTGGTGAAGTGCTACTATAGACCGTTTAAATTAGTTGCGAGCAAGGCAAAGAAATCTCTTGCCGTAAACACAATATCACCATTATACGCAGAGTCATACAATGAATGGAATGCTCTGACAATCGACAACCATCTTGTGGAGTCTTATTCTTCCACAAGTACCAAGGAAACAAGTTCCTAGCTAAAGACAGCAAAATAGCAAATTCACTTTTTTTCCTGCAGTAAATAAAACGTGGATCACGCTTTCAACATTAGAACTGGAAAGGAATCGATTTTACCTTACCAGCGATCACTAATGTCTCGTGGCTTCCAACCAGCGAACCCTCCATAGGTAACGGACGTGATCAAAGGAGTCCCTTCTAACACCAAATTATCCCACGCGGCCCTGCGGGCTTGACGGCTGTTCCCATCGGAGGTTCGAGTACTGTCTCGGGTATGGGCGTGTGTGTTGTCTTTAGTGTAAGTTAGTTCAAGTAGCCCAGGGACTGATGAGCATAGCAGTTTGGTCCATTAGGTTTATAAACATTTGAACATTTCAACTGACAAAAGCTGAGGGTAGTAAACTACGAGTATTTGCCTTTGTTAGGTTATCCAAAAAAAAAAAAAAAAAAAAAAAAAAAAAAATAAAAAAATAAAAATAAAAAAAAAATGTTCAAATGTTTGTATAGTCTATGGGACTTAACTACGGGGTCATCAGTCCCTAAACTTACAAACTACGTATGAACTACTTACGAACTAGGACAGCACAAATATCCATGCCCTAGGGGGGATTCGAACTCCCGACCGTAGTGGCCGTGCAGACCGTGACTGGAGCGCCTTAGTACCCTCGGCCATCGCGGCCGGCTTAGGTTATCCAACAGAAGCACTCTTTCATGAAATAAGGGCAAATAACGTAGGGATATAAGGGTCAAATATTATAAAGGTGTTGGATAATTGTAGACTGATATGACACATAAATATCAACAAATCAGGTTATAATCGATGAAGCAAATACGAAATTATTTATTTTACTACTCGGTCTCCTCCCAGGTAAATTTGCAAACTACAGCAATGCAAATGTTAAACAAATAGTTTGGGAATAAGCCAGGACTGCCATGAAACGGCTGAAATCTGTAGCGTCGTGCATTTGGTCTCGTCCGGGTTGAACAAATCAGTTACCAGCATCTAAAATTCAGAAACGAAATGGGAAACCACAGTGTCGTAAAGTGAAACTCTTCGTGAGCCAGATACCGTCGAAGGTCAGCTTTAGGTTATTATTGATTTCATCTCTTTGGCACATCGTGAGATTTCTGTTGGTGTTTGCCTGGATGTAGCGCCGGTGCCGAAGTTCGTGCACACGTTTACTCCGCTTTCCACTCTCCGCCGCGAGTGGCGTAAATATCGAGATTCGCTGGTCTCGCCGGAGTTTCCATGGTGAATGGCGCAAACTTCCAGGTAGCGAGCCATTCATACGATCGCAACAACAACCGAGAAACCCCCGTATTCAATTTACATCTAACAAGGAGTCTTCTCGGTCTCGGAAATTATATTGGGATGAGACTTCCGGTGCTAGTAGTATACATCACGGGTGTTCACTAATAGGAGTTTTAAAGTGCACTTTCCAAAAAATTCCGAGCAAAGGGCTCTGAAGCGAAAATCATATTTGCTTTACATGCTAGTCAATTTCTTCACAGTGGAATGGCACAATAGCTCAGGCAGAAGTTGCATAGATTGCAACATGGATGATTAGGCCTCATTCCTACCTGCACCATATATTTTATTTTTGTAGTTTTAAAAATTATAACAATTTTTAAATGAACATAATGATATAAAATGTAATCAGTTACATTATAAAGAACAGCATTGATGACATGAGCTTTGCAGCTACTTTCTTTTTAAAAAGTCGAATAATTCCAAATGCATTTTACAATTCATGTGGGCAGATTAAAGTGTCAAATGCTGTTGTGATTGCAATTTTATCACAAAATCAGACGATATTGCAAGCTGTGGAGAGATTATAGCTGCAGTGTAGTAGCCGCGCGGTCTAACGCACCTCGCTGCGGAGCGCGCGGTTGCTCGCCGTCGGAGGTTCTAGTCCGCCGTGGGACATGGGTGTTTGTGTTGTCCTTAGATTAGTTTACCTTAGTTTAAGTAGTTTGTTAGCTACGGACTATTGACCACGCAGCTTGGTCCGATAGATTTAAAAACATTTGAATATTTGAGAGATTATAAATATTCACTGTAAATTCGAGGAACCGGTTTCCTCATGGAAATATATACAAACAGGCAGACAGTCAGGGTCAAACAAATAATAAAATATAGGTTGAATGTAGGTTCGAACTTGGATCATAAACGCTACACGCGAAGCGCTATCACGTGAGCTATTTGTTTCCTTGGTTCTTGGGTTTGATCGATCCTTTGCGGACTTGGTTCGTTTTGTTTTATGTTCCGTCGTTATTTGTTTATTTATTTTGTTACAGAGGGCGTCGAGCCCTCTGACCGACCGCGCTGAGCTACCATGCGGCGAGCTATTTGACCGTGATGTAGTACAGCCTTCACTGACAAGTACATCAGTCACATATGTGCAACGCTTAAACCTTTAAGAGCCGTTTTTTCTTGGAATTTTCTGGATAGTGCTCTTCAGGACTTCTTTGAGTGGACACCCTTCAGGTATACCAATATCCTTTGAAGTCTTATCACGAAGTGAATTTTCGAGATCGGAAGGTCTCCTTGTAAGACATAATTTATTGTCAGATTTACAACAAAGTTACATTATAGGTTACAATACAAGTGGTGTCACATATATATAGCTTATACAATTTGCCGATGACGGGCAATGATCATTTCTTCAGTGCGGAGGCACTCCTAGGTCATTACTCGTACGGGAATTAGTACAAAGTGACCGCCAGTTTGAGTTATAGTGAACAGGGACTGATGACCGTGCAGTCTAGTCCCCTCTAAACAATAACATAGTGAACAGGGTAAAGCTGCAAATTTGTATCTGATGGGAGGCGTGCTTGAGTAATACCGTGCAGGTGCGGCGATCGCTGTGCAGGAGTCAGCGCAACCGCCGGAGACCTGGCTTCGAATCCCGCGAATTGCATTGTTTATGACGTCATATCTCCGGAATTGTGTGTCACAGATGGTTCTTACCACATACTGATTGATTCTTGATGGGGAGGAATTTGTGTGCCGCGTATGATTGGAATGTGTCGTTTAGGAAGAGATGTGGAACATACACAGATACGTAACAGCTAAAATCATTATTATAATATGTATAGATTACAAATTCCAAAGAAAGCACAAGTGTGAAAATTACAGAACTATCGGTTTAATAAGTCATGGATGCAAAATACTAACACGAATTATTTACAGGAGAATGGAAAAACTTGTGGAATCCGACCTCGGGGAAGATAAGTTTGGATTTAGGAGAAATGTAGGAACACGGGAGGCAATACTCACATTACGACTTATCTTAGAAGATAGGCAAACCTACGTTTTTAGCGTTTGTCGATTTGGAGAAAGCTTTTGACAATGTCGACTGGCATACACTCTTCCAAATTCTGAAGGTATCAGGGGTAAAATATAGGGAGCGAAGAGTTATATTCAACCTCTACAAAAAAACAGACAGCGGTTATTACAGTCGAAGGGCAAGAAAGGGACGCAGAGGTTGAGAAGGGCGTAAGACAGGGTTGTAGCCTTTTCCCAGTGTTGTTTAATCTGTACATTGAGCAAAAAGTGAAGGAATTCAAGGAGAAATTTGGAGAGGGAATTAAAGTTCAGGGAGAAGAAATAAAAACTTTGCGGTTTGCCGATGACATCGTAATTTTGTCAGAGACTGCAAAAGATCTGGAAGAGCAACTAAATGGAACGGACAGTGTCTTTAAAGGAAGATATAACATGAACATCAACAAGAGTAAAACGAGAGTGATGGAATGTTATGTCAGAAAATCAGGTGATGCTGAATGAATTAGGTTAGGTAATGAGACAATAAAAGGGTGGATGAGTTTTGTTACTTGGGTAACAAAATAACTCTGATGGCCGAAGTAGAGAAGATATAAAATGCAGAATGGCTATGGGAAGAAAAGCGTTTCTAAAGAAGCGAAACTTGTTAACAACTAATATTAATTTAAATGTTAGGAAGCCTTTCTGAAAGCATTTGTCTGGAGTGTAGCACTGTATGGGAGTGAAACGTGGACGATAAGGAGTTCAGATAAAAAGATGATAGAAGCTTTTGAAATGTGGTGCTACAGACGAATGATGAAAATTAGATGGGTATATCACGTAGCTAATGAGGAGGTGCTCAACCGAATAGGGGAGAAAAGGAGTTTCTGGCATATCCTAAGAGAAGGGATAGATTGGTTGGACACATTATGAGACATCAAGGAATTGTTAACTTAGCACTAGAAGGAAGCGTGTGGGGTAAAAATCGTAGAGGGAGGCCGAGGGACGCATATAGTAAACAGATTCAAAAAGATCTAGGTTGCCGAACATATTCTCAGACGAAGAGACTTGGACAGGACACGGAAGCGTGGAGAGCTGCATCAAACCACTCTGCGGAGTGAAGACCACAACAACAACAGATTGCAAATAACATAATTCTTGCAGATAGAAGAATCGGGTCGGATATTCAATATAATCTTTGCTCGTTTTAAACGTGCTTGTCTATTAATAGAGGTATTTCGTGTTGCTGACTCTTTAAATTATTTTACCCTAACTGGCACCCACCGGCCGCCGTGTCAAACTCGGGCCGAAGGTGTTACCGCGTTAACGGATACGATGTGCCTCAACCGCCTCCTCATTGTACCGGTTCTCGCGACCGAAGCCGCTACTTCTCAGTCACGTAGTTCCTCAATTGGCCTCACAAGAGCTGAGTGCATCCCGCTTGTCAACAGCGCTCTTCAAACTCGAACAGTAACCCATCCAAATGCTAGCCAAGCTCGACGCAGCTTAACTTCCATGATTAAGCAGAAACCAGAGTATCAACAGCGGCACGTCTGTTTACTGTCCCGTTACGTACAACACGTGAAAGACGGCTGAACTGTATTGAAGGCCCTGCCTTGGTTAGTGCAATATCATGTGGCACATTTGAAAGTAAGAATATTTGTGACTTTTCTGCATTTAAATGAGATACTTCGTTCCATTGTACCGAAAATAATTACAGAAAACAAGGTGGTCGGACAAGAATCAAGATGTAATCAAATTCTGAAGAACAAACCGCCTTTCTTTGCTAACTGTGATTGAAGGCGTTTCTTCTTTATTTTACGAAAGTAATACAGTCACGGATAAAACACTGCCAGACAATGGATAAAATGAAACCCCTGAACATTCTCATCAGCACGCAGAGGCATATTTTGCAATGACACAAATAGTGATTCCGTGAAATAGTAGTTGATTACATACCCATACAGCCAAGCTCACATCTTGGGACAAATATAAGTTGTAGAAACACGTACCTGTGAACAAAAAAGAAATATATATTCAATTTTCGTTAACTCACAAAAAACTAGCTAAACTTGCAAAAAATATAATAATAATAATAATAATAATAATAATAATAATAATAATAATAATAATAATAATAATAATAATAATAATAAATAATTAAAAAAATAATAAAAAACTGATTGCAAACTAATGCATTTTATTAAAAATGATCTAAAAATATTACAGAATTATTACTTAAAGTTTCAAGTAATGGTTCGCTCTCCTCAGTATTTAATTTCCTTTGGAAACGCAATAATTTCCACATATATAATAAATTTTCTATACTATAATGTCGAGATGTGTATAAAATTCTCTTACATGAAAGTAATCCAATATTATTTTGTCATTTCCTTATTTAGTACCCCCGGACAGATAATTTGTGAGCGTTCGTAGTTCTCAAGCAATCTGTTTAGCCATTTTTCTCTGTTATATGATTCTGTCATGGATATGTGAGTCAGTACAGTATAGAAATATGTATTCAGTCAATTATTACGCTGTTTGTTTTTATATGACTTGTATCAACTTTCATTCTCTCTGTCCTAATGCACAAGTATATACGCAAATCACACACATACATACATACATACACACACACACACACACACACACACACACACATATATATATATATATATATATATATATATATATATATATATATATATATATGCAAGTATTAGCGAGTCAGATTATCGTCATTTGGTATCACCGTGCAGGAATTTCCGATCATGCATTACTCTTCCCTGCGATAATTCTTTAAATTTACGAACTATTAAAAGCAATGATTAGCCAATTTACTGTGTCGTGGTAGGGGCGAGCTGTCTTCTTTCTGCAGAATACACTGCACTTTAAACTGTCTTCTGTAAACAATGTTTTTTTCGCAAACAGTTTGCAACAAGTAAGGTATATTTCTGTTGCATACCTGAATACACCGAGATTTACATATTTTATGATTCAAGCTCCTTTTTGTTGGGTGGTAGCCAATAATGGGTGCAATAACATCTGCGTTGCAAAGGTCTTTCTTAGAAGAACGGACACAAGTTATAGGTTGTGTTACACAGGGTGAAAAACCTTCGTTGAAATTATGCCTTCCTATAAAATACTTTTACAGCCCCTTTACATATAGCTGCATTATAAATACTTGCCCACTAATCAGTTCATTAACCGTGTGTCAGATAAAGCTGTTGCTCCTTTAGGGGTCAAATTTCAAAAGAGGTTGTGTACCCAGGAACCATAACAGGTAGTAATTACTTTTCAACAAGGAGAACGCTGCCGTCTGAAAAGGGCATACTGAGACCCTCGTATATAAAAAAAGAAAGTAAACAGGTAAGTTTTTCATTAAATATTGCCCATCGTGAACACTATGTTGCGATACCACTGACTATGATGCTATGTTGGGTTTTTCTGCAGGATGAATAACAATAGGCTGATAAATTAACAGTTGAACAACCTTTAGGGATATCTTCTAGTATATAAAGCAGAGTGTCCGTATATTAGTACGTGTTGCATACAAATCTACAGTTTTCTTCCAATCTTTAGGAAATTTTGTACACGTAAGCTTCAATCCATAAGGACGGTCGCCGTAAGTGTAAGAATCACATTCAAGAGATATGACATCATAAACAATGAGATGCGCGAAAAACTGCTGCGTTTAGAGAGAATGCTGCTCATTTTCTCCTAAACCACTGGACCGAATTCAACCAAATTTGGTACAGACATTCCTTATCGTAAGGTAACAATTGCTGCAGGGTTAAGAATCACATACGTCATATGGTTCAAAAGATATTACGTCATAACCAATAGAAATCGCCAAAAAATGCCATATAATGCGGCGAGACTTTCGAAATACACTGTATGGGAATGACAGTACTTACCGACTTGCAACAAACTTTAAACATAATTTCAAACCTTTATTAAACTTTTTCTCGCTGGCAACCATAGTAAAATGGCGAAAGGAAAAAGTTTCTCGTTTACTACTTTTCCGCTGGTTATGGAGTAAAACTACGGCTCTCGATATGACGTTACAATTTATAATTTGAACACTACAAATTGCAGCGACAGGAAATTTTACAGACAGTATACACATATATAGTTGAATGGAACTTCTAAATTGTATCACAGTACGACACGTGGTTTATGAGATATGAGCCCATAGACAGTAACGTCCACGGAAAATCGCCCCAACACTCATGAAGTTTTGATCTATTACTTCTTTACTATTAATTGTATTCCCAATAGGTTTTACAGACATACAGCCCTTATACAAATGAATATTTACCTGAAAATGGCAGGAATAAATAAATAAATACCCGGGCAGCTCCGGGTTTTCAGCAAGTTCAACATAAAAGCAAGGCGTTTCATTTGGGAGGATTCCTTGGCAGAAGCAATAAGCGAATCAGTTTGATGTGGTCTCGAAGAAAAGAAAAGAGACGCGGAGAGGAGATTAAATAATATGGTAGGAAAAGAAAAGACGAGATAAATGGTCGCGTGTCCTTTGGTTGACCACGGGAGAGAAAAAAAGTTCTGTGTGCGCAGTTCAGGTCTGCGGCTACATTTTTCATGAAGACTTCGAAACAAAATCGTAACAAGTTGTTGGTATTAATCTGTAAGTTAATTATCAACGTCTTTAATTCAGTGGATAGGGTAGGCTAGTGGTTACCGATTACGTAAATCAGGAGACCGATATTCCACTACAGTACAGCAATGTAATTGCTTTGCACCGAATTTTCATAACTTTCTCAGCGCTACCCAAGCTCTGGCATTTTCTCGCCATTGGACTATTTTAAGGCTCTTTAGGTTCCTTTTGGCGCCAACTGATGTTCGTTCTCTGTAATTCCGAGCATCTTTACTAGTTATATGAGGCGATCTATGTCATTATTTTCTTATTTTCAATGTGATAAAGAGTTTAATATTCTTCAAAAATGAAACCCCAACATCGCGAATTAATAATTTATTTAATGACGGTTTCGGAGGACTGCGCCACCATCATCTGGTCGTATACATTTTATAAGCTGATCGTCTTATTTAATAATTAATATAAAATAATAAGTGCACCATAGCACTTAGTCATCATATAAAAATACACAAGTTAAAACATAACAGCTTCATTTTAAGAACTCCTCAAGATCTTCACAACGATGTAGGAGGTAATCTATAACCAACCTTTTTAGGCTGCTCGTACATGATGCTGTCATTTACTGCCTGGTAACGACATCAGAAGAGCAATACCAATTGGAAAATGTTGGGCCTGCATTTACTGATTTGCTGACATAAGTAACAACTTTTTCACGGGGAAACACTGACGAATATTTGCATATTTGCAGCTTACTTCCTTAAAAGAATTATAAATCTCTGTTGTGGTTTGTTGTTTACTATAACATATAGTTGCTTCGACGATTAAAAATTCTGTATGGAGTCTAATAATTCGCACGCTTTTCACTACCCTCGTCTTTTAAATATATTTACTTTTGCTTAAAAAGTGAATGTCTTGAAAATTCTTGCTGTTTCTAGGTCACATGTGGCTGCAGTTGTAGAACTGGTTTCTGCTATATTAGGAAACGGTTTTATTGCCGCTTCTGTGACGTTTTTCCTTCAGATAGAGCGATTTGGGCGATTTGGGCGATTTGGTACATTAAATAAACTAGATATTGCACTCGATACAAACGTTCTATGTTCTACATTCACTGATTTACCTGGAAAAGCTACCTTAGTTGAAAACCGATAACTTCCTGCAAAATTCAGATCGTCTAGTGTTTACTAGCAATTTCTCGTTCTTAATAGTAAATGAAATTTTTCAGAAAATACCTGCACGTTAAAACAGATTAGTAAAGAAATTGTCATGTAATGTATCGTGCCGCGGCGGAGCGGCCAAGCGCATTGAGGCGCTATGCTACGATGCACGATGCCGCTTCCTGTCGGGGGTTCGAATCTCCCCTCGGGCATGGATGTTTGTGCTGTCTCTAGTATAAGGTAGTTCATAAGTAGTTTGTAAGTTTAGGGACTGATGACCCCGCAGTGAAGCTCTACAAACATTTGAATATCCAGGCATTTAGGATAACCAAGAAGACAAATATAATTTTTCATTTATTACCGATTTTTATGTCACTACATGCGTTACCTACCGTATAACCTATATGTAGCAAATCAATATAACCGATACTATTCGCATTTCTCCGATATAGTATTCACAAATGTAGCTTGCCCGTCGTTTGGAGTGCTGATGTCGCATTGTATAACAAAAATCAGTGGTAGTGTCGTGGCAGTATATGTAATACTATGAGTATACTTCATTCGTCCTAAGAATAAAACCGATGTAAACAAACACAGAGCGATGATTGGTCAGCGCCAGTAGTACACCTGCACTGTTGTTGTTCCGCTCTTGTAAGTAGCTCCCACTTAAGTGTTACCTATCTTATTACTGTATGGCCGTAAATGAAAATATAAAATTTCCAGTGAGTTAGCAGCAATAAAAGTTTGCCTTAAATCAATCTTTGGCTATATAGTTTAAAAAATCGTGCTTAGTCGCATCGTCCGCAAAGGTCAGCTGTTCTGTTTTTGTCACGCTTATAATAAGAATTGTTAAACTGGCTAAAGCTGCTTCCCGCTCCGCAATGAAACACCATTAAAAGAGTGTTCGTGGATTCTGTTGCTGGATCGCCTCTTTACCTCTGTAGTAGATTACAGCAGCAGTACCGCTGAGTACTCTCTCGATTCGGATATGGAAAGCGTTAAAGAAATTACCGCCGCGGTGGATTAGCCACCGCGGAGGTTCGAGTCCTCCCTGGGGCATGGGTGCGTGTGTTAGTCCTTAGGTTAGTTTACCTTGGTTTAAGTAGTTTGTAAGCTACGGACTGATGACCACGCAGTTTGGTCCGATAGATTTACAAACATTTGAACATTTGAATTTGAAAGAAGTTACTGAGTAAAACTGGCAAGTCAAACTGGTCTATAAGTAGCAGACAAATTACAAGAAGACACCTGGGAAGAAACTAAGTAAACTGACAATTATTTCAATATTAATCACTATACCTGTTAGTATATGGACCCCGCTGTAAGACAAGGCGGTCAATTCCTCCATGCACACATAGTCGAGTCAAGGAAGATCGAAAAGTAGCGAATAGGGTATAAAATCGAGTAGCAACAGAGGGAGGCGCTAGGCCCTGCTCGAGAAGGGATTCGAAGCCCCGACTGTAGTGGCCGTGCAGATTGTAACTGACGCGCCGCAGTCCTCTCGGCCACAGCGGCCGGTCATCCAGCCCCCTCCCCTCCCCTTTACACCACATCACAAGCGCATAGTCTATCCCCTAGGACTGCATCATGCTCTTAGGTGTCGCAGAGACATTTTTATTCGGTCTTAGTACATTATTTTGTATTAAATAACGTAGTTATTAATATTACAAGTACATAGCAGGGGATTCACTGGATCCCACGTTATTGCTTCTGTAAAATAATGTTATGTTAACAAAGGAACGTTAAGTACTTGGGGTGTTCAAAACGTTTAATCATTTCGTCTCCATTTTTTTTTTCAGTATCGTCTGACGTTTCCTTTGAACTGTGAAACATTCAAAGTGTTCTAGCAAATATCCCCCACGCCCAACGATCCTCCCTGTGCTCATTGGTCGGTAAGGAGGCTTCATCCTTGGTGTGTTTTAACTTTTAACACAGCGACCGCCGTACTCGGCATAACATGTGCCACCCATTGTGTTGTGACCGTTTGCAACGTGTTCAGTGTCTTTCTTGAGTGCTTGTGTATCAGTGTCTTAACCTAATCCATGGCTCTATTTTTAAATCGCTTCATTGTTTTTATTATTATGCTTCATTATTTTAAGTGACACCCATAACAGTCACCTCTTTAAAATTTTAAATTTGCATTTTAATCTCATTTTTATATGTGTTTTAAAGTCCATATTAATGTAATTGTCTTGCTCGGCTGAAGAGCTGTACCAAACGTTGCTGACAGACGCCCTGCTCATAGCAGTTAGTTGTAAATGTTAATAACGAAAAAAATCAATAAACTACTCTCAGAAGATGTTTTTAA
The DNA here is from genome assembly GCA_026315105.1 of Locusta migratoria. Taxonomy (NCBI): domain Eukaryota; kingdom Metazoa; phylum Arthropoda; class Insecta; order Orthoptera; family Acrididae; genus Locusta; species Locusta migratoria. Next base: position 149,714,471 of record CM048746.1, on the reverse strand, counting down.
TCTTATGTTTTTAAAGACGTGAAATTGAGCGAGCCCAAGAAAAAATGGTGGATTGGGATCATTTGGCAGAATAATTTGTGGCTTTTCTCTCTTAGGATGTACTATAATATAGTATCATCCTTCGCTCTCTCTGATAACATACAGTGTCAAATTGTGTAGTTTCTTTTTCCGAAATTCCTTATGTGAAGAGGTACGCGGCACTGTCTACTTAGTACATAAACAAACAACATTGAAACACAGTTAATTGTTCGCGAGAATTTCACATTCACTAACATTTTTGTACTCGATAGTACTTTGAGAGCATTTGGTAGTAGTTGTATTTTTATGACCACAGGAAGTATCGAAGTTTCTGTCATACCGCAATTGTTGTCTGATCGCTGTTTCCTCCACTATAAAATAACAATATGCTTCAGCGTCATTCATATGTTTAGCTTCTAAGGTTAACCTCTCTTCACAAGGTTTCTAACACTAGTTTCACACGAGGAGTCTCTAATAGTAGCACAATGTGATAGATACTATACTCTCTTTTTGTAGTATTTTCTACCATCTTTTAAAAAGATTTTTAATTACGACAACTTTCTATGGTAATTAGTATAAGTCTCCAGTTCATGAATGGTTTATTTTCAAAATGTGAAAATTATACCCTAGATCTACACAGTTTGCGTTACAATTTATTTTGCTTTGTTGTAATCCTCTTTTCGTCTTAAACGTAACCGTATGTGGATTGAAGAACGACAGTTATTATTGATATGATATTCAAGCAGTGGGACATGAGAAGTGTTGTTTTTATAATGGGTTTTCTTCTAGTTGTCATATTTTCGTTTTGTATGTGCGGCAATAATTGTATGTTTTGAAATGGGCCTACGTTCGTGTTTCAATTATCCAAGTTTATTAGCAGGAAAAAAAAAAAAAAAAAAAAAAAAAAAAAAAAAAAAAAAAAAAAACAGTCCTCCAATGGTACCACAAACGATATCCACTTGAAACAAGGTGTAAGGTGTAAATTCTGCTCCTCTTGATATTGCATGTCAGTTGTCGGCGATTCCAGCAGCAGCAGTTCCCCTAAGGATGGCGGACAGGTGTTCCGCCGAAATATTGGGTCAGTTTGACTTCAAAATCCGGCAGCAAACCCGAAGAAACTATGAAGAACTATTACGCCGGGAAAGCCTACGAAACTGCATTGAGACATTGTTCACTGACATCACGTTGGCTGGGAGATTCCAAAAATGAATCTTTCGCTTTACCATGTTGGTGTGTGGTGAAAGGTACACAGCAATACACCATTACTGTTGACAAATACAACCGTACGACGAGATGTTACTGTGTTGTATGGCAAGATCATAAAGAGTAACTAATTGGAGCTGACGTGCCGATGGTATAGGAAATTACAGAGAGCGTATGGAACACGAAATGCAAATGGGATTTATGCAAACCCTGCAATGGTTTCTAATAATAAATTACTATGATTATATTCCTCCCTGTAATGAAATACATCCACTGTAATTCCCCCGTATCGGCATATTCTCTCATATTTGGACAGACCAGCGACAATAAATCACACTTTACTCAGTTTGTACAGTTGATTCTAGTCACTAGTGCTTCCAAAGCGCGGTTCTACTGCACGCTACTAGCTCCACAGCCGCGAAGGCGTTAACTACGAGACGCTGGCTAAATTACGTGCATGCCGAGCGAAGTGGGAAGTCTGGTAGAATATTAGCGGGTGATGTGCATACACACCAAGGAAATGGGTATCTTCTCTCTCTCTCTCTCTCTCTCCCTCTCTCTCTCTCTCTGTGTGTGTGTTTGTGTGTGTGTGTGTGTGTGTGTGCGCGCGCGCGCGCGCGCGCCATATCTCTTGAACTTGGTACATTTAGTTTGTTCCATAATGTCAGGTAATAATCGCTGTGGAAGTTGGGGGGCGGGGGTGGAAAAAGAAGGATAGCTTGCGACGCACCAGTAACCAGAATTTATTCATGCACTACTTGAGAATTAGTGCACTTAACGACTTTTAACAAACTTTATACGCGATCTCAACTTTTTACGAAACTTTTTCTCATTCACAATGATTGGAAAATAATAAAAGTTCAAAATTTTATCGCTTGCCGCTCCAACGCTGTTCACGAAGTAACAGGACGCCAATAGTCGTGATGTTACAATGTAACACAGCTAACTGCAAGAACTTTTTTTGTATCAAAGATGTTGCTGTATGAAAAATTATTTACTAATTACGACAGGCCTGTGTCAGCACAATTGCCAGCTTCAGGTTTATTGATCTTTACTTCCTTGAAACATCGCTGTCTAATTTGCTGTCATGATGGATTTGACCATTTTATTGCTGTTAATAGTGACCGCAGTTAGTATCACTCTTATAATTCCGAATTACATGTAAAAAAGTTTTTTTTCGTGTTTTGGCAGCTATTTTGAGAGCTCAGTCAAAAGACGAAAAAATTTAAAAAAATTAATTCTGAATTATAAGAGCGATACTAACTGCGTTCACTATTATCAGCAATAAAATGGTAAAATCATCAGGACAGCAAATAAGACTGCGATATTGCAAGGAAGTAAAGATCAATAAACTTTAAGATGTCAATTGTGCTGAAATAGGTCTGTCGTAATTAATAAATAATTTTTCATATAGCAGCGTCTTTGATACAGCAAAATTTCTTAAACGTCGTTATATGGCATATATGACGCAGTGGGCCCAGATGAATATAAAAACTGCTAATTGCATTCGCGAAATATTGTAGAGGGAATATCACATATTTTTGAAAGATCGCTTACAGACGTCATCTCCCAGTTTCGTGGCCTAAAGCCACGTGGACAAAAGGGTCAGAAGATGATAGACTAACATAAGAATGGAATGTACAATGCTGTGTACTTACGCTAGTAAATATTAAAAGAAGTCGAACGAAAAGGTGTTCGTTTTCTCGCATGCTACTTGATAGTAGAAGTTAGAAGATTAATCGTAAAATAGTTAGATGAAGCCAACACCAGACACTTAAATTACTTTAAAGAGTACTGTAGGGCGAATGGGATATAAGGACGTATTTGAATGTCAACTATTTTGTCACATGACGGTTGGCAGCCGTGGTTTTTTCGCGTTTTTTGTCTGCAATCTCTCGCATTAATAGTCAGATGGATTTTGTGTGGTGATCATTGTTTCGTCATGGAGTAGATTACAACTAAGCAATATTTTCAAGTTATATAAAGTTATTAAAAGACAGTGTAAGTCGCACGGCAACCGCTTGTGAAGTGCGTCTGACACTCGAAAGTAATGTTTCTCGAACCCAGTCATCAGTTAGGAAGTTGATCAGGAAATTTGAGACCACGGATACTGTTTCAATCATTAAGAACGATGGCGTCTTGTTCGAACACAAGAAAAAAATGCTGTCGTGCGTGACAGTGTGACGGTAAACCCTAGAAAATCGGTCGGGAAGGTCAACAATTGAATTTATTATCAAGTTAAAGGCATGCAATCCTCTCAAAAGATCTAAAAATGCATGAGTACAAGATGCAACTTACACAAGAGCTGAATCCTGCAAATGATGGAAAGCAAATTGCTCAATGGGTGTCGACTCTACAATCAGAGAACGACATGAGGCACACTTCAACCTCAGTTCAGAACTGTAGTATTTTGGGCAACGAAAAACTGAACGTGGCTGTGGGAGTTGAGATAAACCCACAATGTGCGACTCTGTGGTGTGGGTTCTAGGCAGGATTTATTTCAACCATTTATAATCCTGCATATACCCTCTCAGGATTATAAATGGATGGCTAGTTCTATTATTACTGCATGGATCTATAAGGGTCTGAAGCTGAGATTATTGGAATCTCGAAACATATAAATGATAAAAAAAAAAAGAAAAAAAAGATAGCGAAAGGTTTTTTATTTGCCAAATTAATACATCGCCGTCGTCCCGTCATCCATCTGAGATGGATATACAGATACTTATTTACTGATTGCTTTTTCCCTCTTATTGATGAAAACCCGATTTTTTGTTTCTACAAGATGGCGCAACATATTGCACATTTCGTGAAACGATTGCACTACTGAATGAAAAGATTCATCAATACACGGATAGCCTCCTTTGGCCATCTCCTGTCTTCAGATTGAAGGAAAGAAAATGGTGTCAACTGCACTTTGCCACGAAAGTGCAAACCAAACTGAATAGTGGGGACCAGGAATTGCCTGCCAGATAATGCGATTTTATGCCTAGTGACTTATAATAATATGTAGATATTTATTTATATAAACTATCTATCTAATTGACAACTTGTCTCTTTATATTCAGCTCTTGTGTAGGTTGCAACTTGTACTCATGCATTTTTAGATCTTTTGCGAGAATTGCATGCCTTTAACTTGGTAATAAATTCAATTGATGACCTTCCATTTGTACTGAAGACGGCTATTCAGTAGCCCAAAACGATCTGTAAAAATGAACAAACAAATTTGCGATCAATAGTGATTTTAATACGGATATTTACAAATTCAAATGTTCAAATGTTTGTAGAGCTTATGGGACTTAACTACGGGGTCATCAGTCCCTAAACTTACAAACTACTTATGAACTAGCTAATACTAACGACCGTAGTGGCCGTGCAGACCGTGACAGGCGCGCCGCAGTCCCCTCGGCCACCCCAAATTCAAATGTTCGTTAAGCTTATGGGACTTAACTACGTGGTCATCAGTCCCTAAACTTAGAAACTACTTATGAACTAGCTAATACTAAGGACCGTAGTGGCCGTGCAGATCGTGACTGGCGCGCCGCAGTCCCCTCGGCCACCGCGGCCGGCGATATTTTTTTATGGTCGTAGTGCACACTGTTCCTAATGGAATCTTCATTTCAGGGTTATTAATACCATCCCAATAGATGTTTATGAATGACTCATCAATCTTTCCGGTGAACGCATTGCTCGTTGTCGCACGGAGTATAACTTTTCATACGTTGCTTAATGGGTAGGAAAAAAAAGAAGGAAAATAAAAGTTATACGTATGTCCAATAAATTTTGTACGCTACGCTTTATTATTCGTCTGTATTTCCAGGACATCCTCTAGATGTGCATGTAAACGTACTAGTAGATGGCGTCACAATCATTCAAACTGACAAACAAGTACAGAAATATATACACGTGGCGTCTGTTCCGAAAGAACAGACGTCACTTCTGATCCTGCAGTTGTTATTATTTAATATTCACAGAATATATGTCATCAACTGCGATTGGGCAAAGCTGAAAATGTGTACCCAGCCGGGATTCGAACACGGGTCTCCTGCTTTCTAGGCAGTTGCAATGACCCCTACAACATTGGGGACACAATGATCATCGCACCTGCAAGGACTACCTAGGCACTCCTCCCGTCAGATGCTTCACCCTGCCCACAGTACTCAAACTCGTAGTTATGAAACTAATTCCCGTAAGAGTAAGGGCTCTTACGGGAATTAGTTTCATAACTACGAGTTTGCTTAGGTAGTCCTTGCAGGTGCGGTGATCACTGTGTCCACAGTGGAGTAAGGATCAGCGCAACTGACTAGAAAGAAGGAGACCCGGGTTCGAATCCCGGCTGGGTACACATTTTCAGGTTTGCCCAATCGCAGTTGATGTCATATATTCTGTGAATATTAAAGTACAGAAATGATTTACCCTTTCATGCATTAATAGTCGCATAAACATTAGTAATTCGCATCTGACGGTATTCCGTCACACACAAAAAAGTTCAACAGACAGCCAAACAGACGTTTCACTTCAAAATATGTTTCCAACTTTGCCGCACAGCGACAAACAAGCTGCACAGCTGCAAACTGAGTTAACCTTTTTGGCCGCCAATAATCCCTGCACCACGCCGGGGTTTCGGTTCGGTCATCTCGTTTTCCGGTCTCGCACACAGCTGGCAGCCTGTTTGCGAATTATCGCCTCGGCGCCGCCGCAAACCTCATAGCGCGGCCGTCGGATCTTATTGTGTGCGGCGCGGCGCGCGTCCGTACTCGGACGGGCCCACTACGTCACGTGACCCCGCCAAGTGTAATCCCCAGAGTCGCAGCGAAAACAGACGCGCGCTGTGGCTACACCGGCGGAGATTTGCATTCTGCCACGCGGGACCGCGCGCGTATGTATGTATGTATGTATGTATGTGTGTGTGTGTGTGTGTGTGTGTGTGTGTTCGTGCGTGTGTTTACGCGCTCCGACTGGCCGGCAGAGAGTGCGCCGGATCGGAAATCGAGTCCGGCTTAAGCGGGCGACGGCGTGCGATATGCGTTTCATCTGTCACCGGGGGGTGGCAGGTGCGCGTACGCTGGTATAAGCTGCCTCTCATAACGCGTTCGGCGGTGGAAGAGAAACCGACGTACCGTTTTTAATTTACTGGCGTCACGGTTTCCACCATCACATGGATAACAGAATTAGCACTTTCAGTCTTTCTGCTAATCACAGGGTAAGCCTTCAAACTTCCTGATATGAAGAGTTGTAAATAAGAAAGCACAACAAATATTCAAGGGAGAAATAGTATATTTTGATGTAACACACCAGTACACTACCCATCTTATCCATGAGAAGGAGCGCGCGGGATTGGCCACGTGGTCTGAGGCATCATGCTACGAACTGAGCGGCCGCTCCCGTTTGAAATTCGAGTCATCCCTTGGGCATATGCATGTGTGTGTGTGTGTGTGTGTGTGTGTGTGTGTGTATTGTCCTTAGGTCAAAACATGTTCAAATGTTTCTTAAGCGTATGGAAATTAACTGCGAAGTCATCAGCCCCCAAACTTACAAACTACTTACAACCTTTATGAATAGCAATGTTTGTTCGTCTTTGCAACTACAATAAAAATGCGATTTTTCTCACCAGACGCGTTTCGTTTTAATGACAATAAAAGATCTTCAGTGGTCTGTAATAATAGAAATCTACAGTTTGTTTTGTTTTTAGATCGAAAACATTTCGTTAACGGAACATGAAAAGTAGGCCTAAAGTTTTGTTACTTACGGAAACAAGACAAAATTTCCGTAAGTAACGAAACGTTAGGCCTACTTTTCATGTTCCGATAACGAACTGTTGTCGATCTAAAAAGAAAACAAACTGTAGATTATTACAGACCAATGTTTTACTGTCATTAAAACGAAACGCGTCTGGTGAGAAAAATCGCATTTTTATTGTAAATGCAAAGACGGACAAAAACTGCTATTCATAATTATGAAAGCAACTACGGACATTATGGCCACACAAACGAAGAATTTTTACTTACAACCTACCTTATACTAAAGACAATACGAACATCCATGCCCGTGGAAAGATTCGAACCCCCGACGCCGAACGGCTTCGCACATCGGAGCCTAGCGCCCCAATACGATCGACCACTCCGCCGCGTCTTGTCCTTAGTGTAACTTAGTTCAAATAGTTTGTAAGTCTAGGGACTGATAAACATGGCTGATTAGTCCAATAGGTTAACAAACGAAACAGCACTTTGAACATGAGAAGGATCCCCAACACTCAAAATTTCACTTCCCTAATCCATTCCTGCTTGATGCTCCAATTTAATTTAGCCAGTTGATATTGTCTGGTGAGCCAATGATTGCTCCATGTGAATCTCCAGAGAACATTCAGCAATAACCACCGGATACTGCATACTGCCTATTTCTACAATACAAGGTGTGCCTGAAAAGTTCGGAGTATGGTCTCGGAAATATTTGAAACAAATGTTACAAACAAAATATCTTTATTGTCCTTCAAAGTAATCGCCGTTGGCTACAATACACTTCTGACATGGGTTGTACAGCTGTTGGAAACTGTCAGCAAAGCGCTTCTTGTGGAATCACTATAAGAACTGAGGTCACGCGATGTTGGATCTCGGCAGCCGTTGCGAAGCGTGAGACTTTCGGGGCTAATTGAAGGCGGGGAAACAGAAAGAAGTCTGCCGGCGCCAAATTTGGAGAATAAGGAGGGTGTGGAAGAACAGATACCTTTCTCTTAGCGAGAAAGTTGAGCACGTGGATCTTAGTGTACGGCCGGGCATTGTCGTGCAGGAAATTCCACTGTCCAATCCAGTACATTTCTGTCCGGATACGTTACAGTGGCCATTTCAGAACTCCCTCGTAAAATTCCGCGTTGACAATATGACCCACGGATACAAATTCGTGACGAATCAAGCTCAAGCTATCGAAAAAAGCAATCAACCTCGTCTTTAGCTTGGATTTTGTCAGCCGACCTTTCTTGGGAGACGGGTGCGACATTCCTATCGGTATTCACCAATAAGAATTGGGCAATACATAACTCAGGGTAGTAAAAGTTTATGGCTCGTCTCTCTTCATAGGGGGTCAGTTATGTATGTCAGCTTCTGTGCCCTAAACGGCTACCCAATCTGTTTACACATGCTCAATAATTAATCTGTAGTTTAGCCAGTCTATCAATCTGCATATGACGACGTAAAAATATATTAATAAACATAAATTAAACCTCTGAATGACCAACAAAATGGATTATAAGATAAAGAAGTGATTCACTCACGAAGTAATTCTTTATAAATGGAGTTTATTACTCTTATTCGACATGAAAATGCGAAGGTGGTCCCACATTATACATCGGTCAGTAACTAAATATTTCCCCAACTATTGTTCATGAGGGCACAATAAGTATCACACGCACTCTAGAGTAAAAGTTCCAGATTATCACTCCATTATCAGTCAATCGAACGCTGCAGGTCCAAATTAATCCGCGATTAAAGTATTTGCTATAAAACACAATTTTTTATCACACGAGTACACGATAGCTGAATTATCACAGTTCCACAGCCCTACTACCTTGCATAGTTTATCACTTTTCTAGCGGAGACTTTGTTCTGCAGTCACAGTCCCGTAAATTTTCAGAGTCCACACATGCCTATCTCTTCAAATCACAAGCTCGTAACGCGGCTTCAGACCGCACAGCTTCACAACCTTTCACCACCGCGTCAAAGTTTCAAAGTTACGAGTCCCTTCCCAAGCATTCGAAACCATGCTCTCTGCTCTCAAAATTGTATCCTTCCGTGCATACTAACAACTCATCTTTAAAATACAATTTACCTACCAAAATATTATACATTTGAATATCACAGAATTAAATTCTTTGACCACCTACCTACAAATGTTGTTTACATTTAACAAACAAATATGTATTTAACAATACTAAAAACGGTTGAGACTGAAGCTCTTTGCTCAGATAGCCATTAAGCGTGGCGTCTCACTGTTCAAATATACTGCCGCCGTCGAAGTATAGATACACAATTAATATTTAATTTATATTGGCTTTTTATGCTAATATATTCAGTTCTTGTCCAAAAATACATATAATTGTTTATATATAAATTATCTGCTGCATATCTACTATTTTTAGTCGGCCATGAAATATTTAAGTGACAGTCTACAACATAAAAAAGAACTACTAAGAATTTTCTGGGTTCATGTTTTGTGTTTCTGTGGTTGAATCTATGTTCTGACACAAGAATATTATTACCTCAACGAAAAGCAGAACAAGAGAGTAAAACAAAGTTTATTGGAAGAATACGGAAATAACGTAGTATGACTTTTTAGATAGGTAGCGTGGTGCAATGCTGCCCATTTGCTTCTTAAACTGTTACTGATAAACGCTATGTATCAATAACTGTAAATATACTTCTTATAATATTGTTATTATAGTACTGAAATTTATTGGTCGTTTATTTGTAAGGGATATTGAAATCGTAATACAGCGTTTGATTCTCACATGTCTCTTGATCCATTCATGTAATTACATTTGCTGTATGATCATTCCCTGTTTTTATATGGATTTTTAGACTAACGTGTGTGGCTATATTGTATTTCAGTTGCAATTTGGGTTAGCCGCCCTCGGTCATCCAAGACAGTCGCTTCCTGTTTCCGAGCACATTAGGAAAACCCTTACTACCTGTATCCCATTAGGTCCAAACTTTTAGCTGACCGGCTGGGGAACCCAGCATCCTGGCAAAACCCGCCTTTCACATGGAAACAGCTACCCCCTGTATCTGTAATATCACACTGGGAATACGATGAACATGCCATTGACTGTCGCTTGGTCTCCAGATCATATTGGTAACACCAGTTATCATCTTCTGTAATGATGGTTTCCAAAAATTGCGGATTCCTGTCAGACATGTCGATAAAATGTCCAGATGCTTCCTATAGAGTTGTTTCTGCTCGTCTGTCAGCATGTGCGATACAAACCGGCTACAAATGATCCGCTTTCCGAAATGTTCGTGAAAAATAGTGCTTACACTGTCTGTGTTAATCTTTGTCTGCTATCTTTCTGAAAGCCGTCGATCATCCGCAAGCATTCATCGCACTCGCTCGATGTCGTCTGGGACTGGTCTGGGACTGTGACTGCGAACGGTCGAACCGAACATGGCTTGTCCTCGACACCTTCCTTTCCGTCTCTAAAGCGTTTAAACCACTCACACACCTTTTACTCACTGCTTCAACGTCATACACTTGCATTAACATCCCATCGGTCTACATCGCCGTTTCGCCTAATTTGAAACAAAACTTGATGTTAACGTGTTGCTCCATTTCTCGCTCCGTGTTGCTATGACACGAGTTCTCACACTGACCCTATTTTTTTAATTGCTGTTTTCATGCTAATCATACAAACGTACAGCCAGCAGGCTGGCAGCAGCTTAGGCACTGCTCTTCAGCCGAGAGAATTTATAAAACAATGGACATGATTAAATTAAAATAACAATGATATGTAGTTCAAATGTGGAGGATTAAAATCCTTGAGATGTAGAAGTATCTGACGAACATACTCAGTAGACATGTAGTCAGTTAACATGTTGACTGCTGCGATGACGTCAGAGGCGTGCCAGAGCAATCCCGTCTAGATACAAGGCCTCACAACAAGTCCCTGTTACATCACACTGATAGGCTGAATGGCTGACCACTGGGGCTCAGCCCATTGCCTCATAGCGCCATCCAGTGAGCTTGTGATGGTGGCCTATCGGTGTGAAGTGACACACTGTGGTGAGGCGTTTTATCCAGCCGGTGTTGGCCAGAGCAGCCTGCTGTGGCCACACGGCAGCCAACGTAAGAAGCATTGGTTTCCACACGTCCTTCAACAGACCTTGAGCGTGCCAAGCGACTACTCTGACATCTACCGGACTGTCACGGAACTACGTGCCGTCTTCCAGTTTGAGGGAGCGCAGACGCCAGATGCAGAGCTGATCGCAGCTGACAGAAGACAGCTCAGCGCTTCTGGTCCCGTGTGACTGCTGGCAGCGCGGTGTGTTACACAACGTCTGCGGCGCGCTGCCCGCCAGAGAAAGTGCCCTTGGCCGTGACCCAGAGCAAGCCGGCGTCTGCTGACCCAGGCCTCCACAGCGCCGCCGCCTCGCGGAGCAGCCGTGACAGTAACGAAGCCAAACAGTACTCGTTACAAACGTATCGTTACTCGTTACTGTCGTTACCAGTCCACCTAAAAATTAACGAAACCAAACAGTACTCGTTACAAACGTATCGTTACTCGTTACTGTCGTTACCAGTCCATCTAGAAGTTAACGAAACCAAACAGTACTCGTTACAAACGTATCGTTACTCGTTACTATCGTTACCAGTCCACCTAGAAATTAACGAAACCAAACAGTACTCGTTACAAACGTTTCGTTACTCATTACTGTCATTACCGGTCCACCTAGAAATTAACGAAACCAAACAGTACTCGTTACAAACGTATCGTTACTCGTTACTGTCGTTACCAGTCCATCTAGAAGTTAACGAAACCAAACAGTACTCGTTACAAACGTATCGTTACTCGTTACTATCGTTACCAGTCCACCTAGAAATTAACGAAACCAAACAGTACTCGTTACAAACGTTTCTTTACTCGTTACTGTCGTTACCAGTTCACCTAGATATTAACGAAACCAAACAGTACTCGTTACAAACGTATCTTTACTCGTTACTGTCGTTACCAGTCCACCTACAAATAACCGAAACCAAACAGTACTCGTTACAAACGTTTCGTTACTCGTTACTGTCGTTACCAGTCCACCTAGAAGTTAACGAAACGTATCGTTACTCGTTACTATCGTTACCAGTCCACCTAGAAATTAACTAAACCAAACAGTACTCGTTACAAACGTATCGTTACTCGTTACTGTCGTTACCAGTCCACCTACAAGTTAACGAAACCAAACAGTACTCGTTACAAACGTTTCGTTACTCGTTACTGTCGTTACCAGTCCACCTAGAAACATGACCACTACACCAGAGTCTAAGATAAGAGTCGCGAAACTCCCAGTGAATTTCTGCAACTTCGCCACTGCAGAGCTTCCAAGCGGCTGGGTCATAAAAACACACAGCGAAACGATTGTGTAATGAATGTGTATTTGGAGTGAAGCAGCACATTCAAAACACCTTCGTATTTACGAGCTTTTGTGGCGCTATGAATTTTAGCAACTATCTGAAATATAATCCTGTGATCTCTCATTTGCAACGGATGCTCAGAAGTAAGAGAATAATGTTACAAAAAACAAGTGTGTTGTTTACGGTTGTTAGTTACACTTCTAGACATAGAAGTGAATCTTTAATAATTTATTCGCGTCCAAACTTCTGCTCTTAATTAGAATCGCATATACTTGACCACTATTTCGTTATATTACTGTTGTATAAAAGTAACTTGTGAATGCTTCCAGCAGCAGTTAATTAGTTCAGTAAATCCTGCGTAGTTTCGTAGCTCAGTTTCAGAAGAATTATAAGCCTGTATACCAACTTATTTTGGGGGTTTGATCTAGTTTGATAAAGTGAATACGTAGCAACAAATAAATAATATTTCCATATATAAACCTTTAACATTAGTACGTCATATTTTTGAAGATATTTATTTTGATAACTGCCAAGTAGATAAAAAATTGATAGGTACATGAAAGGCACAGAAGCAAGGACAAGGTGATAAGAGGACTTATAAGGCAATGTATAATCTAGTCTCCTACAATGTAAAAATCGTGTGCAGTTTTGAAAATATTACAATGTCCGAAATCAGCTAAAACATAGCTCGTGCAACATGTCAGTATGCACCGAGCACAAGAACATACTTTAGCACATCAGGTTGCAATTTATTTCTCCTTTCAAAAAGTTTTGGACGATATGAATACGATTCGGGTATTGTGAACTGTATGAATTACGCTGCACTGACAATTTGTTATTATAGACTGCCATTAACAGAAGCAGTGATATTACTTTAATGATGTTTCCATATTTGTATTAGAAAGTTCACAACAACGTTTAGTGACTAGGAAATATGGAAATAACAGCATTAAGAACGGCAACTTCTCAGTTTGTATCATCTTATTCCATTGTTATTCACTACTGGCCACTTGGAGCGCTAGTATCGCTCCAGCTGCAATTTTTCCCTGGAGAATTTCGCGACTGTCTGTGATAGACTATGACTGCACTGTCTTTGAAAGTGTGAATTTTTTTAACTGTTACTGTTAGTACTACTACAACAATTAAATTTGGCTTGTAGATACTTTACGTCTGCTTTTTGAGGCAATTGTATTACTGAGGAAAGGATTAGTGCAGTCCATTTCCATCGTGATTAAAATGCAGTTGTCATATAGTTTGATCAAAATCAGCGAGACCCATTCGCGACTTCCATTTTCGGTACTGTTCCCGCACTCTGCTTAGAGGCTTCCGTCGTAGTTCGCTCATGGTATTTCAGAAGCAATCGGAATATTTCGTGACGAATGCCAGTGTCACCGATCATTGAAGTAGCACTATAGCTGTGAACAGCTGAACTGTTGTACCGTAATATGTAACTTTAACAAAAAAGATAATACAGTCAGGGATGAAAATGTGTAGATGATAACGCTTGAGTATTTTTTTTATAGCAGATAAGATCAAAAACAAATAATTAACCATTAAACTGAAACCTTTAAAGGGAACACAGTTATTGCGAACGGCTGAAACCAAGGGGAAACTAGAGCCGTTACTTTTCCGGAGGACATACAGCTCTACGGCATTAATAAACGATGATGACAAACTGTCGAGTAAAATATCCCGGATGTAAAATAGGCCCCCATTTGTATTTTCGGATGGGGACTACTCAGGAGGATGTGCTCATCAGGAAACACAACACTGGCATTATACGGATCGGAGCGTGGAATGTTAGATCCCTTAATCCAGAAGAGAAGCTAGAAAATTTAAAAAAGGGAAATGAATAGGCTGAATTTAGATATAGTGAGGATTAGTGAAGTTCGGTGGAACGAGGAACAGGATTTCTGGTCAGGCGAGTACAGGATCATAAATACAAAATCAAATGTTCAAATGTTTGTAAATCTATCGGATCAAACTGCGTGGTCATCAGTCCGTAGCTTACAAACTACTTAAACCTAGGTAAACTAACCTATGGACAAGCACACACATCCATGCCCCAGGGAGGACTCGAACCTCCACGGCGAGCAACCGCGCGCTCCGCAGCGAGACGCTTTAGACCGCTCGGCTACTCCACCGCGGCAAATACAAAATCAGTTGGGGTATTACAGAAGTAGGTTCGATAATGAATAAGGAAATATGAATGCGGCTAAACTACTACGGAGCGCCACGTTGCGGATCGCGCGGAGGTTCAAATCCTCCCTCGGGCATGGATGTTTGTGTTGTCTTTAGTGTAATTTAGTTCGTAAGTAGTTTGTAAGTTTAGGGACTGATGACCCCGCAGTTACGTTCCATAAGCTTTACAAACCTTTGAACATTTATACTACTATGAGCAGCGCAGTGATCGCATTATCGTAGGCACGATAGATACGAAGCCAACACTGGCCACAGTAGTAGAAGTTTATATGCCCACTAGCTCTGCCAATGATTAGGAGGTTGAAGATATGTAGGAGGAGATAAAGGAAATTATTCAGACAATTGATGGGAGACTGGAATTTGGTAGTAGGAAAAGGAAGGGAAGAAAAAGTAGTAGGTGAATATAGACTGGACAAAAGAAATGAAAGAGGAAGCCGCCTTGTAAAATTTTGGACGGAACATGATTAAATCATAACAAACAACTGGTTTAGTAATCACGAAAGAGGGTTGTATGCGTGGAATACACCAGGAGACACCGGGAGATACCAGATAGATTTTATAATGGTAAGACATAGATTTGGGAACCAGGTTTTAAACTGTAAGACATATCCAGGGGAAGATATAAACTCTGATCATAATTTATTGGTCATGAATTGTAGGCTGAAAGTGAAAAACTTGCAGAAAGGTAGGAAAATAGGGAGAAGGGGCCTGGGTAAATTGAAGGAACCTGAAGTTCTTGAGAATTTGAGAGGGAGGTATAGACAACAATTGACAGAAACTGGAAGAAATAAAACAGAAGAAGAGGAATGGGTAGCATTGAGAGATGAAATAGTGAAGGCAGCAGAGGACAAAATAGGTATAAAAGCAAGATCTACAAAAAATCCTTGGATATCATAGGAATTACTAAATTTCATTGATGAAAGGAGGAAATATAAAAATGCAGAAAATGACGTGTTCAAATGTTTGTAAAGCTTATTGGACCTAACTACGAGGTCATCAGTTCCTAAACTTACAAACTACTTATTAACTAGCTAATACTAAAGACGGCACAAACATCAATGCCCGAGGGGGTATTCGAATCCCCGACGCAGAAAATGAAACAGGCAAAATAGGGTACAAACGACAAAAACGTGAGATTGACAGGACGTGCGAAAAATGGCTAAGCAGGAGTGGCTAGAAGGCAAATGCAAGTCTGTAGAAGAATGTATAAATAGGGGGGGGGGGGGGGAAATAGATACCGCCTACAGGAAAATAAAAGAAACATTAGGAGACGAGACAGACAACTATATGAATATAAAAAACTCTGATGGAAAACCAGTTCTCATCAAAGAAGGGAAAGCTGAAAGGTGGAAAGTGTATATAAAGGGGCTCTACAAAGGAAATGAACTTCGGGATAATATTATAGGATGGGTATGGGGATGTAGATGAAGATGAAATAGAAGATACTATACTGGGAGAAGAATTTGACAGAGATTTGAAAGAGTTAAGTCAAGGCTTCTGGAGTGGATGAGATTCCCTCAGAACTCCTGACGTGTCGGGGAGAGACAGCCATGCCAAAACTACTTCACCTGGTGCGTAAGATGTATGTTACAGGGGAAATACACTCAGACGTAAAAAAAAAAAAAAAAAAAAAAAAAAAAAAAAAAAAAAAAAAAAAAAAAAAAATATATATATATATATATATATATATATATATATATATATATATATATATATCTCAATCCCCGTACCAAAGAAAACAGGTGCCGACAGTTGTGAAATTTACAGAACCATCAGCTTAATAAGTCAGTGTTCCAAAATTGTAACATGAATCATTTATGGACCAGTTAAAAATATAGTAGAAGCTGACCTCGGGGGAGATCACTTTGGATTTAGGGGAAATGTAGGAACACGGGAGACAATACTAAGTTTACGACTTATCTTCGAAGCTCGATTAAGGAAAAGCAAACCTTCATTTCTACTTTTGTAGATAGACGCTTTTGAAGTATGGTGCAACAGAAGAATACTAAAGATTAGATGGATAGATCGCGTAACTAATGATCAGGTACTGAACAGAATTGGGGAGAAAAGGAATTTCTGGCCTACCTTGACTAAAAGAAGGGATAAAATTCGCAGAACACATATTTAGACACCAAAGAATCGTGAATTTATCGTTGGAGTGAACTGCGTTGGGTAAAAATCTCAGAGGGATATCGAGAAACGAATATAGCAGGCAGATTCAAATAGAGATGGGTGGGCGTTGTTATGAGGAGATGAAGAGGTATGCTCAGGATAGAGTAGGACAGAGAGCTGCATCACGCAGTCTCCGGACTGAAAATCACAGCAGCAGCAGTTACTGACCAACGAAGAGAAAGGCAATGGTATATAATTCCCCAGCGAATTTGCTCTGCCTGAGAAAAATGAACTTTGTTGGCTAAACTTCATTTTACGACTACATCAGTACAACATCCTAATATTAGGTGCAAACAGCTTGTAATGAAGCAGCTCACCAACTGCTTGGATTTTTGCGTATATAGTTGCTTTCTGTAGACTGTCGTTAATAGAACGTAAGCAACGCCGATCCTGTTACCTTCGAGGTGCAGAAAGAGAACAATTGCTGTATGTCTTCAGAATGGAAATTTCGCTGTATAGCGAAAAAATCAAATGTTTAAATGTTTGTGTAGTCTATGGGACTATGGGACTACGGGGTCATCAGTCCCAAAACTTACAAACTACTTATGAACTACTTACGAACTAGGACGGCACAAATATCCATGCTCGAGGGGGATTCGAACCCCCGAACGTAGTGGCCGTGCAGACCGTGACTGGAGCGCCTCAGTCTCCTCGGCCACCGCGGCCGGCGCTGTATAGCGATGTGTACGCTTATCGTTATATGTAAAGTAGACTAAAATTTTGAACATGGATGCATTTCTTCGGCGACCGTTTATTGATCCTAATGGTAGTAGAACAGCTCTCGGTCCCAGAGATAAAATTGACTACGCAACTGCTAGGAGTGCCTTCATCAGAAATTTAAAAAAAAATAATAATAATAAAAAATAAAGATCAAGTGATAAAATAACTTGTAAGCGATAAAAATGAAAAATGAGATGCTAGCCGTTAAGTGCTGCTTATATGCAACGCCGGGTTTTCAGCTAAAACATTACAAAACTCCTGTCTCATTGAAACTGTGTGCCCTAGGTCGTGGTTAAGCCATTTGTCTCCACAGTATCTCTCCTCCCAGGAGTGCTAGTCCTACAAGTTTTGGCGGAAGTAAAGCTGCGAGGAAGAGCCGTGAAACATGGGCAGGTAGCTCGTTTACAACGTCACTTCTACAAGTAATTTTTTATTTAGAGCTCAGGTGCCTGCGATTACTGTAATATTGCTGTTTCTGGTTGTTAAAAAACTCGTCCCGTGCGAATATTGTGTAATATTACTCGCCCAATCTTCTGCTGCAATAAAACGGCAGTCGAATCTCCCAGCTGACGATGGCACACATTGTCGAAACACGGGCACCACGCGGAACAAAAGCAGACGGCGCGCGTGCGGGGCTGAAATGGGAGCAGTTGTACAGCCAACGAGTGCGCTGTTGCGAGGCCGGATGTCAATAAGTCTCGACTGCGGCAGCGGCTGTCTGCCCTGGTGGATTCCCAGGGGCAGGGCGGGGTGTCGAGACGAATGGGCGACAGCAAATGGGCGCTCCATTACGGAAATGCGCGGGACGCCGCCACTCCCCCGTATTGCCGGCTTAACCCCCTGTGACAAATCCCTCTTTCCAGAGATGAAACCGCCGGTTGACGGCGCCCTCTAGGAGATGCTGATACAGCCCGTTTCTGTGGAGAGTGACACACAAAAGGGGCGATGTGAGCCGCGCACCACTGAACACCAGCCTATCTAACTGTCCAACAGATCCATTTTTATAAATAACTATATTGGTTGAAACTACGACTGAGGACGGAATAGTAACACACAGCGGTTTCACGAAGTTCATCGGCAAAGTAAGTTGCCTTGTATTTAAAAAAAATCATCATCATCATCATTAGAGACTGATTATGCCTTTCAGCATTCAGTCTGGAGCATAGTGCCTCTAATAAATTTCCTCCATGATCCCCTATTCAAGGCTAACATTGATGCCTCGTCTGATGTTATGCCTTTTACTTCAAAATCATTCTGCACCGAATCTAAGTACTTTGTTCTAGGTCTACCTCGACTTCTCTTACCCTCCGCTGCTGAGCTCATGACTCTCTTAGGTTACCTTGCTTCTCCCATGCGTGTAACATGACCCCACCATCTCAGTCTGTTCGCTCTAACTGCTTCATCTATGGTGTTCATTCCCAGTTTTTCTTTGATTTCCTCATTATGGACACCCTCCTGTCATCGTTCCCATCTATTAGTATCTGCAATTATTCTTGATACTTTCATATCTGTAACCTCTACCTTATGAATAAGGTAACCTGTATCCACCCAACTTTCACTCCCATACAACAAAGTTGGTCGAAAGATAGAGCGGTGCACTGCTAACTTAGTCTTGGTACTGAGTTCCTTCTTGCAGAAGAGAGTAGATTTTAGCTGAGCACTCACTGCATTAGCTTTACTGCACCTCGATTCCAGTTCTTTCGCTATGTTGCCATCCTGTGAGAAAATACATCCTAGGTATTAATCGAATCGACCATTACAACTAAGTCACCGCATATGCAAGCCTGCATTAAAAAAAATTAACCACACACACAAAACTTGGTGCATTACTAAAACTGTGTGCCAAGCCTGGATTTGAACCCTGGACCTTTCCATTTCTCGAGCAAGGGTTCTGTTTAGTAAGGTGCCCTAGTACACCTTTTGGGCCTTCCTCACAGCTTTACTTCCTTGATGGCCGCAACGGTCGGAGGTTAGAATCCTCCCTCGGGCCTGGATGTTTGTGTAGTCTTTAGTATAAGGCAGTTCATACGTAGTTCGTAAGTTTAGGGACTGATGACCCCGCAGTTAAGTCCCTTAAGCTTAACAAACATTTGAACATTTGTGCTTTACTTCCGCCAGTACCTCACCTACTTTCCAAACTTCACTGACGTTCTCCTGAGAATCTAGGACTAGCACACCTAGAAAAAAAGGATATGATGGACACATTGCTTAGCCACAGCATAGGTGATGTTTCCAGAATAATATTTTCACTCTCCAGCGGAGTGTGCGCTCATATGACACTTCCTGGCAGCTTTGTGTGCCGGAACCACCCTGAGACCTTTGCCTACCATTTTTTTTTTTTTTTTTTTTTTTTTTTTTTTTTTTTTTGTGGGGGGGGGGGGCAATCGTCCTACCAACATTTTTGTTTTATTTATTTCTGATTTTTATTATTTTCTCTGTTTGTATCACAAATAAAACAACTGCTAACAAATAATACTCTAAAGTGAGTATTAATCACATTTCTGCAATGCTCTACTCAAAACAAGGCAAGAATAGGTATTACAAATATGAGAATATTATCAAATACACGGAAAAAAATCTAAAAAAATGCCATGATGGAGGGTCGAACCTGGATCCACGTTTTACAGTCCAAGCCCTGGACCTCTTCATTTTAACAGTCCAAGCCTTGGACCACTCTTTTTCTTTTTTGACTTGAAAATAGAAGAAGGGAACTTCTGCACTTAAAAAAAATTCCACACACACATTATATATATATATATATATATATATATATATATATATATATATATATATATATATATATTGCTGCAGCGTTGCAATGTGCATGTGCGGCTGAGATTCAAATTCTCTTCTGAGCCCTATGGAGGCAGTATGTGGGCGCTACTGCAGCAGGGAGAGGCGAGGGGAAACGCCGCTTTTAACATTGGCGTTGGAGCTGGTAGAGACGCCAGATCCTGGCTACTCGAGCTATGGTGGTTACGCACGAATGGTCCTGAAGAAAAGACAGTGGAGCTACTGTGCATCAGCAAATCCTCTGCCCTCTTTCTATATATAGCTCAAGTAGCCAGGAGCTGGCGTCTCTACCAGCTCCAACGCCAATGTTAAAAGCGGCGTTTCCCCTCGTCCCTCCCTGCTGCAGGAGCGCTCACATGCTGCCTCCAGAGGGCTCTGAAGAGAATTTGAACCTCAGCCGCACATGTGCATTGCAACACTGCAACCAGTACCTCCTATAAAAAGCAGCAGCGCTACGAATCATACATGTGCTCTCTCCTCGACGTAAAAGATAGGATAACGAAACGAAGAATGTTTAAATTATTTACGTTTTGCACGGCGCGCTTTTCCGGGGGTTCACTGAATTATGAACACATAGGACGCGCGCCACTAGTCTAAAGAGAGGCGTGCTATAGTCGGCGTCAGCTAGAAGGCGGCACAGTTTTCAGCCGTTCTGTGCATCCCCCTCAATTGCCGAACTGACAGACAATAATATTCACTCTCTAGGCGCGTGGCTGGCCGCAATTTTTCTCCCGCAGGCTGCACTGTTGGCGCTCGGCCGTAGCTCCTTCCCTCCATGCTTCTCCTGTCGCTCCGCCTCTATGCGCGGAAGCGCCTTCTTTTATGATGCCAGGTATAGAGCAGTCAGCTCGCCCGTGCTGATCGCTGTAGTGTAAACTAATCAGCAGGACACGAGTTCGAATCCCAGCTGGGCACAAATTTTCGGCTTTTCCTCACTGACTTGTTTCAGTGCAGATAATGACGCAAATTTCTTTGTGTATGCAGTATCACTGCTAGATACTACGACACAATCGATCGCATCGATAGCTCTAGCGCCAACCGAGCGCCCCCTAGCGCCACCTAGCGCGAGCCCGGAGAGAGACGGCTCAGAGCTCGCTCAGTACAGTGACGTCTACGCGAGCAAACACGACAGACATTGCCAGACGGTGCTTGGTGGCTCGCCCCAAGTATTAGCAAGCCAGCCGCCGAGTTGGCCATCACCTCGCGACCCTCACCTAAAGGACATACTAACGCGAAGTTCTTGTTCAACTCACAATAGTGTTTGACTATTAAATAGATCTTTGTTCTAGAAGCGGCAGTCCTCATTTCGTGACCTAGGCATAAATGTTCTGAGATATTGGCCAGAAGAGTGTATCTACTTTTCTTTAACGTCCATTTTTTGCATAAACTACGCAAGGAGTCGTCTAGTGACGTTTGCACGCCACGGTCCGCTGGAACAGTCGCCTGCCGGGCTCTGCTGCTGCAAAGGGAGTCGTGCCCACGCATCTCGCGGCTGGGCTAATGCATGCGCAGGCAGAGGCAGCGTCGCGCGCCGCCCGGGGGTTACAGCCGCCCCTCTTGTTTCCGCAAAGTAGCGCTGCGGATTACATCCAGCAACAAAATGGCGCCCACCTCATTACCGCCCCGCCGCAGCTCTGCTTTTCACCGAGCAGAGCTCCCCTCGACAGAGAAATCTGCAAGATCTTTTGTTACCGTGCTTTCAAACACGCTGCACGCAGTTGTTTTGGTGGCAGAATCCTTCAAATTCGATTGTGCCGCTACATTTGCATTCATACTTAGATGGCTGGCAGAGGACTCTTCGAATCACTTTTACAGTATAATCCAAACAGCATGTAAAACCAGCATAAAGTTGAAGATACATACACACCCTTTTAATCCCTTGAAAGGAGGGAAGTACGTTATGCCCACCTTCTGAAAATATTGTAATTACACTTTAATAAACTGATTTTTATTGTTTTAAATGATTTCTACACGATGCCATAAATATTTTAAACTTTTAACATAGCTAAAAACGACGGATTTGCAGCTAAAGCATTACAAAACTCCTGTGTCATTGAAACTGTGTGCCCTAGGTCGTGGCTAAGCCATACGTCTCCACAGTATCCAGGAGTGCTAGTCCTACAAGTTCGTGTTGAAATTATTGCAAATTGGGAACTTAGGAGGCGAAGTATTGGGGAAGTAAAGCTGCGAGGAAGAGCCGTGGAACATGGGCAGGTAGTTCGTTTACTATATCACGTTTCCAAGTCTTTTGTTATTTAAAGCTCAGATGCCTGCGATTTCTGTGATATTGCTGTTTCTGCTTGTTAAAAATTGAATTACAATAAAGAATTAACTGTTTCTACAGTTTCAACTTATGGCAGTTAAATATGAGGTCGCAGTCCCTAAACTTACAAACCACAGATGAAGGTATGCTAAAGACAGCACAAACATCCATGCCCAAGGGGGATTTCAAAACCCCGACGGGGAATGGCCTCGCACATCTTAGCATAGCGCCTCAATGCGCTCGGTCACTCCGCTGCGGCACACTGAGAGAAGCGTAAACATGAAGCATATCACGTTGCGTTGTCGAAAGTAGTGGTTTCGAGGCCGACAAAAAGCAATGTTTTTAAACTCAATCTTCTTTTTAACACATACGAAAACAACATTTGTTTGTTATTTGTCAAGTATCTTTGGAAATTATAGCAAATGTGTCGCGATTTTGCGGGTAAATGACATTAAACTTTAAACTTTTCGTTGTAACAAATGTTGGGGAGAGCAGCCTTTGCGCATGCGTAAAGTTAGGAGGCAGTCCTGCTTACAATGTCACGTGACCCAAATCGTAACAGATTAACAGATTCATTTTGTTACAGTCAATTAACAGTGTGATCAGTTACTTACTGTGTTTGTGTTCATGTGCATATTAATATGTTCTTTGTGTTTATTATCAAAGAAAAATGAACATATTTCAGTATCTTTTGGAAACAGATTACTCAACTTTAAGCTTTTAGCAAAAAATGTGAAATAAAGAAGCTTGGTAGGCCGACGCCTCAGCTCGAGTTGAAGCAAGTGCAAAGAAGCCGAGGTACGACATTCTGCAGATAATTTTAAGGAAAATATATCTATACTGGGGGGGGGGGGGGGGGGTAGACCGGTGTGTTCCCCCGGCGCCAAACGCAGAGGTGCGTCAAACGACCCTTTGATCGACGAAACGACGCGCCCAGCAAGGACGGGAGGGGGGGGGGGATGTCGTACCACTATCAAGATCTGGCACTGAAACAAGTGAATCCCAATTCATCTCAAGCACCAGCCTCCAGTGGCTCGTTTCATTTCGAGTCCTGAGAGCTTATCTTCACGTGCCTCTTTAGTAATTTACTTTGTTTAACCCTTTATAGGATAGTGGTCGATATATTGCCAACCTACCATAAGTGCGAAATAGTGTTGCTCTTTGCCTTCCCTGGTTTCACCCATTTCATTCTAAATAACAAGTTTACCACTAGAATTTGTAATATTTCATAGTGTTTAGTAATGTTTTATTGTCTGAATATTGTGATGTGTTCAGTTTTTGTAATTCAATGACTTATTTAATAAATTGTATCTTCTTTGAATTCCAAATGCCATTTTTTAGTTATCTATTCCAGATATAAGAAGGAAGTCTTTTAAATGACCACCATCCACAGTACTCTAAGCCACACCCAAAAAGTTCAAAAAATGTTCAAATGTTTGTAGAGTTTATAGGACTTGATTACGGAGTCATCAGTCCCTAAACTTACAAACTACTTATGAACTACCTAAGACTAAAGACGGCATAAATATCCATTCCCGTGGGGGAATTCGAACCCCCTACCGTAGTGGTGGTGCAGAACGAGACTGGCTCGCCGCAGACCACTCGGCCACTGAGGCTATCCATCCAAAATGGATAGCGGTCTGTACATAAACGACATATTTCTTCCTTTCACTTCCAATTTAAATGGACATAAAATAATTCTGAGTATTTTACATGCCTATGTAAGTCAAATGGGATGCAATAAAAATATTACTATTTCGGAAAAAAAATATTTTGTCCTATAAAGGCCTAAAGAATTATGGGCTGATTAAGAGAGGTGTATAAACATGTTTGTTGCACCTAATATGTTTACACACCACTGCTAATGAGCCCAAAACTTCTTAAAAGAATATAAATCACTAAAGAGGCACCCGAAGATGAGCCCTCATGGCTAGAAATCCAACGTAAAAATAAAAAAAAATCAGTATTATTGTTTAAGCAAACACACGAGTGATGTTAATTAAAGATTATTTTTCAAATAATGTGAAGATGGTTAAGTACAATAACTTTTAAAGTAAAAGAATACGAAAGATTTATTTCGTGCCGAGCACTTTACATCGATTTGGGAAATCATGATCTACATCTACATGGGATACCCTACAAATCACATTTGAGTCCCTGGCAGAGGGTTCATCGAACCACCATTATACTATTTATCTTCCGTTCCATTCTCGAATCGCGTGCGGGAAGAGAGAACACCTCAATCCCTCCGTTCGAGCTCTGATTTCTTGTATTTTATTCTGATATTCATTTCTACCTATGTAAGTGGAAATCAACAATATATTTTCGCATTCGGCGGAGAATGTTGGCGATTGGAGTTTCGTAAGTAGCACACGCCGCAGCGATAAGCGCCGTTGTTGTAATGATTCCCATCCCAGATCCTGTATCAGTTCCGTAACGGTGTCTCCCCTGTATCGAGACAATACGAAACGAGCTGCCCTTCTTTGGACTCTTTCGATGTCCTCCGTCAAACCCAGCCTGATAAGGCTCCCACACTGGGCAGCAATACTCCAAAAATGGACGGACAAGTACAGTGTATGCAGTTTCTTTTGTAGTTCTGTTGCATGTTTTAAGGGTTCTGCCAATAATACGCAGCCTCTGGTTCGCCTTTCGCACGTCATTATCTAGGTGTTCTTTCCGGTTCAAGTCTGAAGTAATAGTAATTCCTAAATATTGAGTGGAGTTTACAGCCTTCAGGTTTGATTGATTTATCTTGGAAACAAAGTTTAACGGATTTCTTTTCGTGCTCATGTGGACGACTTCACACTTCTCATTATTTAGAGTCAAGTAATTTTTAAACCATGCTGATATCTTATTCAGATCGTTCAGTTGGTTTTCATCTTCAGATGATTTTACTAGACGGTAAATGACGACGTCATCTGCAAACAACCTAAGAGAGCTACTTAGATTTTCCCCTAAATCGTTTATGTAAATAAGGTACAGCAGAGGACCAACGCCCGATATCACCTCTATTTTAGTCGATGCCTTACCATCGATTACTACGAACTGTGTCCCCTCTGACAGGAAATCCCCTATCTAATCGTAAATTTGGGGCGATATACCATAACCACGCAATTTCATTAAAAGTCGTTTGTGAGGTACAGCGTCAAAAGCCTTCTGGAAATCAAGAAATACGGAATCGATTTGCGAACTCTTGTCGATAGCACCAATCACTTCGTGTGAATAAAGAACTAGTTGTTTTTCGCATGAACGATATTTTCTAAATCCTTGTTGAACTTGGGTCAATAGATCGTTCTGTTCGAGATAATTCATAATATTTGAATACAGGATATGTTCCAAACCTATGCTGCAAATTGACGTCAATGAAATTGGCCTGTAGTATAGTGGTTTACTCCTACTGCCTTTCTTGAATATAGGTGTGACCTGTGAAACTTTCCCATCTTTTGGTAAAGATCCTTCTTTGAGAGAGCGGTTGTGTACGGCTGTTAAATAAGGAGCTATCGCTTCAGCATAATCAGATAGAAATCTAATGGGTATACAATCCGGACCAGAAGACTTGTTATTGTTAAGTGATTTTGGTTAAAGTGCAGTTTATGCGGCAACGGCTAGCCATCGCGCTCGCTAGGTTGGGAATGGCAGAGCAGCCAATCAGGAGTCCCGATGCCGCGGCCAATGAGATTGCGTGTTTCATGACGAGTATATTTGGCGTCAACTTCGAAGTTTACTCGAGGATATCGGTGCGGCGTTTGTGTGATTGTAATTGATTTTCCATGTATAAGAGATTTTTAGATAATTGTGTTACGGACATAAGTGACCTATTATTAATACACCACAGCAGTCAAACATGTTTTATTTGTTTTATGGCCAGTACGAAACATTGAACATTTTAAGTGAAAGTTAAGTTAGGTATAGGTTAAACGAGATGTTTTTTTTAGTATGTGAGGGCGCATACCGCCAGAATCTCCGGTTCAAAAACAATCAATTTACAGTTGTACGCTCGATATATACATATATATCATTTCAGTCCGAGCTACCTCGATTGCAAGCATTCTTGGAAATTATCGCAATTATTTTTACTGACCGGACAAGGGTACATACAAGAACCTGTCAACCATAGAGCAGGTGTAGCATGTTTTATTTATTTTATGATACATTCGAAACAGTGATCAAGTGACATCCATGCTGATAGCATCTGTAACTTGTAGATCGTCAAAAACTTTTGCATACACCGCTTCGATTTGTTTACGTAGTACAATTGTAACGCTCTTTCTTATTGGTCGCGGCATCGGGACTCCTGATTGGCTGCTCTGCCGTTCCCAACCTAGCGAGCACGACGGCTAGCCGTTGCCGCATAAACTGCACTTTTACCAGTGATTTTAGTTGCTGCACTACTCCGATGATATCTACTTCTAGACAAAAGGCCATAGTCGGTCATCAAAGTGGAATAATAGCGAGAACTGATCCCCACTGGAAAACAAAGGTTTGAAAACAATGGACGGACCACGAAACCGACGTACGTATGAAACAGTGTCGATACGCAGCACACCTGAGCAGCGTTCTAATTCGGCGCAGGAATTGCCCGTGGCTGTGTGCGCTCGGCTTTCAACCTGCGGCGTATCACACGTGGGCTGGTGGCTGGCGGGATATTGGCGCCACGTGCAACCCACGGACAAATAAGCAGGGGCCGGATCGGAGGGTTTAATTCCGCGCGCCATTGTGAGCCGGCGCTGGCGCTGGCGCCCCCTGTAGCGGCCGCCTAACAAGACAGCGCGAGATCTCGCGGCCCACGAGATTGGACGCGCGCGCCCGCGAAAAGCGCTTCCCCGCGTCGCCGTCCCGCCGGAAAACGACAGTAATCTCCTCTCTGCCGCTTCTCTCGGCGTGTCCAAGTGAAAAAAAGGGGCGAAAAAGAGGATACAAAGAAAGAAAGGGGGAACCGGCGCGGATAACGCAAGCTTTCACCGTCTCTGGAGTAGTTCCTGTTTGCAGAAGTTAGTATCTGAAAAATAACATGGAAGGACAACGTGCTCAGCAACGATGGGTGCACAGTAGTCGCGGAAGAAGTTCTGACTCGATGGGCACGAGTCGGAGGATCAGGAACAGTTATCGCGCGACCGATCGCATTCACTGTTCGAGAGTGAGCACTAGGGCCTGGCGCATTCGTCACACAAAGTGGAGTATATTTCCGCTGTCTGCTGTACTCTTATCTTTGGAGGCGCCGTATTGAATTATGTACTGTGAGAGTATACTATTTAAAAACATTCCTTATTCAAGCTAATTGATTAATCGCGAATATTCACCTTTAAACGTGCAATCGAATGCGGTAGGCGAGGCGGAGGGCATGGCGTCGAGAATTTGAAGAGTTGGAGGGGATGGAAGCTGCATAGGACGGGACGCATGATGGATATGTGGAGTCAAAGCTTTCTCGCGGTACATATGGGGGAAGACGTAGCGAGTTTCCTCGTACGTGGTATTGTTAAATAAATAAACCAAATTGCTAGAATGCTTAATCTGATTACAAACACTGACATGAAATTATTCAAATTTTTCCAACATTTTTTAAGATGGAGTTTACAGTCATATTCTACAATCTACACACTCTGTCAAAAATAGCTAACGAACTCGGCCACGCTCAGCGAACGCCTGTTTTATTTACTCCTAGATGGCAGAACTGTGGCCAGAGGCCTCGTGTGTACAGGCCGTCTCTCATTTCAGCGAATGGAGGTACAGTCCTTTTCCCGATACAGCCGTGATAGAATTTCATTTGTGCCAAACAGACGGATTTCGCTTTTACTACAATTGCTTCGCTCTCTCTGTTTGTCTTTGTTTTCGATTTCACGCGGTATGTTGAGCTAACTGACAAGCGAATCGCGGTCCGACTCCAATCTCCGAAACACGTCCTGCCAGTCACGTATAAATGTAAACAATACCCCGCCCCCCAGCCCCCCCTCCAGCACACACATGCTGCAGACTACTCACTTCTTGCCGTTAAATTCTGTTTCTCTGCTGTGCGATACCGTATACGTATGGCGTGGGCGTGCATCCTCTTTTGCTTGCAAAACGCTTTTCTTACTAACACAGACGTGAAATACTGCTATTGTGGCGTAACCTAAATGATTCAGATTTTGTTTGATACAATTTCCTTTCATGGAAGTAGTAGTCTGTCGCATTATATCATGCAACCGTTCCGTGTAGGGAATATAATCATACGTCTTTTCACGTTGTGTATTGCCCTTCGCCGGCCGCGGTGGCCGAGGGGACTGAGGCGCTCCAGTCACGGTCAGCACGGCCACTACGGTCGGGGGTTCGAATCCCCCCTCGGGCATGGATATTTGTGCCGTCCTAGTTCGTAAGTAGTTCATAAGTAGTTTGTAAGTTTAGGGACTGATGACCCCGTAGTTAAGTCCCATAAGCTTAACAAACATTTGAACATTTTTTTTTGAATTGAGATACCAACAGCCGTATGTATAATAAAATATTTATTGTATCTCAACCAGTTTCGGCATTCCACTATGCCATCTTCAGGTCCCTACATCGGAGCATAATATCCAAAAGTGGGGATACTTAAACTGGATTCGTGGACTTCTGTCTCTTAGTGGGAAACAACAATTGTTGTTCTTTCCCACTAAGAGACAGAAGTTCACGAATCCAATTGTTGTTGTTTCCCACTAAGAGACAGAAGTCCACGAATCCAATTTAAGTATCCCTACTTTTGGATATTATGCTCCGATGTAGGGACCTGAAGATGACATAATGGAATGCCGAAACTGGTTGTGATACAATAAATATTTTATTACACATTCGGCTGTTGGTATCTCAGTTCCTTCAGACTAAAAATCTTTTGGTTTTTCAAGTTACATTCTTAATTTTGTGTGAGGTGATTATAGAATGGAGCGTTAAATCACATTTTTGTTAAGTTGTCTGAAGGAGCGGGACATGGACCATGAAGGGAATTGTGTATTATTCACAATAGTGTATATCGATGCGCCGACTCTATGGTCTGTATAGGTCAAAATGGAAAAATTCGGGAAACTATATATATGAAACATGCGAAAAAAATTAAGATAAATAGCAACTAAAGTTATTTTTGTTAAAGAGAGAGACTGAAACGGCAACATAAAAAAATAAAAGGATGAGATGGCGGATGTAGCAATGTAGATTGAGACAACAGGCTCGAAATATCACTACAAAAATTGCCTCAAAATAGCTCACAGACAGTTGTATTTGCTGGATAGCTGCATTTAATGTATGGTAACTGCTTACCGTTGATAAAGGTTTGGACATGTGAAGCTTCACGTAATAATATGCGGCAGACCGTGCAAAAATTTACAAAATGTTTGTAAACCTATCGGACCAAACTGCGTGGTCATCAGTCCGTAGCTTACTTAAAGTAAGGTTAACTAACCTAATGACAACAGACACACCCTTGCCCCAGGCAGGACTCGAACCTCCGACGGCGAGCAACACCGAGCTCCGCAACAAGATGCCTTAGACCGTTTAATTTTTTTTTTTTTTTTTTTTTTTTTTTTTTTTTTTTTTTTTTTTAATCTATGGATTGTTCTCTTCGTTGCGGACGCTGATAGTGTTTGTCGGTTCTTGTTCGATGAGTTCTTGGCCCAGCTTTTTTATTACAGAGGGCGTAGAGCTCTCTGACCGGGCGCGCTGAGCCACTGCGCCCGTCTTCCGCTCGGCTACTACACCGCCGCGCAAACATTTAGTCATAGTACGAAACATAATATGAATTGACCGTAAAACTGTTTAACAGACTGTCGCTTCTTTTACTAGGGAAATGAAATAAGCTTGCAAAAGTGTTCAAAAGTTTTTTAAGCTTATGGGACTTAACTACGGGGTTATCAGTCCCTAAACTTACAAACTACTTATTAACTACCTTATACTAAAGACGGCACAAATATCCATGCGCGAGGGGGGATTCGAACCCCCGAAATAAGCTTTAATATTAGACAATGGTGATTAATGATTATGATTAAGTGTAAAATGAAGCATAATGACGCCCAAATCTCTGGCTATGATAAGAACTGCAATTAGTTACGTTAAGGGAAGGAATCATTAATGAAACTCTGTACACAAGTTTGAAGATTAGCTATAGGGGAAGCTGCGGTCAAGTAATTATATACGTCATCAGAGTGTCTCCGGGAAGTGAGGTGTGCTGCTCGGTAGAGGCTTGTTTTCCTGGCGGCGTTTCGGCGCCTTTGTTGTTGGGGTCGCGCGCGGAAGTGTCTGGCTGGATGGTCGGCACGTTTGCCGCCTCCAATACGGCCGCTCGTTAAAGGACCGCCCGAGGCGCCTCTGAGGTCTGGACCGCAACAGCTGACACCGGCGGGGGCGGCGCGCGGGGGCGGAGCGGGGGCGGCTGTCCAACAAAGGGTCCGCCGCCATTGTCTGCAGTCGCAGCAGCAGCGGCAGCAGTCGATACCCGCCGAGCGTCGTCTGCGTCTCGCCGCCTGCACGAGCCTCAAAGAGCCGACGCCCCACGAAGTACACGTCTTAATGCGCCTGTTTCGCGTTTTTCGGGTGCGGAAGAAAGAGCGCTTGTCATTACCGCCCTGTAGAAACGCAACACTAATTACAACCTTGCAACCCCATGCTGTGGAGCAGGGGCGGGTCGAGGGTTCGATTCTGGAGGAGGCCACAAGTCACTGTGTTTCCGGCTGCTGTCAAATAGAGAGAGAGAGAGAGAGAGAGAAAGTTGAAATTCTTGTTAAGCTTATGGGACTTAATTGCGGGGTCATCAGTTCCTCAACTTACAAATTACTTATGAACTAACTCATACTAAAGACAGCACACGCATCGATGCCCAAGGGGGTTTTCGAACACCCGACGCGGGAGGCCGCGCGATCTGTAACGTGCCGCTCCAGACCCTCCACTATATACCCCCAACAATACCTC
Organism: Locusta migratoria; assembly: GCA_026315105.1. NCBI lineage: Eukaryota > Metazoa > Arthropoda > Insecta > Orthoptera > Acrididae > Locusta > Locusta migratoria. The sequence continues at coordinate 149,683,084 of CM048746.1, read as the reverse complement.
AAAAATATACCATGCCGTCGCCTTCAATTTCAATGTATCACATTTAATATTGTAAAATGTTATTTTTTTTCTAATATAAGTTGATTTTTCCCATAATGTATGACATTTAATGTACTATCCGTTGTTTCATGTCAGTAAATGGCACAATTATTTACAATAATAGATTTATCAGTATATTTAAATTCCATAAAATAATTCAGCGCAAAGTTCCTAGTGATTGAATAAAAAAGCAGGCGATTCCTGTTTACTAGAAAAGAAAGAGAAATGTCCCACATAATTACTGGCCAATATCGTTGACATCGTTTTTCTAGTGGCGTAGTGGAAAGCAACCATAGAGTCTTGTGTGTGTACCTTTCAATAGACAATGTTTACAGCCATTGGGCCGGCCACGGTGGCCGAGGGGACTGAGGCGCTCCAGTCACGGTCTGCACGGCCACTACGGTCGGGGGTTCGAATCCCCCCTCGGGCATGGATATTTGTGCCGTCGTAGTTCGTAAGTAGTTCATCAGTAGTTTGTAAGTTTAGGGACTGATGACCCCGTAGTTAAGTCCCATAGACTATACAAACATTTGCACAAACATTACAGCCATTGGGAGCTGTTTCATATCAACCTGTGACGCATTCGGGCACCATGCCATAGAGACGCACCAGTGCTTCCTACAGCCAAGTGAGGGAGTTTGACAGGGGCGGGATGGTCCTTCCTCAATCCACCGGAAGGTGCGTGGCGGAGGGTACTCAGTACCTCTCTAATCTTATCTTTATGGTATTTACGCGAAATTTAGGTGGGCGGCAGTAGAATCGTTCCGCAGTCCGCCCTCTAAATTTATTCAGCAGTGTGTCACGAAAACAACGTCGTTTTCTCTCCAGCGACATCCATTTGAGATCCCGACGTACTTCAGTAACACTCGCGCGTGGATCGAATCTACCAGTTACAAACCTAGCCTCCCGCCTCTGAACAGCCTCTACGTCCTCATTTAAACCGATCTGTTGGGGATCGCAAACACGTGAGCAATTCTCACGACGGAGTCGTGCAAGAGTTTTGTATGCAATCTCCTTTACAGACGAATCTTCCAAAAATTCTCCCAATAAACCGTAGTCGGCCATTTGCCTTTCCCACTACTCTCCTTATACGTTCGTTTTATTTCATATCGCTGTGCAGTGTCAAAGACAAAAATATACAGATGGAAAACCTCCGTAAGGGCCCGGTCACACGCTCAGGGGTGCGGGGAGGGAGGGCCAGAGCAGTTCCGTAAGATGTCCCATGATGGCGTTGAGGTCAGAAGCAGCCCTTTAAAACTGACCAGACAGAACAGGCGGCAGGTAGCGGCTGTCACCACCACTTCCCCTCAAACGCCGACACGTCGGACCACAGATTACTCTGTGGCCGGACACAGCTGTGGCCTCGTGGAAGGCGGCACAAGCTCTCCCCTCAGCCACCCTCTGAAGTGCGAGAGGCACTCTCAGAAAAGCCTTTAGTGTCGTCTACCGGTACTAAGCCAGGGAAATGTCTGACATCTGCTGGCATCTTACGGAACTACGAGCAGAGTGTAGGACAGAGGTTTAGGGGGGGCTTCTTCTCTGTATATGTTACTCTGTGGCAGTGTTACGCCTAGGTATTTAAATGACGTGATCCTGCCGCGGCGGATTAGCCGTGCACGTTGGGGCGCCGTGATACGGTGCGTGCGGCTGTTCTCCGTCAGGGTTTCGAGTCCCCTCTTTGTGCTGTTCTTAGGTTAGTTTACCTTAGTTTAAGTAGTTTGTAAGCTGTGGACTACTGACCAAGCAGTTGAGTCCGATAGATTTACAAACATTTTTGACGCGACTCTGTCAAACAGCACACTACTAATGGTACTCGAACTTTACAGGATTGTTTCTCCTACTCATCTGCATCACCTTACACTTTTCTACATTTAGCGCTAGTTGCCATTCCTCACACCACCTAGAAATTTGGTCCAAGTCATACTGTACCTTACTACAGTCGTTAAATAGCGGGCCGTGATCAACAGCGATGGAAGCAGATTCTGCCTGCACGCGAGTGATGGTAGTTAGCAGGTTCAAAATGTTCAAATGTTTGTGTAGTCTATGGGACTTAACTACGGGGTCATCAGTCCCTAAACTTACAAACTACTTATCAACTAAATATCAATTAAATACAATGAAAGAATCCCTGAGACGGATTTTCGTCTCAAATATGTCAAAGACATTATTGATAGAGCTGAAGCATTGAATTAAAATATGTGGTGCGGCCGGGAATCGAACCCGGACCTCCATGCTTACTAGGCAGACGTCTTAACCGTTAGACTACCACACCACTAACGATTAACGCGCCTCGGAATAGTCTATGTACGATTTCCCTCCACAACACAAACTTTAATTCAGCTTCTTTGTTCCAAAGATAATTGCCACTACTGCCAAGGCTCTCCATGCAGCGGAATAGCACCTCAGCAATGGACATGGTGGAACAATCCTGTTATGGTGATATAAATATCAATTAAATACAAATACAAGGATTGTTCCACCATGTCCATTGCTGAGGTGCTATTCCGCTGCATGGAGAGCCTTGGCAGTAGTGGCAATTATCTTTGGAACAAAGAAGCTGAATTAAAGTTTGTGTTGTGGAGGGAAATCGTACATAGACTATTCCGAGGCGCGTTAATCGTTAGTGGTGTGGTAGTCTAACGGTTAAGACGTCTGCCTAGTAAGCATGGAGGTCCGGGTTCGATTCCCGGCCGCACCACAAATTTTAATTCAATGCTTCAGCTCTATCAATAATGTCTTTGACATATTTGAGACGAAAATCCGTCTCAGGGATTCTTTCATTGTATTTAATTGATATTTATATCACCATAACAGGATTGTTCCACCATGTCCATTGCTGAGGTGCTATTCCGCTGCATGGAGAGCCTTGGCAGTAGTGGCAATTATCTTTGGAACAAAGAAGCTGAATTAAAGTTTGTGTTGTGGAGGGAAATCGTACATAGACTATTCCGAGGCGCGTTAATCGTTAGTGGTGTGGTAGTCTAACGGTTAAGACGTCTGCCTAGTAAGCATGGAGGTCCGGGTTCGATTCCCGGCCGCACCACAAATTTTAATTCAATGCTTCAGCTCTATCAATAACTTATGAACTACTTACGAACTAGGACGGCACAAATATCCATGCCCGAGGGGGGATTCGAACCCCCGACCGTATTGGCCGTGAAGACCGTCACTGAAGCGCCTCAGTCCCCTCGGCCACCGCGGCCGGCTAGTTAGCAGGTGGCGCGTGCTGTCCTGTAGAATGCATTCGTCCAAGACTCACTGAATTCACCCCGAAGCCTTATGGTCTGAGGTGCGAAAAGCTACAACTGTCGTTCACATTTTATGTTTGTGGAAGAAACGCTGTTCAGCGCTCGGTACATGCAGAATGTTGTAACACACATATTTTGCCATTTGTACTAACAGGAAGCGTGTTGTACCAACAGGATAATACATACAGCTCTTGTAATTACGTGTATAATAAGTGATCCTGGATCACATAAGGAGCTTTCATTCCGCAGCTCCCATCGAGTGTGAATGTGTGTGTGAATCTTCGTGCGTGTGAGGTTGTGGCTGGAAGGCAGAGATTCTTAGGAAGGTGAAGGATAGCTAGCGCAGAAATATTGGACAGAGAGGTTTCCTGGAAGGTTTGGTCGGCAGGTGCCTATTTCTTACGATTCGCAAGTTAGTATGAGAGACGGTTAGGTTATGAGCCAATGGGAGCGGTTATAGTCGGGCCGCCGAAAGAACGACCCTGACAGTTTTCACACGTTGGCCGGGGGGGGGGGGGGGGGGGGGGAGGACACTCAACCACCAACCTGAGCTTTGGAATTCGTAAACGTTGCCAGGGTAACGGTGCCGCGTTGCCACCCAGCCACTCAAGGTGGCACGGGGTGGCATGCTTCAGTCACTGCAAAGCATCTGTCGTGTGTTCATCGTTACCGGTTTTGTTCGTGCCGTGTTACGAGTCGTTAATTTCAGACGTAAGAAAGTCACTTCTGTGACCAATAGAGTGGCTGTCGAAACTGATCTTACTCGGACACTATACTATGTCAGTCGACAGTGACCGTAAACAGATGAGGCAAAAAAACGCTCTTCTTTTTATGTAAGAAGACAAATAATTTCGCTGGAAGAGGCTATTTTACTACTTGTAAAGTGGTTGTCCTTATTTGTTTACCCTCTCGGCAGACTGCCACAATACAGTGTCCGAGTAATAACACCGAGTTTGTGGAAAATGGCTATAGAAGATAAAATATATAAACAAAATTCTTCAACTAGCGATCTTTGACTCAAGACTAAATTATAAATTATATTAAATGCAATACTGGAATATATGAAGCCGGCCGCGGTGGCCGAGCAGTCTGCAGCGCGCCAGTCACGTTCTGCACGGCCACTACGGTCGGGGGTTCGAATCCCACATCGGGCATGGATATTTGTGCCGTCCTTAGTATTAGCTAGGTCATAAGTAGTTTGTAAGTTTAGGGACTGATGACCCCGTAGTTAAGACCCATAAGTTCTACAAACATTTGATTTGAATATATTTAACTCGACATATATTTCTAAACCTTTATTTTTAACTGCAAAAAGAATGTTTTTCATCACTTCGTGGTTGACACTTTAGTAGTACATAGCAACGGTTCCAAAATATTCGGACTTGATATTCGTATGCCGGCGACTGGCACGACGTAACAATAAACAGTCGCGTAGCAGCATTGGAAACAAAGCCGCTAGCTGTCAGAGTCGTTCTTTCGGCGGCTCGACTATAGGCGAGCAATCGCCCTTGCTTGGCAGAGTGGAACCTGGCCTCGCAGTGAGAGGATGTGAGTATGATTGTCTCCGTGGATAAAGTATTTGCTAAAGTGTTAATTTTATAAATTTTTGGGTCATCCTTACGGGGAAATGTTTCAATTATAGGGGAGCGTTAGGAGAAGTCATTTTTATGAATTTTTTGGGGCTGTTTCATTGGTTTAGAATGTTTCAGATTAGAACTTGTAACTTGCAAGGGTTCGCGTGGTGAAAGAGCCATCAGCAGTGCGCCAGGGTGTGACAAAATTCGGCCAATTGTATTGCAAATGTTTCTGTGATGCGCGGGGATGCTTTCCTGGTAAATTCCGTGGTGATGCGAGATCAATTTTGAGTTCGTTTCTTTGTGATAAGGATTCAGTCCATGATGGCGACATTGGTGTGTGTTCGGTTTGCGTCAGATTAGTTATAGTTGAAAGTGGAATCTCATTTTTTCAGAGGACGTTAATTAACCTGTTGTGCATGTGGAGGAAGCTCGTTGTTTGAAATTTCGTGTGATTTTTCCGCACTTAGATACACATGTTCGTTATTATGCCATGCGCAGGGGTAAGTCTCACAAAGACAAGTGTGTTGAGAATCTTTCTGATCTGATTTAACGCAATTTCATTAAATTGCTGACAAGTAGTAGGCGTCCGCGACGTATGATTTCTGACCGTCAAAGATGTTTTCTTTGTGACACTTAGAGTTATCGTGCATGACGCCACCGTGGCTGTATGAAGATGGAATACTGTATTGAGCGTTATACCGTAACATTTGGCTGATACTTAATATTTTATTCCCCTTAATAAGTGTTTTATTCCCTCTCAATTATCTTTGAATATTTTTACTTGACCATCATGGGGTTTAATGCAGGAATGGGAGTTGGTTGAGAGTAGAGCCCATGCAGTAGGCCAGTAGTGTGTGTGAATGAGAACAGAATGAAAATATGTGGTCGCCTTCTTAATCCCTATGCTGATTTACGATAAAGTAAGATGGGAGAGAATAAGACTATTAATGACATATGATGCAGTAGTCTTGTTTTGATGCAGTATGTAAAATGGATTATCAATAAATTTGTAGTTTATACTCTTTCCTTTATGCAGATAAGGGCCCATCCTGATTTGTGTGTCAGATGAAAAGTTACGATAGGTACACCCTTAAAGATAACTGCTACCGTTATCTTCCTCGTTGCCGTGGTTCGCGGAGCAAGGCTTTTTCCGTTGCGCGATGCTCGATCTCAACGGGAAAGGTCAGTTTAAATTTCAAATATGCTCGGAATAGAATGGCAAATAGTAGGATAAACGAGGAGGCAGTAAGCTTTCAAAGTCTCTAGAGGTTCGTGAAATACTGATAAACATGGAATGGCCCTTTCAATCCCCTGATTGTAACCCAATCGAGCTGCTATGGGATGAATTGGTCAGGAGAGTTTAAAACGGGAAATCACGAGTAGGGCACAATTGTGGGAGGTCCTGCAGCAAGAATGGAGATTACTTCCAACTGAAACCTAAGCAAAATTGACGAAGCGCATGCTGAGAGAGTGCAAGGCAAATGGTGGCTATTTTGAGGAATCTAAAATTTAATTGTTGCTGTTTCCAGTGTACTACTTGAGCTTAATAAACTTTTGGAAAACAACAAAATGCATTTTATACTGTACTTCCTTTCCATTGTCTATAATTGCTGGTGTTTCCAAACTTATGGAGGGTTGTGTAAATTCTGTGATACTGTTTGTTATAAGATGAGTATTTTATATAGGCATCCGTGACGAACTTTCAGTGCACACTGCGTAGCTCTACGATTTTCGATGGTTGTTTTTGTTTTTAAACATTTTGGATTATACTTTTTGGCCCCTTTTTGCAGGTTAATGTCAATGATCTGACATCCGCTTTTTAATGGTTACTTATTTGTTTTTGATCTTGTTTACTACAAAATGATTTGTAAAAAGTATTCAAAAGTTATCTAAACATTTTATTCATGACGGTATTAGCTTAATTGTTAATGTCACATAATGCAGTACAACAATCCTGCTGACATACGAAACGTCGCACTGGCATTCGTCACGAAATATTCTGATTCATTCCGGCATTACAAACACCCTAAGTGAAGTGCTTGAACAGTACTTAAAGTGGGGGTCGCTGGTGGGTCTCGATAATTTTAATCAATACGTATGACAATTGTATTTTAATCACTAGGGAAATGGACTGTACGAATTCTTTCCCCAGTAGTATAACTGCCTAAAAAATCAGGCATACAGTATCTACGTGGAAATTTAAATCTTAATATTAACATTAACAGTTAAAAATTTTTCACGGTTTCAAAGACTGTGTAGCGACCTTATTTGCGGGTGGCACTGGTAATGAGAGCAACGATACATTTGTAACGAGTATTTCTTTTAGTAACGGATACATATGAATACACATCTTTTCTTGACTGTCACGGTTCTTCTTACAGCTGTCAAACATTCCCTTCTTAAGGGTACACACAGACTGCGCTCTGGCACCAAAGTCACTAGCTTGTCTGATGACTGACGACGTTGAACTGTTATCAGCACATCTGCGTAAGGGATCTGCCCTCATCTTATGAAAATCTACGTTGTCTGTCCAGGAGTACTAATTTTTTCCTGCAGTTTATTTGCATACTTGGGCAGGAAAACCGAATATATTGCCCAAGTGATCCTATAGTGTTATTACATAAAACAACTAGCTGAAAATCCGGATTTTCCTGGGTATTTATTTATTCCAGCCTTAAGTAAGGATTTCCCCTACTCCTTCTTTCTCTCTCTGTCAATATCCTCTTTTCTAAAAATATGTTATATTTATGGGAGAATATATATAAGTAATAAATATGAACAATATTACTTGTTACTTGTCCAGGATCTAATATGCATACGTTCTTTGGTGAACCCACACCTGAGCAAGCAACATGGTAGATTTCCCTGCGATTTATTAGTCCTAACAGAAAGTGCAAGTCTTACTGAAAACTACAATCTCTTGAAGTTAAAAGGTAGACCTGCCGGAAATAATGGGTATCCGTTGGATGGTCACTGTTTCATTTTCTTCCTTTCCTTGTAACTTTATTGCAGTCTCTTCCTTTGGCTTGCAACCATGTGCGCTTCACAGCTCAAAGTTTTCAACAGTACTGTCAAATGTTCAAATGTTTGTAGAGCTTATAGGACTTAACTACGGGGTCATCAGTCCCTAAACTTACAAACTACTTATGAACTACTTACGAACTAGGACGGCACAAATATCCATGCTCGAGGGGGGATTCGAACCCCCGACCGTAGTGGCCGTACAGACCGTGACTGGAGCGCCTCAGTCCCCTCGGCCACCGCGGCCGGCTTCCTTAAGTTGACTGGAATACAGGAGTGTGTTGGTAGTAAATAAGAAATGTTTCAAAACGTAGTGCATGATGTGACAGGTTTTTACCATTGTTCTATATGCAGTGCAGTGTAAGAAAAGCAGGTGATGCTGAAGGAATTAGACTAGGTAACGAAACAATAAAGGAGGTAGATGAGTTTTGTTACTTGGGCAGTAAAATAACAAATGATGGTCGCAGTACAGATGATATAAAATGCAGAATGGCAATGGGTAGAAAGGCGTTTTTGAAAAAGAGAAATTTGTTAACATCGAATATTGATTTAAGCCTAAGGAAGTCCTTTCTGAAGGCATTTGTATGGAGTGTTGCCTTGTATGGGAGTGAAACATGGACGATAAGCAGTGTGGACAGAAAAAGGATAGAGGCTTTTGAAATGTGGTGCTACAGAAGAATGCTGATGATTAGGTGGGTGGATCGCGTAACTAATGAGGAGGTACTGAACAGAATTGGGGAGAAAAGAAATTTCTGGCATACCTTGACTAAAAGAAGGGATAGATTGGTAGGACACATTCTTAGACATCAAGGAATTGTGAATTTAGCATTGGAGGGAAGTGTGTGGGGTAAAAATCGCAGAGGGAGACCAAGAGACGCGTATAGTAAGCAGATTCAGGTGGATGTGGGTTGTCGTTCTTATGAGGAGATGAAAAGGCTTGCTCAGGATAGAGTAGGGTGGAGAGCTGCATCAAACCAGTCTCTGGACTGAAGACCACAACAACAACTATATATATAACTTCATATTTATTTAATTATGTGTTGTACAATTGTCTAATTTTGCAGCTATATATTCACTTGTATAACTGCTGTATGTATGTAAAATTCACTAAAATGTTCAAATGTTTGTTAAGCTTATGGGACTTAACTACGGGGTCAGCAGTCCCTAAACTTACAAACTACTTATGAACTACTTACGAACTAGGACGGCACAAATATCCATGCCCGAGGGGGGATTCGAACCCCCGACCGTAGTGGCCGTGCAGACCGTGACTGGAGCGCCTCAGTCCCCTCGGCCACCGCGGCCGGCTAAAATTCACTGCGAATACATTTACTACTAAGTAAGTAATAGATTAAAACGTGATGTATGATGGGTCGGTTTTCTATGAACGTTATTGTGAAGGTATATTCATCTATTTCTGTATATACTGTCTGTAGAATTTCCTGTGCCTACAGTTCCTACTCTAGAAATTATAAATTGCAATATCGTACCGAATGCAGTAGTTTTACTCCATGAACAGCGGAAAAGTAGTAAGCGAGAAACTTTTTTCTTGAAATGCTTGTCAGCGACAAAAAGTATAATTAAGTTTTGAAATTATCTTTAAAGTTTGTTGCAAGTAGCTAATTAGTCTTATTCTCATAAAGTGTATGAATAAAAACTCGTCACATGATGTAGCAGTTTTTTCAACTCCTATCGTTTATGACGTCATATCTCCTGAACCATTTGTCGTATGTGATTATTACCCCTGCAATAATGTTTATTTTGCGGTAAGGAATATGTGTACTAAATTTGGCTGAAATCGGCCCAGTGGTTTAGGAGGAAATGTATAACATCTTCGCATGATGTAGCAGTTTTTCGCTCATCTCATTGTTTATGACGACATATCTCGTAAACTATGCGTATTGCGTGATCCTTAGACTTACGGCGACCGTACTCATGGAGTGAAGTTTAAATGTGAACAATTTCATAAATATTGGAACAAAACTGTAGATTTTTATGCAGTGCGTACACACAAAAACCACACGAAAGCACGGACATTCTGCTTTATATTTAAAGAAGAAGATACACAAGGTCGCTAATTATTTTCGGATGTGATGGAATCGCAGCTTAAAGACAGAATTCATGATGTCACTATAACCTACTGACACTGGCTGTCTAAAATAGATAACGTCTTGAGTGTTTTTTATCCAATAATTCTATGATTCGTCCCCAAAATTAAAATGAGAAAGATCCTATAATAGTTCTGTTTTTATGTTTTCAAGCACTGAAAAAGCTACAGTTGTTAATCACGAACCTATAGCTGTTGTGGCTGTTGTTAGAAGATATTCTGGTTTCACGCTGGCAGTCGTGTAGTCGTTTCGATTCTCTGGAACGTCTACGCTTCCATTACGTAGCTTTGGAGGCACATCGGAAAGTGAGAAAACCTGCTTCCGCTACAAGTTGGGCAGCTGACTTTCAGTCGGAACGGAAACCGACTGATTCGTCAAGACTTTCACAGTCCACTAATTCGTCACGTAGAAGGCAACAAAAAGGACGGATTATCGCGATGGGACAGATTTCTCCCAAGGTCTTTTTTACTGTGGCGGAAGGCGGGTGCAGTGATGTGGAATAGTTCTGATTAGGCTATTCACTCAGATTATTCGTAGAGTGAACTAAGGTGCAATTAAGAGTAGTGGCATTAAATGGAATTTGCTACTGAACGGATCGCTAGAAAGTGTGCTGTAATTTCGGCTAGCGAAGCACGACAGATTCCCGTGTCATCATCCGATACGGCCAACTTTGTAGAGCGAATCTTCCTTTTTTACACTTTTTCTACTGTTAGGAGACGCCCAGGTTTTCATGCAGGCGGAAGACCGGGCGTGGGAAATACTCTGCGTGTTATCAGAATAATGGAGATTTTTAGACTTGCAGCGAAATTTACTTCATGACTTTTTATTCATTTCATTCGACCTGGAGTGAATAAAAACGACATTTTAGCCGTTAGATATTACTAAAAATCTATCACTTTATGAGGTAGACTACAGCAGACAGAAGAGCATTGAGAACCACTGATCACGAAGTCTGACGGAGAAGTAATGTATTCGAATCCTGGGAATGGAAGAATTTATAACTTCATGATTTAGACATCGAACAGAAAAAACCCAGACTACAGATAACTTCTGACACTCTTATCACTCGAAAGCTCATTCACTATCACTGTATTTTACTATATGGTTTTAAAGTTGCCTAAAGCCACGAATCGAGATTTTCTTAAAGTTTTTTTTTTTTTTTTTTTTTTTTTTTTTTTTTTTTTTTTTTTTTTTTTTTCCAACCAATAAGAGAAGAGACACTGGGCTCTGTGTAATATGTGGCCAAACGCATGATGGAACTAGAGAGTGCGTTTATGTTTTAATTTTGTTACAGGTTGCATATGTGAGAGATAAATAACTAACGTAATTTTTATGGCCTATTGTCAACTTCTGAAGAAGGTCTCCTAATAAACCTTCATATGCAACTGACTAATTTCAGTCTTTTTTCTGTGTTTTAAAGGGACAGGTTACATAAGCTTTCCAGGAGAAGTGAACTAAACTACCAGTTGTGATTTTCCTGTTCTTCGTACTTGGTCGTAAGAATGCAGCTACCGATACATTCGATAAATCTAGTTGTCGGACTGCTTTTATTTATATATGGGGGGAAGGTATGAGATATCTGACTTTAGAAATCGGTCCTATAGATAGTATAGAATTCTACTCGTGTAACAATTGTTTCTATGATTTCTATATGGTACACTTGACATAAAAAAAAGTTGGTCACTGCTGAATGCAACCCACATAACGGAGCTGAGTCACAGGTCCTCTAAATAATCAAACTCCGTGGGCTACAGTCGTTAGACTATCCACAATAGTAACCAAATGAAAATGTTGGTAAACATTGCTGTCTATGACAGGCAGTCCATACGCAAACAAATACCGTCATACAACAAATATTAGAAAACACATTATTAGATGTGAGATAATCCTCAAACACTTCTTAACTTTAATTACAATAAGTGACAACGTCAGATGTCTTTTCACTCTCATTAACTGGCATGACGAGTTGTTCGTATTTGATTTTGAATCCATGGTTAACAATAAAAGCTTACTTGTCTGATTGTGACTTGACTAGATATAAAGAGGATAAAAATATCAACGCTTTCAGCAGTATTCTTACCTTTTTTTGAGTATTATGGACACCTAGACAGGACTTCTGAACCCTGGCTATTGAACAGAATGTATTATTATTAGAATGTCACAGTTCATCACCTATGTGAGATTAAAGGCTTTATGGGCATTACTAACACTAGAAAACAAGGAAATCAATATTCAAAATCATCACTACTCCGTTAAACTCAAAGGTGGAAACTATGTTGTTCCCCGTTTTAGCTATTTTATTACACGTAAACAATGATCTTATTGACTTTTCAAGTTAACAAAATCCATTTCGAAACTTACTTTAGTTCAAAAAGTGATCCACTATTCAGCAACACACATTTTCAATAAATTACCAGAAAGCATAAAAAATTTATCTACAAATAAAGATCACTTTAAGAGGAGCCTAAAAGACTTACTAGTGACCAGCTCCTTCTAATCCATTGGCGAACTTTTAAATAGCACCAAATGATTTATGTTCAAAAAATGTTCAAATGTTTGTAAATCTATCGGACCAAACTGCGTGGTCATCAGTCCGTAGCTCACAAACTACTTAAACCTAGTTAAACTAACCTAAGGACAAACACACACACCCATGCCCCAAGGAGGACTCGAACCTCCACGGCGAGCAACCGCGTGCTCCGCAGCGAGACGCTTTAGACCGCTCGGCTACTCCACCGTGGCGATTTATGTGTCTGTATTCATGCTGTTAGTATTATTATGTTATCAGCTTGCAAAAGAAATTGATATGTTCTATATCCACGAGGATCTACTCAACATGGATCTATGGAACGAACAACTAATCTGATCTAACCTGGTTTACAGTCGAGTTAGGAAATAGTTCCATAAACAAGGAGAGTTCACTTCAAACATAAATGTAGCCATATATATATCACAGGAATAAAAAAGGAACTGAAATCGCTCAGTAGAGGAAACGCCACCGAATATGATGGTATACACTTTGATTTTACAAGGAGTGTATGCATAGGAAGTTGCCATCCGTTTAGAAGCAGTGTACCGAAAGTTTCTTGAAAAGCGAAGGGTTCCTAAGGATGGGAAAAATGCACAGGTCATTTCCGTTTACAAGAAGGGTCGTTGATCAGATGTGTAAAGCTATAAGCTTATATCTCTGACATCGCTCAGTTACAGAATTCTTCCACAAGTTATATTATTATGACATGAGACCTGAAATCTAATTTATAGGAATCAACATGGCTTCCGAAAGCAGCGCGCATGTGAAACACAACTCGCACTATTCATCCACGAGAACCAGAGGGCAAAAAGTACGGGGCCACACATAGATTCCGTGTTTATTGAAAAAAATGTAACTACGGGGTCATCAGTCCCTAAACTTACAAACTACTTATGAACTAGCTAATACTAAGGACGGCACAAATATCCATGCCCGAGAGATGATTCGAACCCCCGACCGTAGTGGCCGTGCAGACTGTGACTGACGCGCCGCAGAACGCTCGGCCACCGCGACCGGCCCGTGTTTATTGGATTCCGCAAGTCTCTCGATACCGTACCGCTCCATCACCTGATGAATAAAATGCAAGCGTATGGAATATCAGACCAACTGTATAAGTGGTTTCAGGTGTGCACCAGTGGAGTGTTATGCGACTGTTGCTTTTCGGAATATCTATAAGGGAACATGAGGCAGAGTTGAAGTTTACGTAGTTTTGGGAGACGTGCCTTAAGACCGACCGCCCAGTCGGTGTAACCATTAAGTCTCGATGGCTTGGTGGTGGCGGGCGCCGTAGCTCAGCGCGCCCCGTGGCCCAGTGTAATGAAAAAGACCCATGAACGCGTCGCGTCGAACAAGAACGAACAAACACGATCAACGTCCGCAACGAAGAGAATACCCATACAGAGAGACAAAAATAAATAAAAATAAAATAAATAACTAAAAGTGGTTATGGCGTCTAATTAGTAAGCAGGAGGTCCCGGGTTCAAATCCCGGCCACGACATAAATTTTAATTCCATGCCTCTACTTCAGTTTAATACACAGGTTGTTATAAAAAGGTACGGCCAAACTTTTAGGAAACATTCCTCACACACAAAGAAAGTAAATATGTTATGTGTACATGTGTCCGGAAACGGTTGATTTCCATGTTAGAGCTCATTTCAGTATTTCTCTTTAGATGTATATTGAAATTCGTTCAGACAATTATCAAAATATTCAATTGTTTCGTTAGTATGTACTGTATTTCCTCGATTCACGTCATCAACACAGATTTTCTGTGAACGTTTGGGCAGGAATTGTTAGTGATGTCTTGACTGGGCCTCATGTTCTTCCACCTACGCTCACTGGAGCACGTTATCATGAATTCATACGGGATACTCTACCTGTGTTGCTAGAACATGTGCCTTTACAAGTACGACACAACACGTGGTTCATGCACGATGGAGCTCCTACACATTTCAGTCGACGTGTTCGTACGCTTCTCAACAACAGATTCGGTTGTCTACGCAACCACAGTACCAAATGTAGGGACTCTTCGTGCTCGTACTGTGGACGGCTGTGATACAATACGCCATTCTCCTGGGCTGCATCAGCGCATCAGAGATTCCATGCGACGGAGGGTGGATGCATGTATCGTCGCTAACGGAGGACATTTTGAACATTTCCTATAAGAAAGTGTTTGAAGTCACGCTGGTACGTTCTGTTGCTGTGTGTTTCCATTCCATGAATAATGTGATTTGAAGAGAAGTAATAAAAGGAGCTCTAACATAGAAATTAAGAGTTTCCGGACACATGTCCACATAACATATTTTCTTTCTTTGTGTGTGAAGAATGTTTCCTGAAATTTTGGTCATACCGTTTTGTAACACTCTGGATAAATCAGTTCGTAGATAACATGGGATGTTCATTGAAGCTTATTATGGATGGTGCTTTAGTTTATTAGAAGTCGCAACATTGTAAATGGGCAACGTAATGCAGGATGATCTGCAGCGAATCGCCGAATTGTGCATGGAATGGAAATTAAGCCTCAACATGAACAAGTGTAAAGTGGTTCTTTATTATTTAAGTGTGCAATAGAACGACACACAATGGCAGCAGTTACTTCCATAAAATATCTGGGAATAGACATACAGAACGCATTGAAATGGAACGACCGTATAAAAACAATCGTGGGGAAGGAAGGTGCCAGACTGAGATCCATTGTAAAAACCCTCATGAAATGTTGTCCATCAACAAAGGAAGTAGGCTACGAAGGTACTCCTCCGACAGTGCACGAGTTTATTCATCATTGTCGGATCCGTATTAGGCAGCGTTAATTGAGGACACAGAGAAGATCCAACGGAGAACAGCAATACACTTCCTTACGGGGTCATTTAGTTCAAATGTTTGTAAATCTATCGGACCAAACTGCGTGATCATCAGTCCGTAGCTTAGAAACTATTTAAACCTAGGTAAACTAACCTAAGGACAACACACACACCCATGCCCCAGGGAGGACTCGAACCTCCACGGCGAGCAATCGCGCGCTCCGCAACGAGACTCTTTAGACTGCTCGGCTACTCCACCGCGGCGGAATCATTTAGTAAGCGTCACAGAGATGATTAGGAAGATCCAGTAGCATACGTTGAATGCCGGTACGGGATTCTGTCGAAGTTTAGAGAGGAGTCAACCAAGATTTCGATTCCTCCTTCGTATATCTTGCGAAACGACAACAGAGATAAAATTAGAGAGGTTCTGGCCCACTAAGGGGCATATAGGCAGTCATCTTTTTCCACGAAACATATGCGACTAGACTCGCCTGCAGTGGCTGAGCGGTCAGCGGCGCGCCAGTCACAGTCTGCACGGTCACTACAGTCGGGGATTCGAATCCCCCCTCGGGTATGGATATTTGTGCCGTCCTTAGTGTTAGCTAGTTCATAAGTAGTTTGTAAGTTTAGGGACTGATGACCCCGTAGTTAAGTCCCATAAGCTATACAAAAATTTGAACATTTGAATTTTTTGCACGGCCGCTACGGTCGGGGGTTCGAATACCCCCTCGGGCATGGATTTTTGTGTCGTCTTTAGTATAAGGTAGTTCATAAGTAGTTTGTAAGTTTAGGGACTGATGACGCCGCAGTTAAGTCCCTTAAGCTTAATAAACATTTGAACATTTAGACTAGGAGAAGGAGGTATGCATAGTACCTTCCGCCACGCATCTTGAGGTGGCTTGCAGAGTATGGATGGAGATGAAGGAGCATTAATGTTACACCACTTTCACCTGCTGCTTTGTGTACTGGCCCACTTTAGGTTACGGTAGTAACATTAAAAGTGGGCCTTTGCGATCGCCTTTTGACAGCTCTAAATTTAAATGCAAATAACGGCTTAACCGTACATCTGACACTAAAATCGTATAAAAAGATCTGTAGAGGAGAAAATTCTCCATATCATTGCTCTCTTATGTTTTTTTCATATCTTGCATCGTTTCAAAGATATTTGTAAAAATAACAGAGATTTTAAGGTCTGTCTGTAACGTGTTTCCTCTTTTTAGATCGAACCGTTCAACCGATCAGCACCAAATCTTACTGACATAATAGTTGGTCGACAGAGACTAGAACCCCTCTTTTTTAAATTTTTCGGACAAAAATACGTTAGTAACACTAAAAAGAGCCGTTCGCAATGTAACTGTCATTGCAAACAAACAGTTCATCCGACACAAAATGAATAAACTAATTGCTAGAGGAGAAAATTTTCTATAACTTTCCTCTCTTACGTTTTTTTCGTAACTCTCACCGTTACAGAGAAATTTGCAAAAACAACGGCGATCTGACACCGCCAGACGTTACGAAATGTCACCTAACAGTCCTCGCCCACAACTCTCTCTTGCATACGCCATTTTGCTTCCTGTGTTTTATGATTTTCTTGATATAACTTACGCTTTGCCATTTCAAAGCTGTGGCGCACTGAAGAATTAACAAAAGCACGTCGTTCATAGTACGATAAATTATAATCTAGTGTCTAAAAATGTCATTTTAGCTGTGCGCCTTGGTGTAGTGGGTAGTACGTTACGTTGTGCTGCATGTGGTTGTTAGTTCGGTACCCACTGACATCAATTATTTTTGCATTGGCTCCTAAAAGGGTTTCCGGCACTCTTATTAATTAAATAGAGCTATGTTCTGCAATGTTGAGAGTTTTGCAAATGTAAATGTAAGAGTGCTCCCTGTAAAATGTGCGTTTGTTCTATTTCGTGAACATGCTGTGAAATACGTAACAACGAATTGAACACTGGTCCTCTGAAGCATTTACAGAACAACGGGGAAGCTACTGTGATAATGATTATACTGGTGGAGATACTGGTAGTTTCATATATGAATGGAGTCCTAGATTACTGTGGTAACTGCCGTTCCTTAATGAAACGGAAGGTATGTGTATACAATGAAACAAACAACGTTGCTAGCTTTTTTACTGCACATGGTATACTTTGGAAGTCATTAATTAGAATCAATGCGTCTACTAAAATGTTTGTCTTTGGTATGGTTGCTGTGGACGCTTATAACGAAAATTGTATTACCTTTTCTACAGTTCAGATATGACTTTGTTCTGCACTAAAATAAAGAGCTAAAATAACAAACGGAGTAAGTGCAGTAACACTGAATTCCACATAACTCTAGTATTTAATCTATATTTAAAGTTGCTACTATCATCACATTTACAACAGTGATTATAACAGTATCTCCTCAGTTTATGTACATGTGAAAGAGAAGTATTTGTTTGCAGTTCGTTGGTTTGTATTTCACGATATGATCACAAAATAGAACAAATCGACTTTTCAGAGAAAGTGCTGTTACCTTCGAACAACTCGGAATCTTTTAGAATATAGTTGTGTTCAATTAAAAAGAGTGTGTGAAAACCTTTTAGGAATCAAGATGCTTTTTGGTCGTTTGTTCATATTCCTTGTGGGTTTTTCATTGAGAAGTTTGCTCAGTTTTTTTTACTACATATGGCGTTTAGCCCTCTTTCTTTTTTCATCGTAGACTCAGTTTCTTCGCAACAGAGGGCTTCGAGCACTTTGACCGAGCACACTGAGCTACCACATAGGCAACCCTCTGACTGAGCTCATTGAGCCACCGCGTCCGGCAAGTTTCGAATCACTGTCTAACATGTTCGTGCATCACAAATACGCCGCCCATTACGATACGCGGAACAGCTGCGAGAGTAATCCCTAAGTCTTGTATCATCAATGGCAGCTGTTATATGCAAATATGGCATTTTTAGACATTTTATTACAATTCATTGTCCTAAGAATGAGGTGTTTTTGATAAATTTCAGTGCGCCATTGCTTTGAAATGGCAACGCTTGAGTTATAATAAGTATATCACGAAATACACTATGCAGTATGTCGTATGCAAAAGAGAATTCGGACAAGGTTTCGGGCGAGGGATATTACGTGACTGATTTCCGAGCGCCAAAAGTACGCTATGATCATCCCAGGCTCTAGTCATTCGTAACTAGTACAGACAGCGAAAATAAACTTAGAACAAATTACCAAAGCAAGACAGGCGATAATATTTTAAAGGAAATAGATAATAAAAATGTGGACGAGATATTAAAATAATAGTTCCAAGAGGTAAAAGTTCGAAAATATGTTTGTCAAACCTAAACTGAAATATCAAATTATTTTGTCTGTTTGTTAAAGTGCGGTCAGAAAGAATATTACTTTGTGGGTGCATAGATATTGTCACAGTCGTAAAGTCGTAATCGTATCGCCCATAATTTTGTATTATTTATATTGGCCCACTTTAGGTTACGCTAGTAAAACTAAAAGTGGGCCTTTGAGATCGTCTTTTGACAGCTCGAAATTTAAATGAAAATAATTGCTTAACCATTAATCTGACACGAAAATTGAATAACCGAATTTGTAGAGGAGAAAATTCTCTACAACTTTGCTCTGCTATGTTTTTTTTCATATCTCGTATCGTTTCAGAGATAATTGCAAAAATATTGGCGATTTTGGAATGTCTGTCTGACTGTCCGTAACGTGTTCCCTGTTTTTAAGACGAACTGTTAAACCGATCAGCTCCAAATTTTACACTCATAATTTCAGGCTGCCAGAGACCAGGACCTCCCTTTTTCAAATTTCGGACAAAAAATACGGTAGTAATATGAAAAAAGCCGTTTTTAATTGCAAAAGAACCGTTCACCTGACACGAAAATTAAATAACCTAATTGGTAGAGGGGAAAATTCTCTACAACTTCGCTCTATTATGTTTTTTCTTTCTTTTTTTTCATACCTTGCATCGTTGCAGAGATATTTGCAGAAATTACGGTGATTTGACGATGTCTGTCAGGCTGTAACGTGTTCCCACTTTTTAGGTTGAACCATTCAACCGATCGGCACTAAATTTTACAGACATAATTGTTGGCTACCAGAGACCTGAACCTCGCTTTTTGAAATATTTCTGACAAGAAATAAGTTAGTAATACCTAAAAAAAGCCGTTTGTTATGTAATTTTAATTGCAAATAAACCGCTCATCTGACGCGAAAATTGAATAAACGAATTTGTAGAGGAGAAAATTCTATACAACTTTGTTCTCTTATGTTTTTTCATGTATCGTTTGAGAGATACTTGCAAAAATTACGTAGTTTTGACACCCTCCATTGAATTAACGAAAATCAGCCGTTCCCAAAAGTCACGTGACATTCCTCGTCGAGAACTATCTCTGGCATACGCCATCTTGCGTTGCGTATTTGATGATTTTCTTATTGTAACTTACACGTTGTCATTTCAAAGCAATGGCGTACTGAAGATTTAACAAAGCACGCCGTTCTTCGAACGATAAATGATAATCTAATGTCTACAAATGCCATATTAGTATAAGTTAACAACGGCCATCAACAGTACGAGATTAAAGACCGCAACTCCTAACTGTTAGCCGTAGCACAGTGGACAATGCGTTGAATGCCAGCCACTACCTAAGTTTTTTTTCCTAAAAGGGTTTCAGACACCCTTATTAATTTTTTATTATTTAGATTATTATTTTGTCCAAAATATTTGCAAAAACGTATAAAACTACAAATCTAAAGTGGGCCGTAAAACACGTCAGCGCGATTTCTTTTTAGTTCCGGTGTCACCGCAGCCCGTGTGCAGGTGGCACTACTGTGCGCGGCGGGCAGCGCTTCAGGAAGGCGCGCGGTGCACGACGGGAAGCCGCCGCTCATTGCTTATTCATCAGCATCGCTAATTGCCCAGCCCGCAATTAATATCTGCCGCGCTGATCCCCAATGTCGCCGCGCTAATTCCTGCCCTGTAAGTAAATCACACAACTCGTCTCAGCGCGCGCCAGTTATGGGGCCCGACTGAACCACTCGCGCCTCTGGATTTATGACAACGCGTGCCAAAATTTGTGGACTGCCGGCGCATTTGTGAACGAGGGAAAGCGGCGCTAGCGTGAACCACTGTCACATCTCTTCTGTCATCGCTGACAGAAATAAACAGACCATGTGGGAGGACGCATTAACTGAAACTAGCTTATACGAGGACTCGCTGCGCTGTGGCTTAGTGTCATATGAAATTAATCGGAAAGGAAATGAAATAATTGTTGCAAAAATAGGAGCACCGGGAAAATACGTCTATCAGATCAATAATTTGCGTTGCTTTGGGTATGTGGAACTAAATATAAAAACTATTTTTTTTTCAGAAAAGTCACAATATGTTGTAATTAGCCGCGGTGGAGTAGCCGAGCGGTCTAATGCGCCTCGCTGCGGAGCGCGCGGTTGCTCGCCGTGGAGATTCGAGTCCTCCCTGGGGCATGTGTGTGTGTGTGTGTGTGTGTGTGTGTGTGTGTGTGTGTTTGTGTTTGTCCTTAGGTTATTTTACCTAGGCTTAAGTAGTTTGTAAGCTATGGACTGATGACCACGCGGTTTGGTCCGATAGATTTACAGACATTTGCTTTTTATTTAGTAATTAGTTTGCTTCTCCTTTTTCCTCATTTGCATGAAGACTCTGCAGTAAAATGATCAAATGGTTGTAGAACTTATGGGTCTTAACTACGGGGTCATCAGTCCCTAAGCTTACAAACTACTTATGAACTAGCTAAGACTAAAGACGGCACAAATATCCATGCCCGAGGGGGGATTCGAACCCCCGACCGTAGTGGCCGAGCGGATCGTGACTGGAGCGCCTCAGTCCCCTCGGCCACCGCGTCCAGCACTCTGCAGCATTTAACGTATAACTACCAGCAGGAAAAGCAATCAGTTTCTACATTATGTTCATCTACTTCACATTCACTCTCTCAGACGATCTCCTCATACCCACACCAGATGGGGCTGACAGACAATTTAGAGAACAAAGGACAGCTCTGTATTATCGCGATATAGGGGCTAGAGTGTCATCGAAATTATTCACGAGTTGGGGTGGAAACCAATAAAAGAAAGGCGTTATTCGATGCGAGGAGATCTATTTGCAAAATTTGTTTCACCACTTTCTCTTCCGAATGCGAATATATTTGGTTAGCACCTATAATATACCCAGTCGTAGTTCGTTGGTTCCTGGTGTTCTCGATGGTCGACGCTCTCGTTAGCGGCTGGCTGAAATTTTATGGGGCAAAACTAATCCACAACAAATAACGTAGGCGACACACACAATTAGTTCTTTGACACTTTTAATGATTCATTGGAGCACAGTTGTTCCCATTTATGGCCATCGTACAAGTCTCATTTGTTACAATCACTACAACCAAGTAGATACATTCCACACGTCAATAATACAAATTTACACAGCTCGTGTGTGGAAAACAATCGTTCGAGTGGTACAGTGTAGCACAAATATGGAGTAATCACTGTAGGTAAAGTTTCTACACGCCTAACATTGAAGAACTTTTAACATGCTGTTCAGATTGGACTCCCTACTGGCGTGCATAGTGCCTCATAACAAAGGTGTAACAAGACGCCATTACATGGCGCGAAATGATCCTATTTATATCTTCCAAACAATGTCACTGAAAATTACGTATTGTTAATTGAGTTTATTACATTAATTATAATGGTAAAGTAAACAATTACATGCAACTGGCTATAGTTAAATATAACGTAAATAATACTGAGTAAATTGTAGTAAAATCTCTGTTAAATTAATATTGCTTCTTATACGTATTTAATGAAGTAGGTTTGCAACAATACTTTCGTAATTAACGGTGATTGTACACAAAACTAATGAGGGCAAAGCTTTCCTAACATTAATTGTGAAACGTAATAGTATCTACTTTAATATTATGAGAAAAGAAAGTAGTTAGTTTGATTAGAAATACTAATTAGCATACTATCTGAACTCTAACGATATTCCTCTGGCATGAACTAATTAATGTTTGATAATTAAACAAACTTTTGCGACATCAAGTAATAGAAAATGACTACATCTAGTTACGTTATAAAAAAAGACAAAAAAAAGTTGGAAAATGATAATAGACTAATGGACTAATAGACTGGAAGACCTTGGGGAAGACCTTGGGGAAGATCAATTTGGATTTAGAGTCAAATGTTCAAATGCGACCAAACTGCGTGGTCATCAGTCGCTAGACTTACGCACTAATTAACTAACTTACGCTAAGGACAACACAAACACCCATGCCTGAGGGAGGATTCGAACCCCCAACCGCAGCGGCCGTGCAGACCATGGCTGGTGCGCCGCAGACCGCACGGCCACTGCGGCCGGCTGGATTTAGCAGAACTATAGGAACACGCGAGGCGATCCTCACATTAAAACTTAGAAGATAGATTATGGAAAGGGAAACCTACGATTTAGCATTTGTGGATCTGGAGAAGACTTTAGAAAATGTTGACTGGAATACACTATTTCAGATTCTGAAGGTAGCAGGGGTGAAATATAGGTAGCGAAGAGCTTGTACAATTAGACAGCAATTATCTAAGGACACGGAAGGGTTGCAGTGGTTGGGAAGGGAGTAATGTAGTAAGAAAGTGTTGTATAGAGTTTCCCCAATGTTGATCAACCTAAATTGAGCAAGCTGTGAAGGAATGTAAGGAGAAATTTGGAGAGGGAATTAAAGTCCAGAGAGAGGGAATAAAAACGTAGCGGTTTGCTGACGATGTTGTAATTCTGTCAGAGACAGGAATGGACTTGGAAGAGCAATTAAACGAAATGGACAGTGTCTTGAAATGCAAGTATAAAATGGACATTAACAAGTGTAAAACGAGGGTAATGGAATTGAGTGCCTGAAAATCAGTCGCTGCTGAAGGAATTAGATTAGGTAATGACACGATGAAAGTAGTAAATTAGTTTTGTTATTTGGGTAGCAAGATAATTTCTGATGGCCGAAGTAAAGATGGTATAAAATGCAGAATGGCTGTGGGAAGAAATGCGTTTCTGAGTAAGCGAATTTCGATACATCCAATATTAGTTTAAATGTTAGGAAGTCCTTTATGAAAGCATTTGTCTGGAATGTAGCATTGTATGGAAGTGAAACGTGGACGATAAGGAGTTCAAACAAAAAGACGATAGAAGCTTTGGAAATGTGGCGCTACAAATACGATTGATGAAAATTAGATAGGTGGATCACGCAACTAATAAGGAGATTTTCAACGTAATTGGGGAGAAAAGGAGTTTCTGGCATATCCTGACTAAGAGAAGGGATAAGTTGGTGGGACACATTGTGAGACATCAAAGAATCGTGAACTTATCATTAGAAGGAAGTGTGTGGGGTAAATAACGTAGACGGAGAACGGAGAACGGAGAGACGAATACAGTAAGTAGATACAAAATTTGATTTTATCCATTAGAAAATGTGTTTTTTGAAAGCCTGCGACTGTGAGATAAATGGATTTGTTTATAAATAACAATACTGCTACAAGTCACGATTTTTTTATTTATTCAGCACGACGCCTTTCGAGAAATAATTCCCAACTTAAAGGGCGTTTTTTTGTGATGTTTGATATCATTTGTGATGTTTTGAGTGTGTGAGTGCCTGTTTCATTCTGCTGTCGTTGCTGTAATATATAAATACACCCGATAACCAAAATGTAAAATCGGGCGTATTTATAAATTGCAGCAACGACAGCAGAATGAAGCAGGCTGAAGATGGGAATTATTTCTCGAAACGCATCGCGCTAAATAAATAAAAAAAATCGTGACTGGTAACAGTATTGTTATTTATAAACAAATCGAGATACAAAATGATGTAGGTTGCCGCATGTATTATCAGAAGAAGAGGCTTGCACAGGACAGGGTGGTGTGGAGAGCTGCATCAAACCAGTCTGCGGACTGAAGACCACAACAACAACCCACGTATATCTCGCGAATCGATCACAAAGATAGTATGTGAGATTTTAGATGTTTAAATGTTCAAATGTTTGTAGAGTTTATGGGACTTAACTACGGGGTCATCAGTCCCTAAAGTTAGAAGCTACTCATGAACTAGCTACAACTAAGGACGGCACAAATATCCATGCCCAAGGGGGTATTCTAACCCCCGACCGTAGTGGCCGTGCAGACCGTGACTGAAGCGCCTCAGTCCCCTCGGCCACCGCGGCCGGCGAAATTTTAGAGCTCACACCATGCGCGTCTGCAACAGGAGGAAGTGTCAGTGGTACGCAATGTACCCTCCACAACATAACGTGACGTGGCTTGCGCAGATGGTCGTAGATGTTTCTAAAGTTGTGTAATCTGAGTTGGTTTCCGTTCTAGGAGGCGATCCAGTTATGATGTTGTAGAAAGATATAAAAAAGCCAAGATCGCTGATCATCAATTTTTATTTACGACGACCGGTTTCGCTGAACTATGTCAGCATCATCTGGTCAAATAAAATATTTTACAAGGCTATAATCTTGTAATGTCAATAACTGATTGACATTACAAGATTATGGCCTTGTAAAATATTTTATTTGACCAGATGATGCTGACATAGTTCAGCGAAACCGGTCGTCGTAAATAAAAATTGATGATCAGCGATCTTGGCTTTTTTATATCTTTCTACAATTGTGTAATCTGCCTTACCAATCCTCTCCCTAGCCTCTCCGACGACAGAATTCTGTTTCTGGATTTTGTTTGTGGTGGTCGGTTTGGTTGTTTCAATGTTCAGACTCGATAGTATAATCCTGTGTTAACCAAGGTTTCTGTCTCTTTTGATGCTCTTTATGAGCTCAGGACAAATGCGCTTCTGTAGCTGGAGTAACGTGTTCAACCACCTCATTTCAAGAGACGGGATGCCCGACGGCATTAAGAGAGGCGTGAGAGGGAAACTACGTTTTCGGGCCGACATAGAGAGATCTTCTCCACTGTTTGTTTCCGACGCGTCCCAGTGGGCCAGTATAGGCGCGGGATTCGCGGACCCACGTCGTACATCACGCCTCGGACGCCTGACGCTCGGGCATATGAGAGAGGCCGCCGTTCTTGCTCGGGCGCACCTTCCGCGAAGCGTACCGCTGGGTTGCCTAGCGGCCAGGGGATTTGGCTTCCGCGCAACGCCCGGAAAAAGCGGGCTTGTTTGCGGCGGCCAGTGGCCAGCGGTCTGATTGATAGCGCGCCGGCCGCGATAACCTGCCCCATGAATAAAACATGGCGCGGGCATTAGCATAGCGCGGGGGCGGCGGGGGCGCCAACAGCCCGGCACCCCGGGGACTCGTCAGCGCCGGGAGCTGCCCTCGCTGCCAGCCGTCGCGAACTTGCTGGAGAGCGGGGCCTTAAAAAGTAGGGAACGGTGCAACATACCAGTTGCAACGCCGCTGCAAACACGGTCGCCAGATAGGAAGAGCAAAATTAATTCAAAACAATCAGTAGGTAAATTAGCTGTTAAATCCAGTATTGGCCAGCTATATATGTATTTTTCCAATTTTAAATTAGAAACGAAAATAAAAATTTGGGAAAGATTTCATCTTCATGTAATCACGACAACAGCTTATAAATTATGAAACAGTAAAACAAAGAAATAAGCATAATGTACAAAATTTTAAATGCAGTATCCAAAGAAAGAAAAATGGTAATAAAATATAAATGATGTCGAAAATTAATCTGATTCAAAATTTGACTATAAACAATAATCTATCTCATTCTTCCCTTTCTGTCCGTCGGATTCTACCTTACTATCTGTTCATTTAAGTATTGTTTTCATGCAGTACAATACTTATGACATCCTATAACCCTGTGTCCTACAATAATATAATTTTTCAGATTTCTACAGTGTAACATGAATGAAGTCTAGTAAATCACTCCTCGCGTGATGGGAAATTTTTGTGACTCATTGTTTACGACGTCATATCTCCTGAACTACGAGGCGCATCCAGATAGTAAGTTCCGTTTGGTAATAAAATGAAATTGTACACAGATACAGAAGAAAATTTTATTGCACAAAATTCTACAACTCTTAAACTACCTTTCCACTTAACTTCCGAAATTTTGCAGGCATTTGTCATAGCGTGGCACCACATTTTGTATACCTTCTTCATAGAAATCTGCCGCCTCTGTCTTCAACCAGTTGGAAACAGTTTCTTTCAGCTCGTCGTCATTGGTGAAGTCCATAGCGAGAGAACTAATTGTAAACCTACGGTTTTCCTGGATCTTGTTATCAATCGCGGGAACCAGTACTTCTGTAACCAAAGGTGGACGCCCACTTCGTTCTTCAAGGTTCACATCACTACGACCGCCATTGAACTGTCGGACCCATCTTCTCACCATCGAATCACTCATCATCGCATTTGGTCCGTAAACATCGCAAATTTTCTGATAAATTTCACTTGTTTTCACTTTCCTCGCATTCAGAAACCGAATCACTGACCTGATTTCACAGGCGGCGGGATTTTCTATCAACGTCGACATTTCAAACAAGCACAACAAAGCGTACGTAACTGACAGAGAACTCCAAATGGCGCAGGTTCTTCTCCTTGATACACATCGTCTACAGCGCATGGACGGAACTGCAATCGCAGCGCTGCAGCGGATATAAATTGAAACGGAACTTACTTTCTGAATGCGCCTCGTATGTGTCGTAGGTAGTTTTAACCAAAATATTCAAATGTTTGTAAATCTATCGGAAGCAACTGCTGGGGTATTAGTCCGTAGCTTACAAAGTACTTAAACTAAAGTAAACTAACCTAAGGACAAACCATTCACGCATTCCCGAGTGGGTCTCGAACAACTGACGCCATACGGCCGCGCGCACCGCAGCATGGCGCCTCAATGTGCACGGCTAATACGCCGCGGCAGTTTTTAACCCCACAGCGATTGTTGTCAGATAGTAAGCAATATTATACCAAGTTTAGTTGAAATCGGGCCATTATTTTCGGAGAGGATGAAGAAAAATAGCGCATGATGTGGCAGTTATTCATTGTTTATGATGCCATATCTTCTGAAATATGTGTCGTACCACGATGTAAATTCTAAGGTACATTTAGTGGTATATGTGCCTAATGTCTGCAAAATATTTCGTGAATGGTATTAGTAGCAAAGACGGAAGAAATTGAAACCTCATGTGTGATGATGCTGTTTTTCATGAACCAAATGACTTCATATTGCATGAATTATGTGATATAATATCTAAGGAACATTCAATTGTATGTATGTGTATTGTCTGTCAAATGTCTCGCGAATGTACGTTACAGTGTAGAGGTAATAATTTATAACGTCATGCCAAATGCCGTAGATATACATCATGAACACGGGAAAAGTAAGTGATAAACTTTTTTCCTTTAATCATTTTCTTGAGGTTGTCAGCGAGAAAAAGTATCGTAAAAATTTGAAATTATGTTCAAAGTTTATTGCAAGTCGCTAAGTTCTGCCATGGTCAAGTAGTTGACGAATAAAGTCACGCGCCGCAAGATGGGGCATTTTTCATTGTTTATGACGTGATATCGTATGAACTACGTATCGTAGGTGGTTTTTGCAACCATAGCAAATGATTCCTAACCTCAAAAAATATTTGTACTAAATTTGGTTGAAATCGGTCCATTAGTTTAGAAGCAGATGTAGAATATTAGCGCATGATGCAGCCGTTTCTCACGACTGTCATTGTTTATGACGTGATACCTCCTTACGTATGTTTCGTAAGTGGTTCTTACCCCTATAGCGATTGTTGTCTGATAGTAAGGAACATGTGTACCAAGTTTGGTTGAAATCGGTCCAGTAGTTTAGGAGGATATTTGCAACTTACATACCCGCACTCTCACACACAGCTTATTTCTTAAGATGTATAGATACCAGTCAGTAGCACCTTGACCAAGTTTCGGCCGAATTAGTATCTACCTTCTTCAGAAGCTCTCCTGCGAAACATGCAAGACTAGCACTCGTGGAAAAAAGGATATGGTGGAGATATGGCTTAGCCATAGCCTAAGGGATGTATCCAGAAGTGCTAGTCTTGCATGTTTCGCAGGAGAGCTTCTGTGTAGTTTGGAAAGTAGGAGGCGAGGTACTGGCGGAAGTAAAGTTGTGAGGCGGCATCGTGAGTCGTGTCCGGATAGCTCAGTCGGTAGAGCGCTTGCCCGCGAAAGGCAAAGGTCCCAGTTTCGAGTCCCGATTCCGGCACACAATTTTAAACTGCTAGGAAGTTTCATATCAGCGCACACTCCGTTGCAGAGTGAAAAGTTTCATTCTGGAAATTATACTGTTTTGTGTTAAAAATGACTGGGAAAACAAAACCACACATATTTACAGCACAGCTTAGCCTGTTTTTCTCTCAGCGAGCGGAATAGAAATACTTTTTATTAAATGTTTATATTTCCTTGATAGTTTCTAAATTGAAAACAAAATATTTGCAGAATAATCATACTCTAATGCTAGAAATTCCATATGAAAGAAAACAATTAATTGAAATGCAATAAGTGGAAGGAAAATACGACGTTTCGAAAATCTTTGTGTTGCGTTCATTGCAACACGCTTTGCAATATTTACGAACATTGTTCATTATTTCGAAACCAACTGATGCATCCGCTGCGTAATCGAGTGCTGGGTCGTATCTGAACGCTAAACGTTCAGTTCTAACCGTCTTACGTGGCCATCTGTTTTGTCGATGATCCAAATTATTTTGTGCGTCAGCTGCAACTGAGCGACTCTAACTCGGCTGTACCCGTTATTCCAGAGTCATAACGGATCGCCTTTGAGAGTTTCTTTCTCGATTTGCCTCTAGTCGATGTATACGTTCTTCGTCGGTCTAATTGACCATAACGTAGTAAGATAGTGTTGCGCGTATGCTGCAGATTTTACGACGCCACAATGGAGGCAAAAATATACCACGATCTGTACTCAGTTTGTTTGTAAAACTTCAAAATACCACGAACTGACATCAATTGTATCTTTTCAACCCTCCAAAGATGTGATCACCTTTCATGTTAAATCTGTCTGGCCCTTTTAATCTTGTGTGCATAACGCCATCTTTCTTTATTCTAACCTTCTTGGCATATTTGTTCGCTCCGTTTACAGCGTATTTGATCACTAGGCAAGTAACTACGAATGAGCTGATAATAGGTGATCCGTCTTATGCTGACCGCAATAAAGAGATTTATTTTACACCAGACGCGTTTCGCTTTTTATTTTAAAAGGATCTTCTGTGGTGGTGTTGATCTGTTCTTTACATCTCACTGCTTTTTCTCCGTCTTGTTGACTGGAGTTGGTTTGTTTATGGCTTGTGTTTTTCGGCCAACAAGACGCAGAAACAGCAGTGATGTGTAAAGAAGAAAACACCACCACCACAGACGATGCTTTTAAGATAAAGAGCGAAACGCGTCTGGTGTAAAATAAATTTCTTTATTGCAGTCAGCATAAGACGGATTACCTATTATAATCAATTTTAACAGCTGCTGCGAAGATGGCCACACAACCAAACATAATAAGCTGATTGTTGGAGAATCTAGAAAATGATTTCCAGGAGATTTTCCAGGCATTTTCTTTCATTCAAAACCTAGTTCTAAGAATTACGAACAGAAGAAAGAAAATATCAGCCAAATCGGTGGAGCCATTCTCAGGTGATGCGCTTTCATACACACGGCAATTCATATTTATTAATATAGACTAGCAAACTCGGCCACGCTTCGCAGTAGCTAATGTGTCTGGGATATATACCCTTTTCTCTTCTTCTCCCTATCCCTTCTCCCCTCCTCTTTCCCCATCTCCTCCTGCCCCTACCTTCACCTCTCCCTCTTATCCCACACCATATCCATCTCCTCCCCCCTCCTTTCTGCGTCCGTATCAGCCCCCTCCGTTTCATTCCAAAAAACAGCTTTCCTGTTTTATGTTAAAAGTCATTGGGAAAAGGGAAACAAAACCACACATATTTACGTGCTGTAAATAATTTACAGCACAGCTTAGCATGCTTCTCTCGCAGCGAGAAGAATAAAAATGCTTTTTATAACATATATTTATCTTCTTGCGTTTCGAAGGTCTTTGAGTTGCGTGTATTGTAAAGCCTGGTGATGAACGGTAATTTTTGTCTTTGCGTCTGGAAAGCAAACGAACAGTGCAATTCTCTTAACACGCCACGTACAACTGCCCATGGGAAATGCACGGCAATTCAAGACTTATTCCACAAGTTCTAGCGCTTTTGAATCGTCATGTTGCGCGTACGCCGACAGATATTACGTCGCCGCAATGGAGGCATCGTTCAAAAAAAAAAAAAAAAAAAAAAAATCTGTACTTCATTTGTTCTTAACACTCGAATTCCATGAACTGAAATCAATTCTATCTTTGCAACGCCCCAAAGATATAACACCATGGAGGTAAGAATGATACGGAGGGACTTTTAAAGAACAAAGTTTCATGTTAAATATGTCTGGCTGTTTTCTATTCTAACCTCCTTGTCTTATTTGTTCGCTCCGTTTACAGCGTATTTGGTTCGCTAGGCGAGTATCGAATGAATAAGCTTATTGCTGGAGAATGTAGAAAATGATTCGAGCTGGAAGCGTACTTTCTGTTTTTTTTTTTCTCAAATTCTGATAGATATTAAAAAAAAAAAATTCTTTCATATATACCATGTCCTGTGAATTACGAAGAGAACAAAAAACAGATCAGCGAAATCGATGAAGCCATTCTCAAGTGATGCGCTTTCATACATGTGGCAATTCATTTTTATTAATCTTACTGCAGACAGAACGTCGTCTCTCAGCCCAGGCAGGCAGTACAACAAAACCACTCTCAGCACGCGCTCTTAAAGAGCATGTCCGCAGAAGCGAAAGGGTTGCGGAAAACGGCGAGTGAATTTTCAGTTCGGTCACGTATTACCGCTCGCGGCAGCGTTCCCCGGAGGCCAATTGGCGTGTCGCGGGCTGAACCCCCGGGCCGTGATGCTATCTCTGTGACGAGCCGCTGTCCTTGACGAGTGCGGCACAATGAGCGGCGCGTACAATGCCCCGCCGACAATGCCGCCAAACATCCGAGCCGCGCCGACGCTGCGCGGCCGGACGTATCGGCTACCGAGCTTCGATCGCTGCCGCCGCGGGGACCGACGGCTGCTCCACTGTCACCGGCGCTCGCAGGCATAGAAAGTGGCCGCGAGGTTCTCCCGCTAGAACAACTGGTTTACGGTTATACCGTTCTCTCTTTCCGTGTCCAGTTTAACCCCTCGAGCGTGTGCGACTGCAAATGCCGTCCGTGCTTTTTTAATCCATTTTTCAGTTCTGCCTATTGTGACGATACTGCTGGCCCTCTCATCTCAATGTTATCGTGCGATACCGTCTGCCTGGTCCTCCAATCTCAAGGTTACCGTACGATACCGTCTGCGTCGGACCCGGAATCGTGTGGTTCAATAGTGATAAATTTTGAGTGTGAAGTTACAAACGAAATAGCCAGACTAGGAATCAGTGTAGGACAGTGTCTCGGTGATACTGTGATTAAAACAAGTGATAGATTTCATTAATTAAGTGATTCATATATTTTCTTTCCAGACAGTTCTATAAACAATAGTTTTGTCATTGTATGTTATTTCGGTAAATAGACGAATGGTAAAAACTTTTGTATCTACATAGAGACATTAAAATAAATAGCATTGTATATATGTCAGGCTCATAAACAAGTTGTGTTGATTAGCTAATTGTTTTAATTAATGTAAAGTCGAAATTTGAATATTGTTATTCTCTGTATACATTGATTGACGTGAGATTTTGAGTATATTTTCTGAATGGCCATCAGATTTGATAGTTCAATATATGTTATGAACATGTATGATGTACTCATTAACAAATTAATTGACATTTAACATCGCACTTTGTTGTCAAACAGCAAGATCGGAGATTTCAATTCAAAAAGAAACGTGTCATCTAAAATTATTGTATGTATAGTTTTCATTTTTATTGTGTTTATTTTTGTGTGCATGAAATGGTTTACTTGTGTGTTTGGTAATTGTAAATTAGTATATTCAATTGTTATGAACAATGCGTAATGAAAGGTCATTATTGCCGATGTTATATATTTGCCTCACCGCCTTGCGTGGGGGAGTTGGAGTTTTGTCTTTTGTCGAGTACTTTGGAATCTATGTCAGTCTGTGTTGTTGTTGTGATTTGTGTACGTTATTGTAATGTTTTGGTGGAGAAAAAGTTTGATTTAAATTAAAGAAGAAGTGAAAAATTGTACATATAGAGTATTTATTTCTACCACGACGCCCCAGGAGAATAATGTTGCAGCGAGCAGAACCCCCACACATTGAAATGTTGAAAAGATGAGTATTCTGATTGAAAGTGGTAGAATGAAATGTAATTACTTATATAGCACGTAAATGTAATACTATGCAATTTGATGGCAGTGTCATACATTATTTAGCTTCACGTTTACAGAGTCTACATTAAATTATGTGCATGTGAAATGCAACGAAACTAATATTGTCCATCTAAAAATCCAATACGAGAAATTTTATTGTTAGATTTACTTATCTTTTGTCAGGTGTTCATGTTGTACTGGAATTCTTCCTGTTTACTGTTCGTTATGAAATTCACTCTGAAATTCCGATTCAGGGTCCAAAAAATTTCCAGAATATACTACTCACATTTTTATTAACTTTCACATCCAAATATAACTTACATTTTACACTAAACTCCAATCTGACTACTTTCCAACTTTCTAGGTATGTTTACATTCTGTTTATTGAGTACCAATCCATTCTGTGAAATTCGCACATCAATCGCACATTCCGTTTCCGCAATATTTGCGGTGGAAGTGTCAGGCGATTCGCCCTGTGTAACAGAGAATCTTCAATTCTTTGTAAACACAACACTTGTTTATGTTGAGGCTCAATTGCCGTTCCCTGCACTACGCGAAAATACGCTGAGGATCTTCCTGCATGTCGCTAAACTTTCCTATACTCCGTTCACCGAAACGAGGGACGTAATGTAAACACACTGAGGCGCGTGACCAGGGGTGGACAAAACAGGGTTGCTCGCTACATCCGTTTCAGGTCGTTGTGTGTGTGCTTTTTTATATAGCAGTAATAATAGGTGTTGGCTGTCAACTTCATCTTAAAGGACCAGTTGCTGAATAGTAACGTAAGAATTAGTGTTTACAATAACATTCAGCATTCTAGTCTATGTGTCTCTTTCTCTCTCTCTCATTGGTCTCACATAAGAGTAAACTCATTATGTCATCCTCCAATTTCAATTCACCCAAGAAGTATTCAAAGAAGAAGTAATAAAGTTCTTTAGAGAAACAAATGGTTCCTAGTGTGTATAAAACGGAGCTGTTGCGTCCAGAACAGTCAATGACTGATATTGTTATGAAAACAGTCAGTAAAAAGCCACGCACTCTTTGAAGCCTCAATGGAAAAAACAATTACGACAAAGCTTTCAGAACGTCTTGATGACTTTGACTGAAATGCTATTCGAAGAAAAGTTTTTCGTAAGAAATTTCAAACACTTGACAAAGTGCTTGTTGACGTAAGCAAAGATGAAAATTTGGTAAATTTACGGAGAAAATAACATTTTATAATGTATTAAAAGAAATGAAATTTAAAAGTTTTGCTTCTAATAGCACTGCCATGTAACGAGACACACAACGACCTTACACCTGAAACGGATGCAGCGAAATTGAGCGAGCGAACCTGTTTTGTCCACCCCTGGTCACGAGCCTCAGTGTGTCTACAGTACGTCTCTCGTTTCGGTGAACGGAGTATAGTGTTACGCCTTCTAGATAAGTTACGTACAACAAATCCTCGAAAAGCATCACTGAACTTACAATGTCATCGACGAGGTCATTTATGTGTACCGTGAAAAGCAACGGTCCTGTAACACTCCCCTGGGGAACGAGACTTCTCTCCATTCACGATGATATGCTGCGTTCTGTAAGGTACAGACACCTCAATGGGATCACACAGTTGGTCTGATACTCCATATACTCGCACTTTGGTCATCAGGCGACGGTGCGGAACGGTATCGAAAGCCTTGCGAAAGTTTAGAAACACCGTTGCCAAAATCGGACCTTCTCTCTTCTTGATAGGGTTTATGTTCGTTACTTAATGGATAAAATGATAGTAATATGGGAAGACGCAGACAAGAAGTAAGACCACTTAAAATAAATGGTCGGTATATTTCGAAACTGATACATTAAAAGTTGAAGTAACCTGTAGCACTTGAATAATATCAACACGCACACGCACACACACACAACCACGACACTGAAAACGTTTGCTGCATGTCGAGATAAAAATGAGAAAAATTTAAGTAATTTAAGAATTAATTAACTAGTCCAGCCCTTAGTAAGTGAACGCTGAGAAAGAATACTCAGCCAAAAGCAGGGGCAGCAAGAGTGTTACAGCGAAAGCCCATTTAATCTGATCGCACCTACCATTCTATGTGAGAACCGTTGCATTTTTATAAATTAGCGGGTGTTCGTGAACACTTACTCGACGGGACGGCGAACTTCATGGCTGCTGCAGTAAGTCAGCACAAAGACATACTTCAACGGTAGCAACTTCCGCACTAGGGCAGTTAGTCAGCCGGCCGCGGTGGCCGAGGGGACTGAGGCGCTCCAGTCACGGTTCGCACCGCCACTACGGTCGGGGGTTCGAATCCCCCTCCGGGCATGGATATTTGTGCCTTCCTTAGTATTAGCTAGTTCATAAGTAGTTTGTAAGTTTAGGGACTGATGACTCCATAGTTAAGTCCCATAAGCTATACAAACATTTCAATTTCAACATTGCAGTTAGTCGACCGATGCCTTCCAAGATTAGCTAACAACTGAGATGGAGACAGCTTCTCTCGTTGGTTTTGTTACCTCGTGCGTCGAACCACAGTATACGTCCATATACAAAATTACGTACATGTAGCCAACCTCTCCAGAGCAACCTTCGACATCGATTCCACCTTGTGCGGCCTGCTTTGACACTTCTTAGGTCACGGCCGAAGTAAGTGCGGTCAAGTGGTGACCCTGCACCGGGAATACGCCGTGTCCGGGGATTGTAAATAACGGCTGGAACAACCGTCGTGGCTGTTCGCCATATTGCGACTTATAAGGGTTTGGCTCTCGAAAAAGTACTCCGCTGCCACTGGACGACGGTGCTCTGGTGAGGCAAGCTTCCTGTGGCATTAGATAGCCGAAGAATGTTTAATTCGGTTTAATTGTCGATTAATTTAAGGGCTTTCTGAGTTTTAATCTGAACGAACCTGGTTACATAAAATCGAGTCATAAATTTGTATACTGTTTGAATCCATTAGAAAGTTAATAACTATTTAATTACTGTACACTCTCTTTGTCACACTCTCTTTTTTTAGACAAGCTAGCACACTGGTACCTTTGTATTCGTCCAGGAAAAGTCTGTTCTACAAAGATTCTCCACCAATCCTGATCCTTGAGAATTCCAAGTTGACACCATTGCGTACATGCCAACACACTCGACCGCAGTGCACATCAGACGTACGAACTCCTGAACGTTTCTTTGTAGTGTCATATGTTTTGTTCTACGACGATCAAGAAGTTGATCCATGAAATGCGTGATTTCTTAGACTTCTAGTGTGGCGAAATTGATGGTTTCCAGTTAGTGAGAGTAATTGTGAACAAAATTGCTACTCTGTTTAATGTAATTAGCGAGAGTATCCGCCGGCCGCGGTGGCCGAGGTGACTGAGGCGCTCCAGTCACGGTCAGCACGACCACTTCGGTCGGGGGTTCGAATCCCCCCTCGGGCATGGATATTTGTGCCGTCCTAGTTCGTAAGTAGTTCATAAGTAGTTTGTAAGTTTAGGGACTGATGACCCCGTAGTTAAGTCCCATAAGCTTAACAAACATTTGAACATTTCGAGAGTATCCTCTGTTAACAGCGTACATAAAACAAAGTAAAACATCATTGCTGAAGAGGAATGGGGGTCGAAACCCAAAGTTAACTGATAAGGACCGATGAGCATTAAAGCCCGTTTTACACCATCGACTTTGTGGTGAAAATTCTGGAAGTGCTTGCGCCTATTGTGCCTGCGTGTAATTCAGCGGCCAACCCCATCGCGAGTGTGTTGTCAATGATCTATAGATTGCGCCGAGTGTGAAGTTTTAAATTTCCGAGTGTGCTGCAGAATGCGCATTAGCAAAAACAAGTAACAGTAGTGATGTCTGCTAACATCGGAAGTTAACCTATTCTGGTCGAGCGCATTCATATAACAGAAACACTTTCATAATTTTTTTATTTTATTCTGTTGTTTACTTTGTGTTTACATCACATCGAAAAAGTTGTACCAGAGCCTAATATATTTTTTCTACTAGTTTTCTCCGACAAAAGAGACAAAAAGTACCCAACAGAAAAATAATTTCGTTTTACGGGGAAAAGCGTGCACTATGCTTATATACAAGCGTAAATGTGTAATTATATCAGCAGAAAAGGCAGAATCTTTGGATGAGAAAATGATTTTCGATGTTCTATTGACCGTTAGCAAGAAAACAAGATATGAAAACTAAAGTAAATAGTCGCTTTTTACTGCATTTTTGATGTTGTTTCATATGTTTGCCGGTATAAACTTTATTCAGCGAATAAGAGTTTTCAAAAGTTTAATGAAACTTTTTCTATTATTTAGGTTCTCAATTGGGTATAAAATTTGCTAAATGACATTTGAGGAGAACATCAACTGTGAATTATCCTTTCGTCATTAATTAACTCAGTTATCCTTTTCCTGCACCTACGTAGAAAGTGCCCTCATAACCTCACTTTTTCATTCACGAAGGGATGCGGTTGCTACACCCTTGACAGCAGCCGACGCAAAGCCGCGAATGAAGTGGGGCCAGGGTCATAAAACCTGTTCATGATTGGAAGGATATGGTTTGGCCCGATGAGTCATAGTTTACATTGCATTCTACAAACAATAGGATTGGACCCAAAAAGGAACTTACGATACGGAGTGCCTGCTTTCCATAATCAAGCATGATGTCATGATTTGGGATCTCTATCATAATCAATAGATTCTATCATTAATCTCAGTGGCCGGAAAACTAAGATTGAATATGTGGCCATGCTGGATAGGAAAATGGTAACTCCAAATTCGAATGTTTGTTAAGCTTATGGGACTTAACTACGGGGTCATCAGTCCCTAAACTTACAAAGTACTTATACTAAGGACGGCACAAATATCCATGCCCGAGGGGGGATTCGAACCCCCGACCGTAGTGGCCGTGCCGACCGTGACTGGAGCGCCTGAGTCTCCTCGGCCACCGCGGCAGGCAAAATGGTTACTATGACTAACATATTGCTAAGGGACATTGGCATATTCCAAAACGATAATGCGCTCACAATGCAGCCAAACACTTTCTTGCGTGCTTTGTACAGCACCAGAAAATTATCATACATCTTCCCCTCACAACTGAACGGACATGGTGAGTTTTAGAGCAAAGACTCCAGCACATGTTAAGTAATTGGCGGATGTTTTGATTAAAGTTCGCTCACAATGCAGCCAAACACTTTCTTGCGTGCTTTGTACAGCACAAGAAAATTATCATACATCTTCCCCTCACAACTGAACGGACATGGTGAGTTTTAGAGCAAAGACTCCAGCACATGTTAAGTAATTGGCGGATGT
The DNA here is from genome assembly GCA_026315105.1 of Locusta migratoria. Taxonomy (NCBI): domain Eukaryota; kingdom Metazoa; phylum Arthropoda; class Insecta; order Orthoptera; family Acrididae; genus Locusta; species Locusta migratoria. The sequence goes on along the minus strand of CM048746.1, from coordinate 149,645,124 downwards.
TTTGATTAAAGTTCGATAACATTCTGTTGAAACCTCTGAAAAGACACTAAACGACTCGGTTACTTGAAAAGTGTCAGTTGTTCTGGAAGGAATGGTGGGTGTTGTTTTCTGCAATCCCTGTGCGCGCGAATACGATTCGCACACTTTTCTAAAGAAACCAATGACAAGAAAGACATGAAATTCCGCGCGAGTAAGAATCAAAGGGCCTCCCGTTACACAACTTCTGAATGCTTACTGATACACTGTGTATTAGATCTCTGTGCTACAACAGAAATTCATTCCTGTTATAGCAAATGAAACTCATTGTACGGCCGAATAACGAGAGAACACAACTGAATATTCGTTTGTAAAGGATAAACAAATCCCCCGGTGAAGATAATCCGCTGCAATGAAATACGCGCTGCTTTATTTCAAAAGGGGAAGCCGGCGCAAACCGGGCAGCGAGAAACGCTGCGCAAACATATCGGCTCTGCTATCTGCGTGCGCGCCAGTGGCGGGGTTCGGCGCGAAACCCCCGGTCGGCCACAGAGGAACGGCCGAGCCGTTGTTATCTGCGGCGTGATTTCGCGGTTTATTAAACGAATTCATCCCTTCGCACAAAAGGGCTTCCCCACCGCTGTTCGCTCGATCGCGTATTGAATAGTCGCGGAGTTGGTGTTGTACACTTGTACTCCGTTATATCAACTACCTGATCAAAAGTATCCGGACTCCACCAAAAACATCCATTTTTCATATTAGGTGCATTTTGATGCCACTTACTGCCAGGTTCTCCATATCACTGACCTCAGTAGTCATTAGACATCGTTAGAGGAAGGGGCGCTCCGCAGAACTCACGGACTTCGAACGTGGTCAGCTGATTGGATGTCACTTGTGTTAGCAGGCTGTACGCGAGATTGCCACACTCCTAATCTTCCCTAGGTCCACCGTTTCAGTTATGATAGTGAAGTGGAAACGTAAAGGGACGCGGACAGCAGGAAAGCGTACAAGCCGACCTCGTCTGTTGACTGACAGAGACCGCCGATAGTTGAAGAGGGTCGTACAGTGTATAGGCAGGAAACTATCCAGACCACCACACAGGAGTCCAAAATGCATTAGGATCTCCTCCAAGTACTATGACGGTCAGGCGGGAGGTGAAAAGAGTAATTAAATGGAATGGACAGAGTCTTGAAAGAAGCCGCGGCGAAATGGCCAAGCGCATGGAGCTGCTATGCTGAGATGCGCGAGCCCGTTCCCTGTAGGTGGTTCGAATACCCCCTTGGACATGGATGTTTGTGCTGTCTTTAGTATAAGTTAGTTCATAAGTAGTTGTAAGTTTAGGGAGTGATGACCCCGCAGTTGAGTCCCATAAGCTTTACAAACATTTGAAATTTCAATTTGAACATTTGAAAGGAAGATATAAGATGGAAATTAACAAGAATAAAACGAGGGTAATCAAATGTTATGTCAGAAAATCAGGCGATGCTGAAGGAATTAGATTAGGTAATGAGACAATGAAAGAAGTAGATGAGTTTTGTTATTTGGGTAGCAAGATAATTTCTCATGCCCGCAATAAAGGAGATATAAAATGCAGAATGGCTATGGGAAGAAAACCGTTTTTGAAGAAGAGAAATTTGTTGACTTTCAATATTAGTTTAAATGTTGGGAAGTCCCTTCTGAAAGCATTTGTCTAGAGTGTAGCACTGTATGGGAGTGAAAAGGGGACGATAAGGAGTTCACATAGAAAGCTGATAGAAGCTTTTGAAAATTGGTGTTACAGACGAATTATGAAGATTAGATGGGTAGATCACGTAACTAATGAGGAGGTGCTCAATAGAATTCGAGAGAAAAGGGGTTTCCGGCATATCCTGACTAAGAGAAGGGATAGGTTGGCGGGACACATTCTGAGACATCAAGGAATTGTCAACTTAGCATTACAAGGAAGTGTGTAGCGTAAAAATCGTAGAGGGAGATCGAGGGACGAATACAGTAAGCAGATTCAAAAGGATGTAGGTTGCCGAAATTATTTTCAGATGAAGAGACTTGCACAGAACAGGGTAGCGTGGAGAGCTGCATCAAACCACTCTGCGGACTGAAGGCAACAACAACAACAAAATGTGAGCACAGTACAAATTAACGTATCAAGTAGAGTGCTGTAATAAATAATTAATCGTCGTCAGGAAGAGCGTATTACCAATTATTATATCTGAAAAAGTCCGGCTACAAAGTAATACCGTATTATCAAAGTAAGATGTAATCAGTTGTGTTTGTAGTAGAATGTATGGCTACCTGTTTAGTAGTTATAGTGTGTGGTAAAAATCTCAGATACGAATACAGTAAGCAGATTAAAATGGATGCGGACTGACATTCTTGAAGAGACTTTCTCAGGATAGGGTGAAGAGCTGCAGCTAACCAATCTCCGAAATCTTAAGAACGGCAACCCACATCCATTTGAATCTACTTACTGTATTCGTCTCATGGTCTCCCTCTGCAATTTGTACTTCACACACTTCCCTCCAATGCTAAATTCACGATCCGTTAAAAATGTGCCCTGCGAATCGATCGCTTCCTTTAGACAAGGTACGCCAGAAATTCATTTTCTTTCCATTGTGTTATCTCCTCATTAGTTATGTTTATGTTATCTACCCACCTAAACTTCAGCGTTCTTCTGTTACACAATTCAAAAGCCTCTAGCATCTTCCTTTCTGAACTATTTATCGTCCATGTTTCATTCCCGTACAAATCAATACTCCAGACAAATGCCTTCAAGAAATTTTATTTCATAAAATCGTTGTTATGAGAAATGCGAACACACTCACTCACATAAACACAAAAACACCCCCCCCCCCCTCTCTCTCTCTCTCTCTCCCTCGACACTCAAGACCAGGGAGGCTATCTAAGCGTTATTCTTATCTAAGGTGGTTAACCATCAATAAAGAGAAAGGTAGGAAGGAAGATTAGGGTTTAACGTCACGTCGACAGCTTCGTCATTAGAGACGGAGCTAACGCTTGGAGTTTTGGGTAATGATGGGGAAGGAAATCGGCCGTGCCCTTTGAAAGGAACATCCCGGCATTTTCCTGGAGAGTTTAGGGAAATCACGGAAAACCTAAATCTGGATGGCCGGAAGTGGATCTGCCACAATATGAGTCCAGTGCGTTACCACTGCGCCATCTCTGTCGGTATCAATAAAGAGATTTCGTATTGCTGTTCCGTTCGGTACAGAAACTAAAGTCTTATTGAATTGTACTGCATGTCCTACCTTGGGTGGTATAATGTTATGCAGCACGTTTGAAAATGACTGACTCAACTCTAAACGAATAATGTTTATGCTTTTAGTATATTTAAATACGATTTTCTTTCTATTGTTTCGAATATAATGACAGAAAATAAACGTGGTCAGGAAAGAAGCAAGAACTAATCAAATTCTAAAGAACAAAACGTCTTCAGTCACAAATTATGATTGAAGGTGGTTTGTTATGAAAGTAATGAAAGTTATGAAAGTAATACAGTGACAGAAGAAACACTCTCATCAATGGATAAAATTAAACTCTACATCATTCTCAACACCATGCAGACATGTGAAGAATATTTTGTACAAGATGATTCCTTTACATACCCGTACAGCCAACCTCACATGGGTCAAAAGTAAGTTGGGTAAACACATACCTGTGAACAAGAAAGATAATGTCAGTTTTTACGACATCACAATAATAAGAAAAAAGTACATTAAATATGTCAGAATGTAGAAGAAAATTAATAAGAAACTACTGCATTTTATAAACATACACAATAAAGAAAAAATTCTACCAAAAATTTCAGGAAAGGTTTCGTTCTCTCTAGTCCTTAGTCCCTTCGGTAACTCCACAGTTTTACGTACGTCTGAGTTGCATACCCGAATACTTCGAGATTTACAATTTTTGTTAGGTATTAGCCAATCAAAGATGTTATAACATCTGCATTACGTGCGCTTTCTTGGAAGAGAGGACACGGATGAATTTATGCGTTGTTTTACAATGGATGAAAACCTTGACAGGAAAATGAGCATGTCAAAAATGTAAAATCTGCGACATGAACACCTTTTATGTTTTTGGTTAAAGAACGCAGTATTCCTTCGTATTTCAGATTGAAAAATTTCTATAGGTAGTTATATATTTGACTGTAAATGAGATTTAAATTAGTGGCAATGAACCAGTCGTCCAAGTCTGTTGTTCAGTGAGTAAAATTTGAACCCGTAGTAGCTGGTAAGGGCTCTTAGCGTAACTCAGACGCACCGCCGACTGCTTACAATAGAATGTTTACGAACAATAATATGCAGCTACGCAAGTGATTGTAAACGATCTTGGCACAACATTATTTAAACTAAAGGATTATCGGGATTATCGCCTATTCCTGCTTCGTTGGTTCTAAATCCACTTGACATCTATTGTTTTCTACCATTGACGATCCTGTTAATAACGGCATTTTATATTGAAATCATATCAAAACACGTCCAACTAAGTGTAAACAGTTTTCTTGTATCGGATTTTTTTAAAGTGTGACTTGTCCAGTCTGCTTCTGTCGTCATCGGGCGACATTTTTTAAATTAACACGTTTAATAGTTTTTATCACTTGACATTGCTCTTCTACGGCATAACTTAAGTTTCCTGACTTAGTGCTGTTAATAGGTGAACATGCTCTTTCGTACATTATATAAAACTAGCGTCAGTTATATGTCAGTCCGTCTACTTCATACTTCTCTAACCTACCACTTTCTTTTACCATTTCAGTTTCGATTTGATGCAGCTCAGTCCTTATGACGGCATATCTCCGTATCCGTGAGAACTAAAATAATATAATTTTCGAGGTTCAATGACTGGAATATTAGGAAATTGTCTGCGTAACGTATTGTTGTCAGCTTAGCCACCGGAGCAAAGTGACAATACTGCTTCACGTTGGACACAATTTGATTTGAAACACATGCTACAGTGGACTGAAAAGGTTTTGTAACAACAGCCACACTCAAGGCCATTAAAATGTAACCAACAGGAAGAAGATGCTGTGATAGGCAAATTATTAGCTTTTCAGAGCATTCACACAAGGTTGGCGCCGGTGGCGACACCTACAACGTACTGACGTGAGGAAAGTTTTCAGCCGATTTTTCATACACAAATAGCAGTTGACCGGCGTTGCCTAGTGAAACGTTGTTGTGATGCCTCGTGTAAGGAGGAGAAATGCGTTCCATCACGTTCCCGACTTTTATAAAGGTCGGATTGTAGCCTACCGCGATTGTGGTTTATCGTATAGCGACATTTCTGCTCGTGTTGGTCGCGATCCAATGACTGTTAGCAGAATATGGAATCGGTGGGTTCAGGAACGCCGTACGGAACGACGTACTGGATCTCAACGGCCTCGTATCACTAGCAGTCGAGATGACAGGCACCCGCATGGCTGTAATGGATCGTGAAGTCACGTCTCGAGTCAACAAATGGGGACGTTTGCAAGACAACAACCATCTGCACGAACAGGTCGACGACGTTTGAAGCAGTATGGAATATCAGCTCGGAGACCATTGCTGTGGTTACCCTTGACGCTGCATCACAGACAGGAGCGCCTGCGATGGTGTACCCAACGACGAACCTGCGCGCACAAATAGCAATTTCTTCGGATGAATCAAGGTTCTTTTTATAGCATCATGGTGGTCGCATCCGTGTTTGGCGACATCGCGGTGTACGCGCATTGGAAGCTTGTATTCGTCATCGCCATATTGGAGTATCACCCGGCATGATGGTATGGGATGCCATTGGTTACACGTCTCGGTCACCTCTTGTTGGCATCGACGGCACTTTGTACAGTGGCCGTTACATTTCAGATGTGTTACAACCGGTGGCTCCACCCTATTCGATCCCTGCGATACCCTACATTTCATCAGGGTAATGCACGATCGCATGTTGCAGGTCCTGTATGGGCCTTTCTGGATACGGAAAATGTTCGACTGCTGCCCTGGCCAGCACATTCTCCAGATCTCTCACCAATTGAAAAGGTTTCGTCAACGATGACAGAGCAACTGGCTCCTCACAATACGCTAGTCACTACTCCTGATGAACTGTGGTATCGTGTTGATACCTGTATCTGTACACGCCATCCAAGCTCTGTTTGACTCAATGCCCAGGTGTATTAAGGCCGTTATTACCGCCAGAGGTGGTTGTTTTAGGTATTGATTTCTCAGGATCTATGAACCCAAACTGCGTGAAAATGTAATCACATGTCAGTTCTAGTATAATATATTTGTCCAATGTATACCCGTTTATCATCTGCATTTCTTCTTGGTGTGGCAATTTTAATTGTCAGTATTGTACTTGACAGACTCAATTTATGCTTTTGGTGAATCCGATTTGTTACATTCTGATTCCACAGCATGAAAGATCGCTATGTAAACTATACAAAAGTGTATCTCACTCAATGTAGTGCACGGGTGGACTTAATACGATTTGGAATGATGCTCCTCACATGCTCGTTTTAAATAATGACGGTCCATGCTGATGATGTGCACATATAAATACAAAATAAGATATATGATTTATGCTTTCTAAATAGTCTCTCTCAGGGGCAGTTGATAAGATGCATATGGTGATAGATGCGTATCAAAATTACTTTTATTTCCTACACGCTTAGCCATCTGGAGATCCCACTTGGGCCGCGGTGGAGTAGCCGAGCAGTCTAAGACGCCTCGATGCGGAGCGCGCGGTTGCTCGCCGTCGGAGGTTCGAGTCCCCCCTGGGGCATGTGTGTGTATGTGTGTTGTCCTTAGGTTAGTTTACCTAGGTTTAAGTAGCTTGTAAGCTACGGACTGATGACCACGCAGTTTGGTCCGACAGATTTACAGACATTTGAACATGTTCGGTCCGATGTAGTCGGGCTCCATCATGTGAACATGTGTGTGATCCCACTTGGTGCACCTTCATATCTCACCAGGCCCTACATGTACCACAAATTTTGACGAATTCGGCGATGACGAGAAGGAGTGCTATCCTTGTGAGTCATATTTTGCTTCTATTATCGTGTACTTTCATACGCGTTAAGTTTTTGTTGTTTGTATAGCTTATGGGACTTAACTACGGGGTCATCAGTCCCTAAACTTACAAACTACTTACGAACTAACTAATACTAAGAACGGCACAAATATCCATGCCCGAGGGGGATTCGAACCCCTCACCGTAGTGGCTGTGCAGATCCTGACTGGAGTGCCTTAGTCCCCTCGGCCACCGCGGCCGGCGCGTTAAATTTGCGCCGTCCTTTCTGTAGCACTCTAATATGCGTGCCAACTTCCTGGACAGTCTCTGCAAAGTTAGAAATCGGTCGTGTGATGAATATAATAAATAACCGTGGCGGATTTTCATCAACTGGAGCACATCCAGACGTACAGAAACTAATAATGCATGATGCTTTGTCATCACCGGTAGGACAGTACTGGACTTCATTAGAGAGTGGTGTGGTTCCAAATTTGGATTACCGAGGCAGTGATAGGAGGCGACCGAGGGTCACTGGCCATATTCCTGTGCCATATCGGGCGACAGGTGGGCCTGGCACGTCGCGACACGTCTTGTGCCCCTCGCGGGCCCCTGGTGGGTCGGCAGGGCAAGAGGGCTTGCCTCGTCGCGCCGTGCCGCGAGGTGCCGTGTGAGCGGCGGCGCCGTTTCTGGGCCGGCCATCCGTCTTCGTTAGCAGCCGGAATGGCAGGAAGCCGAAGAAAGGCCCGCCAGCGCCCGCTCCTCCTGCGACCCAGCGCGCCCTGTAGACACAGCTGCCGGCAGCGGCTTAGGCGGCGCTCGCCATGGCTACCCAAACAGGTATCCCTCTTACGAGGAGAGGGTCTGACGTACGGGTCACCGATCTCGATTGAATTTTGCATGCACATTCTGTACTGAATATAAACAGACGCGTGTTTTGGCTTTTTGTTACACAATAGCTTTTGACACAATGAACGTGAAAGTTCATGAGGGAATATCCCGTTTTCAATGCTATACATCGGGAGATAAAATGAGCATTTTTACTAATATAAATGGGATCCAAAGATTATTACGTTCGACAAATTAACGTTTTTGTTCATACAATGTAAGCTTTCACGCTACGGCTCATAAGCCGTGATCGATTTGTAAAACTTTCCCCAAACGTTTCATCTTCGGCTGCGGAAGACATCTTCAGAGGTAGAGTGGCGAACTGCGATGAGAACTTTAAGGAGCGACGTATATATAGGCTATGCAGTTTTGCCTCCAGAATATTTAACCCAAGAAGACGCTATCCTCATATATTCATAGAGCTGCATGTCCTCGAATTTACTTTCCCCTTGCCTTCAGCCCTTCGCAGTAGCTGCCTATCAAATCAAGTTACCTAATGCTACGAGTCCAGCTCAGCCGCGGTCTAAAGCACCTCCCTGCGGAGCGCGCGGTTGTTCGCCGTGGAGGTTCGAGTCCTCCCTGGGACGGGCGCCGTGGCTCAGTGCGCCCGGCAGAGGGCTCAACGCCCTCTGTAATAAAAAAGCTGGGCCAACAACACACCGAACAAGAACGAACAAAAACGATCAGCGTCCGCAATGAAGAGGACCACCCATTGAACTAAAAAAAAAAGGGGGGGGGGCATGTGTGTGTGTGTGTGTGTGTGTGTGTGTGTGTGTGTGTGTGTTTGTCCGTAGGTTACTTTACCTAGGTTTAAGTAGTTTGTAACTTACGGACTGATGAGCACGCAGTTTGGTCCGATAGATTTACAGACATTTGAACTTTTTTTAGTCCAGCTCAATCTTAATCTTTGTAAATCTGTGGTACTTGACTACTGAGGTTATCAATCTCTAGGCTTACAAACTACTTGAACTTACCTAACGACTACACACACACACACACACACACACACACACACACACACACACACCAATGCTCGAGGGAGTGCTCGAACCTCCGACGGAGAGCTACCGCGTGCTCCGCAGCAAGACTCATTAGAGCGCTCGGCCATTCCACTGCGATCCAGTTTGTCAATAATCCAGAATGTTACGCCTGTAACTTCTGGAGAGGCTGGTGCCCCTCTTCAGGAACTATACATTTCTCTGGTCTCCCCACAGATACCCTTCCACTGTGGTTACACTACGATGCCGGCCGCGGTGGCCGAGGATACTGAGGCGCTTCAGTCACGGTCTGCACGGCCACTACGGTCGGGGGTTCGAATCCCCCCTCGGGCATGGATATTTGTGCCCTCCTAGTTCGTAAGTAGTTCATAAGTAGTTTGTAAGTTTAGGGACTGATGAACCCGTAGATAAGTCCCATAAGCTTCACAAACATTTGAACATTTGAACATTTACACTACGATACGGTTATCATTATCGTTGAAAGAGGAAGCCACCTCACCTCAGTAATGTCTGTGGTTCATGGGGTTAGTTGGAAAGTAAAAGAAACTATTCGAATCTGTTCTTCGTAGAGATTCAGATTTTCTCAGCTAATGGTGGGCCAAATACTGTGTCTATGTCAAATGTTCATATCACTTTCCCCATACCCTGTCTTCTTCACTGTCTAGACAGTTAGCTCTCACTGGTGCTAAGTGGTGGTCAGTTAACTTTGAGGACTGTAAAAGGCAGACGTACCCATCCCATTGTTCGTTTAAATGTGCCATCATAACGTGTTAGAAGCTTCAGACTCCGATGTTTTGAAATTTTGTATACTATACTTCACTTAGCAGCTCTAGTATCACCTTTCTTTCTCTGTCGTTTCATCAGTTAATTTTCTGCGTACTAGCAAAAAATAGTAAAAATTCTTTTGACATTATGCTTGTAAAGAAAATGAAGCCAATATCAGTACTTTAATGGGTATCGATCAAATAATGATTATCATCCATTTGTAGGACAACTAATAGAGCATCTAAAAGTGAAGAGGCACATTGTAAGATGGTCGCCTTTTACTTTACAGCAGCTATGTTGGTATCAGCAAGGAATAAGTAAGGTTTGAAATTATATGTGAAGTTTGTTGGATTTCGCTAAATTATAATTTTGGAATAATGGATAAAAAATTGGAATATTTGAGAGGCGTCATCTTCAAGACAAACATACAAGTTCTAACTGTAATATTTGTCATATCGTATTAAACTTCAGACGTTTACAGCCAATGAAAATGAAATATTTCTTGCCCCTGAAGACCGTGACCTGCAACACAATCAAGGATGGACCCCCACCGAAAAGAAGAGCGATTTTAAAAGGATAATACTAAATATTTTAGTAGATCTTGAAAAGAAGGAACGAAGAATATTACGAAAAATTCTAGCCCTATGGAAGAATGAATTTAGAGAATTGATTCTATGGTCAAATAAGGACCAGAATGAATTTTGTCGTAAAGTTACTGACGACATCAGGAGGGTACGAGTAAAATTCTACTGTCATCTAGAGAGAATGAATGAAAATCGACTATCAAAGAGTATTCTCACATTCTTTCAAAGCCGGCCACGGTGGCCAAGCGGTCGGCGGCGCGCCAGTCACGTTCTGCAAGGCCACTACGGTTGGGGTTCGAATCCCCCTCGGGCATGGGCATTTGTGCCGTCCTTAGTATTAGCTAGTTCATAAGTAGTTTGTAAGTTTAGGGACTGATGACCCCGTAGTTAAGTCCCATAGACTCTACAAATATTTTTTTTGAATTTACGTCACGGAGACAGCACGTATACGAGTTGTAGCGCGGCCTTTTAATATACGTGGCAGTGGCCGTAGCGTTGCAATGCGCATGCGCAGCTGAGGTTCAATTTCTCTTCTGAACACCATGGAGGCAGCATATGGGTTCTCCTGCGGCAGGGAGAGGCGAGGGGAAACACCGCTTTTAACACTGGTTGATACACCAGCATCTGGCTTCTCGAGCTCTGGCGATACACAAATGGTCCCGAAGAAAGACAATGGAGCTACTCTGCACCTCGCCTTGCGCATGGGCAAATCCTCATGAAAGAAACATCAGCCCTACATGTCCAACAAAAATGGATGGTTTTATGAACCAAGTGATAAATATTTGTTTTTGTCGTGTTGAAGATTAATCAAAAACACGTCATATTTGGTAAAATATCTTATAACTATAAATTAAAGACGCATCCACTGTAAAAGCCTTCAGAAGATCCTATAATGAATAAGAATGAATTCATTACTTACCACCTAGTAAGAATAGCCGTGTGGTTAAAGGCATCGCGCAGCAGAGACCGGAGCAAGTAATTTTTTCTTAACCCAATCATATTTTCAACAGATACGGGAACAAAAATTACTTTTGTATAGTTACTTGACACATATCTTTGGACGTTTTAGCGACGCTACTATCAAGATTATCTCGAAGAAGTGAACCCAGTGAATCTGAAGGGCCAACCGCCACTGCACACGTCTTTAATCTTGATGTTAAGTATCTGGATCTAGATGTGTTTATTTTAGGAGTCTAGCATTTGCATTACAATTATGTCTGTTCGGTGTACATTTATCGCGTCTGAACCACAAGACATAAAGAGCTAAAAATTTGTACAGTTACTAATGTCTATCCGGGAAAGGCTTTAGGCACGGTTTTATGGCGATCGGATAGCTATTTATCTATATATATTTATGTGAATGTCTGTTCGGTCTACGCTTATCACGTCCGAACGACAAGACGCAGAGACTAAATATTTGTACAGTTACTAATTTATTCCTGAGGAAGATTTGAGCACGGTTTTATAGCGATCTGATAAATATTTTTAATTTGAAGAATATAACGCGAAATGCGGAACAACATTACTCTTTGAAAATTATATTTACTCTTTGAAAATGGTTTTATTGGTTGCATTGTTGCTTGAGGGTTGATAATGATAAAAGGGTGGAGTATATTGGGACGGAAAGTTAACGGTGATTATAAAATTCTACGAGCGCGCGCGCGCGCGCGCGCGCGCGCGCGCGTGTGTGTGTGTGTGTGTGTGTGTGTGTGTGTGTGTGTGTGTGTGTGTTTGTGTGTGTGTTAATATTTCGCTCTGCAGCGAAAACTACAGAACGCAAACGATTTTTTTGTGTGTAATTGTTGTTCGAAGTCTCCCGTTGTACGCCATAGCAGTTCCATGATGATAGCTATAAGGGGGTACATATAGTAGTATAGTAGTTGAAAGTCGTAAAATTATTAAAAAAAATTCGGGCTGAAGGCCCGCAATGATGTTTGCGACTCTATAGAAAGGAGATTACATACAGCGAAACGTGATGCCACAGACCATATCTTTGGTATATGCGTGCTACAATGTCTTCAGCTCTTTCTCTGTAAGGATAAGCATACGAATATGGAAATATAAGAATAAATAAATAAAGCAATAAAAAAGAAATTTCTTTATCTATAATAATCAACCAACACGCGAGCCGAGCCGCTGGTTTAAGCTAGTATATATATATATATATATATATATATATATATATATATATATATATATATAATTTTTATCACTATATCACGTTCTAATGATGCAAGAGTACTGGCTGACAATGAGAAAATCAAATAACTATTGTCTCGTGTAAGAGTGGACAGTCATCGCTGAGATTCATATGAACGGACTCGTATTTTCAGATAAAAGAGTGCATATTAATTGTTACACAAGCTATTCCCTTTATTACAGAGCTGTGCAGTTAAACGGCCACGCGGGATGCGCGTGCTGTCGTCCGTGTGATTGGAGCGAGCGACTCGTTGATACGAAACAGAGTGACAAAGATTGGGCTTCATAGCATAAATGATGAACCTGTGGGGCAGTCAGTCGTATGATTGACACCAGTGGCTTCGGTGGGCTCGAAATGAATGAAGTTACGTTAATTCAGTGACTCGGGAAACAGCTCTGCGTGCCACACGTAATTAATAAATGGTAATCAAGTAGATATGACCACATCAGGGAAAATGACTGAAATTTCAAAATTACACAGTTAAACCAAACAAAGCACAATATGGTAACGCGTTTCAATGCTGTTGTTTCTGCATATGAAATTTGTTTCCCCGCAAAACCTCCCCATCCATCTCCTATGTATAAAACAGCTGCAGGCAGTAAATGCGAAAAAGTTTGAAATCGTACGTAAAGTTGGTTTCAAGTCACTGAGTGCTTCGAATATCAAATACTGTGTGAGCATAGTGTGGGGAAATTGCGCTCTATTTTTGAAAGAAGGTTTTTTTTTCACGCATCTTAGCATTTCTGTGGCGTATCTCTTGAACCATCTGCCTTACATATCTATCATGTGGAGACTGTCTGCTAAATTTGTTAATATTGAAGAAGTAATAAGTTCATAATGATAGACCGCGGTCTGTCGGGTAAAACTTACTTTTTTCAGAAGTTAGGACTCGATATTGCAAATAAACTTGTGCTTCTGCAAGAGTATGAAGTGAAAACTTAATTTACTAACAGATCAGTCAGTCCGTCTAATTTGTGTATTTCACTAAACGAATTGCATCTAATTACACTACAAATAAAATCTTTAGATACGAATGAATTTCATCATTCAAAAGATTCGATGAGTAGGTTCTTTGTATCGAGTTTTGGACGCATTAATAATAATATGGTTTGGAAAAGTACATTTCAACGATTTTCGTAAAAGTCACAGCAGATGTATGTGCGTTTAATTCCATTCTGTGTGATGGTTGATTCGTAAGTAATTGACAAACAATTTGCCACATCGCGTTTTCGTGGTTACACATCTAGACCAAGGTACTGAACACATTGCTGATGAAGGAGGTACAATAGCTACTCGTACAGCTGAACGTGACTTGTAATTTAACGTAAACTAAAACAAGAACGACTTTTTCTACATCAGGTTTTTTAGAACAAGTTCGTCCTGTTTCGGACATGTTTGGATGTAATCAACAACTCTCACACAGCCTTTGGTGAAGTTGCTGGAACACCGTATGGGAGGTGTGTCTACGTTGAGGCAATCTCTCTACGTACATTCCTTAAACTCGTTTTTCATTTTGAATTGCAGCACCATGCACTGAATGAATATCGCTTAGTTCATTCAGGCTGTATTACTCCATTTTGGAAAGTCTTGACTCAGTACGCAGGAAAGGAAATTTTTCACAGTATGGATGTTTACGAACTCTTTGGGACTAGGGAATGGAGGCAAACGACTTGCCAGTATTTACTCGGAAACTATAACCTGCCGCATTGTAGTGGACGAGCGCTCTAAGGCGCCTTGCCGCGGAGCGTGCGGTTAATCGCCGTCGGAGGTTCGAGTCTTCCCAAAGACATGGGTATGTGTTGTCCTTAGTTTAAGTAGTCTGTAAGCCTAGGAATTGATAACTGCTGTAGTTAAGTCCCATAGATTTACAAATCTTTGAACTATAACGTGGCAGTAGGCCGAGAAAGTAAACAAATGAGGACTATTCACGTACTAAGTGGTAAGTGAAATGATTTGTCTTCTTCAATAAAAAAAGAAGAATTCGTGTTGTTTTTAGGTGGCAGTCTACAGCCGGGATGTACTTCGACAAAAATCATTTTTGTGCCCAGAGCTGTAAAATACTTTTATTTGCTATGCCAGGCACTTAAATGTGATTTGCGGAATATCCCATGTAGATGCAGAAACCGGTCGCGCAAAATTGAATAAAGAATTTCTATACAAGTTTAAAATTGTAACACGTAACCTTTTATATATATATATATATATATATATATATATATATATATATATATATATATATATATATATATATATGCGGAGTACATGAGTCCTCATGACTCGAAATCTTCACTCTGATGTTTGGTCATTTAAAGGTAGTCCATGTTTTTTTTAGACGCTGTTGTTCCTAGCCACAACTAACGGACTATCAAACCAAGGAAAATGTAGGAACGCGGAACTTGCAAAACATTGCACTAGAAGCTACTTAATCAAGGTCGAAGCAACTGAACTCGCCGGGTAGGGTGGTGCATCAACGAAAACAAGTGTAGCACCGTTTTTGTAGGATGTGGAACTCAAGTTGCTTAATAAAAAGCGTTCCTTTTGGTATCCTCTATCTACCATATTTGTTTGTAACAAGAGATCGGATTCACACTATGGCAGGAAGTGCGACAAGTCCTTGTACTTTCTTCAAACTGACTATGCAGTAGGACACAATGTCTTAATTTAATTTTGGTGGTGACTATACAAAAAATTGTGCAAGGTATTTAGTTAATGATGCGATGGCTTATATTTTTTTTAGACATATAGTTTCTGAGTATAAAACAATGACGACAGTCTCTCGTATTATAGATTATAGATTGCTATAATACAAAGAGAATAGATAGATTACACAACAAAATTCAGAAGCAAACAATACAAAACCATATCATTCAAACACAACCAAACGACACACAATGACATACAACAACAAAACCACACACACAATAGGAAACACATTAAAAAGACATGGAATCAACATAGGATACAGAACAAACAACACAATACAAAACAAAATGACCCAAAAACCAGGCAACATTGACATATATAAGCAATCTGGCATCTATCAGTTAACATGCAACTGCAGCCAGGCTGTATATGTGGGAAAAACCTGCAGGAACTTCAGGACTAGATACACTGAGCATTTAAGAGCACTGAAAAGTAACAGTTCCCACTCAACCTTTGCAGATCATCTAATATCAGAAAATCACCACCTTACAAACATAGAGAAAGACCTAAAAGTTCTTAAGACCAGCAATAGCCTATACCATAGATTGACTATAGAAGAGAACTGTCACATACAAAACGCAATAGCACAAGGAAAAACTGTACTCAATGAATACACTTCACTCTGCAACAAAACACTATTTACCACAATAGAGGAGATGTACAAATAGTCTTCATACTAGTATTCTAATCACTCATTCCTATCACTAACTCTCTCTCCCTGCCAGACATACACATGTCCACATAAATCCTCCACTAACACACACCACAACCACCTCAGAAACATAATAAAAACCTAAATACCAACAAACACCTAATATTTTCGCAACACACACACACACACACACACACACACACACATACAGAAAAACACAACACACATATACAAAAAATAAATAAATAAATAAAAATAAATAAATAAATAAATAAAAAAACACACACACACATACAGGCAGATATATATGCATATACGAAATGTAAACAAGAAGAAAACGCATCCACAATACTGGTTCACCCCAACATTTCCTATCAACAGACGAATATAACACGACACTAACAGTAAACACTCGTATTTCACGCGCAACTCTTCAAAACAAAACACCCAGAGAACAAATGAACAGCTTTTAGCTGTATTCATACGCCGAATACTACCACTGGCGTAATGCATACCACGAACAAAACGTGTAAAACAAGTGATATCCACATTACAAAATTAACAGCAACAACCAGATTCTAAAGAGAAGGAAAAGAATCGTAAGTACTAACCAGAAATGACGCTTTTTTCTCGAACCGAAACTTAAAAAGTAAGTAACCTTAAACTGTTTGTTATGTTTGCAGATGACAAGCTTGTAAATAGTATCACCAAAACAACAAATAAGTAGGCTACTTAATGAGTGTAGCCTAATGTAAAAGGTTTGTAAAAAAAATGTGATACTCGTACATCTAGGCCTAATTTCACTAAACTGAAATAGTTATATCGTCTGATAATTCAAGCAAAATTAAAAACGAATGAACCTACAAAAACATTTTAGAAGTACCTGAAAAGACTATTGCACAGTAACTATAATTTTTCAGAACAAAAATAAACCACCCCACTGATGATAGCACAAAATGTGCTGAAACATATTTGGGAAAAATAATTAAAATCAGGTGTCTTGCATTCGGCGGAAAATCGTCACCAAAGATAATTAAAATCCGTAGCAAAAACACGATTCCTATTATTCATTTAATCGTCAGGAGTCAAACGTTTTTGATAGGGATTCAGATGTAAAAACAGTTTGGAGATATACTAACATGTAAGTTTTACTTGCAGAACTTTTCTCAAATGTTTGTAAATCTAAGGAAGTTAACTAGGTTGGTCATCAGTCCGTTGGCTTACAAACTAACTTAAAGTAACTTAAGCTAAGGACAACACAGACATCCATGTCCGAGGGAGGACTCGAACCTCCGACGGCGAGAAAACACGCGCTCCACAGCAAGGCGCCTTAGAACGCTCGGCCACTCCACCGCGGCAAAACTTTTCTATCGGCTTGACATCAATCAGTCCAGGGAAGCGAACTAATAAGTTATTCTGCGTGAGCAGATGAGGCTAAATCGCTTTTAAAAGGTTCCATGTAAACTGTAATTGTATTTTATTTTTAATCTGTTGTCTCTCTTGTCATTTTCGGATCTTTGATGATGGCAACAAAGTCTTGTTCCACAAGTTATGAATAAATGTTCAACAGAAAGACTCATATAATTAAAAAAAAAAGCGATGTTGGTTTAACTGCTCACGCAGAATTTGATTGTTCAGAATTTTTGTTTTATTTCCGCTTACACCGTGATATGCCGTCTGCACGGACATTTTTCCGATATTTATGCGTTCGGCCATTTCGCCGAATTTCATTTTGACTTTCAGCAGTACGTAATTCTTGAGGGAAAACAGAGCAAAATAATTTGAATACCTTTCGCCGGTATGAACCGAACAACATTTCAGGAAACGAATCTTTTAGAATTCACCGACAGTACTTGCTGTTGATAATGATAACGCCTACCTCACTCTTGCTTACAACGTTCTGTATCTGACATGTTTTCCTGGTACTGTTAGTTCTGAATTAACACACAGCATTGTGGGTTTGTGGGTAGTTTTACTGAAAGAAAAGTTCACCGAAATGCACGTTTTGCGCGGTTCCCCTGAATGCAGTGCGACAGCTTAACGACGCTATCCTGATCACTACTACGGCAAATCGCATCACAGCGCTTCAGAATTATACTTCGTTTTCTGCTCTAGTATTTTTAGCATTTTTCAGGCTTTTTCAGTATAATGAAATTACTTTTACAAGAAATTGGAATTTTGATAATAAGCCAAATAACATTCTTCATTAGGTTAATATTATGTAACAAATATGCAGAGACCACATATAATAGTACTTAAAAACTATCCCTGTGAGTTTGGGCTCATCTAAATAAGGTTTTATCTAATATACGTACATGCATCAGCACTGCTTTAGGAAGCATCTATCATGCGAAACCCAGCTTTCCCTTCTCTCTCATGACATCTTGCGTATTATAAATGAAGGGCAATAGGCCAACTGCATATTTCTCGAGTTTAGAAAGGCGTTTGACACGGTACCGCATTACAGTCTGCTAATGAAAGTTCGAGTTTAAGGAATAGCTGAGCAGATAAGTAATAGAGTCCCTATTGTCTTCGATGGCAAGTGTTCATCAGAGACTAGGGTACCCTCAGGAGTGCCCCAGGAAAGTGTGATAAGGCCGCTAGAATTTTATACCTTTATAAATGATTTGACGGACTGAATGAGTTGTAGTCTGCGGCTGTTTGCTGATGATTTTGCGGTGTACGAGAGGGTGACGTCATTGAATGACTGTAATAGGATGCACGATGACTTGGACCAAATTTCTAGGTGGTGTGAGGAATGGCAACTAGCGCTAGCGTAGACAAATTTAAGGTGATGCAGCTGAGTAGGAGAAACAATCCCGTAATGTTCGAGTACTCCATTAGTAGTGTGCTGCTTGACAGAGTTACGTCAGTTAAACATGTAGACGTAACGCTGCACAGCGATATGAAGTGGAACGAGCATATAACGACAGTCGTGGAGAAGGCAAATGGTCGACTTCGCTTCATTGGGAGAATTTTGGGAAGGTGTGATTCCTTTGTAAATGAGACGCTTGTACGACCCCGTCTTGAGTACTGCTCAAGTGTTTGGGAGCCCCACCAGATCGGTTTAAAGGAAGACATAGAGGCAGAGGCGGGCGGCAATGTTTTGTAGATTCGATCAATGCGCGAGTGTTACCGAAATGCTTCGGGAACTCAAGTGAGTGTCGCTGGTCGGGAGTAGCCCCCCCCCTTTTTTTTTTCTTCGAGAAATACTGTTGAAGGTATTTAGAGAGCCGTAGTTTGAGGCGGACGATTCCACTGTCGTCAACCTTCATTTTGCGTAAAGATCACAACGATAAGATTAGAGAAATTATGGCTCGTACGAATGCACACAAGTATTCGTTTTTTCCTCGTTCCATATCAGAGTGGACCAGGAAGACAAATAACTGTACCCTGCGCCGCGCACCTTTCGTTGGATTGCGGAATATGTATGTAGATGAAGATAATGTATTCACAGGTATTATTTCTGTATGATCGAGTGGATATCAAAATCAGCGCCTGCATTACCGCCCTAAGATGCTACTCCACGGGCTAATATATGGTTTCTTCAGCATGGATCGACACGTGGTACCTCAGTACTTCTTAAGCTATTGATCTGTAAATGTAATCAATTCATGTTCTCCATATACACGCTTACAACAATAAATCTTGAGTGGATTTGGAAACTGTAAGCAGGTATACTAGTTTATTTCCGGCAATGTATGATTTCAGTCTTCGAGACTTTCATATTTACACCTAGGTTCAGCATGCAATTACTGAAATCGATTTCCTGCAATAAATGATTTAAAAACTTTTACGGGCGGCGCTGTTGCTCTGGTTGTATACAATACTTGTATAGTGGACGTAGTGCACACTGTTCCCAATAGAATTTAATTGCGTAAAATATTTCGAACTCCACATCGGTTTTTCATTCGAGATTCCGCCAACATTACGGATCCGAATACAGCCGATTTCATCCTTCCGCGGCTAATGTTTTCAGATCAGCGTAATTGGGGCGTAGTTCCGCCGGCTTCCGCCAGGAGGCAGCGCCGCTGCCGCTGCGGTGATGGACTGCCGGCTGGTTTTCTGCCAGCCTGTCCGCCCGGCCGTCATAAATAAAAAGCGAACATCAATTAGCCGGCGCAGCCACCTGCTGAAACAAATGAGCAACGCCCACCGCCGGCAGGCGCCCAGCGGCAAGTGGCAGCGGCCGCTGTGGATCGCTCTGTTCTTCAGTGATCGAAACACGAGCTGTCCGCGTAATGGACCAAATTTGTCACTCGGTCTAGGGGCCATTTCCGGTAAAGTTTTTGTTCTTAACGGAACAAATGGATGAAAATAACGCTGTAGTAATAGGACTGTCTACCAAACACTGTTATTATAAAGTTGGAATGTAACGTGACTTCGGCCTCAAAATTTCCTTTCAGGACACGGAATATCCTCCCGAACAAGGGCGCCGACCTCGTAGGTGCTCCCGGGGCTAGTACACCCCCCCCCCAAGAATTTTTTGGGGGTGCTGAGTACCCACATAAAATTGAGGTGGAAAATAAAATTGCATAAATTTCAAAAAAATCGGGAAAAATCAAAACCTACCTTATGGCTCAAGAGGCAATGCAAAACGTGACCATAGCGAGAGACGGTATTTCATACGCGAAAGAAATGATCTGAAGAACGTCGGTCCTTTTGACTTTTCAGGTGAACGTATTTATGAACATTCGAATGTTCAAATGTTTGTATAGCTTATGGGACTTAACTACGGGGTCATCAGTCCCTAAACTTACAAACTACTTACGAATTAACTAATATTAAGGACGGCACAAATATCCATGCCAGAGGGGGGATTCGAACCGCCGACCGTAGTGTCCGTGCAGACCGTGACTGGAGCGCCTCAGTCCCCTCGGCCACCGCTGCCGGCATGTAAAATTATAGATTCAGTTCAAATTTGTAATGCTTGTCTCTCAGGCTTAAAAAAAAACCTTGGACAGTATTAATACTGTCAGAGAAGTCATGAACTTATCTCGAAGTGATAAAAGATTCGGTGAAGAATACAGCTCTTGCTCGGAACTGACCAAAAAAATTTGATGTCGGACTCCAAAATCTCAAACTATTTCAAAGATTTCTTTAAACCTGGGTGACGCTTTTGTCAGAAAGAATAGCTTCGCACAAAAAGTGTTAGATTAGTGTACAGTGAAAAATTATTTCACTGGTCGTGTAGAAGTTTTGGGGTGTTACTTATATCGAAATATCCATTTCGGCCAATTAGATAGCTTTATAGTAGTGTCCTAATGCATCCATGCTTTCCTTTTCTTCCTCCTCCTTCTTCCTTTTATCTTTAAAAGGCCAGGCAACTGCCTATTTACTTTTTATCAAGTATTGCTCATTCATAAATGCATGAACATGATTTTCAGGAGGGTTGGTTTCGAACATTTGTGAACCGTGATATAGAACACCCACACTGATTTTCAAAAGTCGGCGCCTCTGCTCCCGAAAATTATCGGGAGAGGTGGCGTAGTGGAAACACACTGGACTCGCTTTCGGGAGGACGGCGGTTCAAATCTCTGACTATCCTGATTTAGATTTTCCGCTATTTCCTTAAATCACTCCAGGCAAATGCCGAGATGGTTCATTTCATTACATAGCTGAAGAAGGTCAGGTCATGTCAGACAAGACGGTGACGCTACAGGGCAATGTTCAGTGTGTTCTGTGGATTGCTACATTTCAAAAAGTGACAAGAGTTCAGCGTGAATATCGTCATGTGTATAATGACGTCTCACCTCATATAAATGCAAGAGGTGGACAAAATAACATATAGTACACATTTCTACATCTTGTTGCAAGTTGGCACCACTGATATCCTAAGCTTCAGCTGTCAAACAGTTACATCGGTACCAGACGTTGTATATCGACAGAATACCAACCAAAATTCCGACTTAATTCGTGCTATTGTTGTCGTCCAGGAGAACGTGCGTTGACTATAACTAACACTTGACCTGTGAAGAAAAAGAAAAGGATAACTGGGACGGGTTAAAGGGTCGAGCTCCTGTGGACAAATTAGTAGATCAAATGTTCAAATGTTTGTAAATCTACGGGACTGAACTGCTTGGTTATTAGTCCCTAGCTTACAAATTACTTAAACTAACTTAAGGTCAACACATATACTCATGCCAAGGAGTGGTAGGCGAATTGGAACCCCCGACGGCGAAATGCCGCGCTAACCGCAGCACGGCGCCTCAGTGCGCACTGCTAATCCGTCGCGGCTTTAGTAGAGCGTTAACTTGTTTTATCGAGGGTCATGGGTTCAAGTCTAGCTCATAGCACTTTTTCTTTACAGCAGTACATTGGCAATTGTTATAAGAACCAACGTATTCCTAACAAGTAAAAGGACTGTTCGTATTTCATAGCCCTGTGTTTTCGCCAGTTTGCTTTGGGCAGTAACAAACCTCTAGAGTATATACATAGTTTCAGAGAATAAACAGATGCAACTGGAACACAAAAATAAATAATTGCTGGAATATTAATAACAACGATAATAACAAACGACTGCTATATTGACAGCAATTACACATGTCAGGAACATACTGATGTATGTAGGTGGAGAACATTTTCAAACGTAATAATGAAAAAGCGTTGGTATCACCAAGGCTTGAACACAAGACCTTTTAAACGAGAACGTCCCCCACGCACTCTCACTGATACCATTTTCCTGTACTCCGAAGGATACGTGTTACATATTACTTCCAGCGTACGCACGTTCTCGTGGAGGGCAGCACATATTACGAATTGCATCGCAGTTTTGATTGGTACTGTATCGATAAACAACGTTTGGTACCGATCTGACTGACGTCTGAAGGTTTGGGTGTGAGCACGCTGAGACGCGACTGAAGTGCACAGTTGACGTACCAAGCGTTGGACGTTACCTGAACATATATTACACGTTTGGTACTGCAACGGTCAACACATATGATCGGCTAAATACTTGGACTCTCGGACACCCTGCGAAACCTAATGCACGACCGCATGTTGCAGATCCTGTATGGACTTTCTGGATACGTAAAAGTTCGACTGATGACCTAACCAGCACATTCTACAGATCTCTCACCAATTGAAAACGTCTAGCCGTTGGTGGCCGAGCAACTGTCTCGTCGCAATACGCCAGTCACTACTCTCGATGAACTGTGGTATCATGTTGAAGCTGCATGGGCATCAGTATCTGTACACGCCATTCAAGCTCTGTTTGACTCAATGCCTAGGCGTATCAAGGCCGATATTATGGCCAGAGGTGATTGTTCTGGGTACTGATATCTCAGGACCTATGCACCCAAATTGCGTGAAAATGTAATCACGTGTCAGTTCTAGTATATTTGTCCAATGATTACTCGTTTATCATCTGCATTTCTTCTTGGTACAGCAATTTTAATGGCCATTAGTGTACGTTAAAACGCGATATAGAGTGTTAGGGAGTTGGGGTGGAAATTATTGAAAGAAAGGCATTATTTGTCGTGTCGAGCTCTATTTGTGAAATTTCTTTCACCAACTTTCTCTTCAGAATGCAAACATATTTTGTTAGCACCCATCTACATAGGGAGACATGATCATCATAATAAAATAAGAGAAATAAAATCGATATCAGAAAGATTTCTGTGTTCCTGTTTCACGCGAGCTATTAGAGAATGGAAGTACAGAGATTATAAAAGTGGTTCGGTGAACCCTTTAACATGCACTTCAATGTGACTTGCAGAGTATCAATGTAAATGTAGAGCCACTCACATATCAGGGAACCTATTCCGTATGCTGTCACTTTCGTTAGCATCTGCAGTGCGGCACCGTCTCAAACGCTTTTCGGAGACCAAGAAATACGCAGTCTGTTACCTTTCACCCATAGCTCGCAAAAGGCGAGAAAAAGGCAATCTAGGTTAGAAATGTGCGATGCTTTCTAACGATTAGCTAATGCATGGGCGAAGTTTCTCCGTCTTAAGTAAATTTATTATAATTCCAACTAAGAATATGATAAAGAATTATGCAGTAAACTTATGTTACTGAGTCCGTTATCATGCTGGACTGTTCTTTTACCTTTCTTACAAACAGGAGTCCATTGAACTTTTCTCCCAATTGCTCCGGACTTCGTCACTGCAGATTAATCTAATCTGCTTGCGAAGTCATTATTTTTTTAAAGTAAATGTTTTAAAAAACCTAACGTGTTGAGAGAGGCCAGAGGCAATTTTCGGCGAGGCCGGGACAATTTTCCGGCGGAAGCAGCTGGTGACGAGCGCTGGCGCGGCGCGGCGCGTCGCGGCACGGTGCGTTACGCCATCGTCAGTCTGGTCGCGTGCGCGGGTATTGTTCCGATCACCTTGGGCACACGGCCGCTTCCCGCTGCCCGCTGGCCGTGGAGACACACTGGTGGCGAGGCATCGCCACTGCCGCCGCCCGCCTAGCCTCACAGCTGTCCTCACCGTGGCCTCGCTGAATTCATTTCCACTCAGAGTATGCCCTGCAACTTGCCCACCTTCTATTCTCCATCTAATATACGAGGGGTGTTCAAATGAAATACTACGAAACGACACTGTGGCTACAATTGATTATATTCAAAACTAGTCACCAGAAGTCTGACCACACTATTCCACTTTTTAACGGATTCCCTGTTCCCAGGATCCCTGCGTCTGGATCTAAAATAAAAAAAAAGTAATAATAATAATAAAATAAAAAGGAGGAAAAGATGGGGGAATGCCTTTAACGTTCGAGAAAGTTAATTATTTGAATACGAAGTTTTCGACTTTTCCCCTTTTTTTCACCCTCCGTCCTGTTAACAAGACACATCATACCAATGTGATAGAAAAATGCACTGCACATAAGGGGCCGTATTGCTTCCTACCTCGTCAGGGTATGAAGAGAGTTTCTGTTGACTAACCTGGTATCTTCTTTCGCTGTTGTTGTGCCCTGCGCAGAAGCTGCACTCAGGTCTACATCCGTAGTTTCTTCAGGTGAGGCTAAAATCTTTGTCATAAGTGGTTTCAGTCCATGCAATTGTGTCGCCGATTGAGCTGCGCATGCGCAGAGATGTTAAGCAAATACGCGTATTCACAGGCTTGCAGATTACATGTTTAACATTTTGTCACTGATACCTATTATAAACGTATTTCCGTGAAGGCGCTGCAAGAGAGTAATGCTCTGTGCTAGAGTTGACCGATATTTATCGCTGGTAGATAGACATTGGTGTTGGGATCAATTTTTAAAAATATTTTTAGACTGATACTATTACCACGAGTGACGGAAATATTCTTAATCACAATTCATAATATCTAGAACAGCAGTCAATTTTGTTGACTGCCGGGCTTTTACTAGTAGTAGTATAACGTCGCTAGGCTTTGATTTTAAAACGAAGTATGTCACACGAAAGTTCGGGATGCCAGTGGCTTTTCTTTTTTTATTTATTTATTTTATAATTCACTTTTCCTTTAAAGTGAGTCAACTGTATACTTCACAAACAAGATGAAACATTTTTACGCGAAACACGCACATGATTTACATAGACTTTTAGATGTTAACTAAAAACAATGTTCAAATGTATGTACATTTATCGGGCTCATCTGCATGGTCATTAGTCCGTAGCTTACAAACTACTTAAGCGAAGGTAAACTAATTTAAGGACAACACAAATGTTCAAATGTTTGTTAAGCTTATGGGACTTAACTACGGGGTCATCAGTCCCTAAACTTACAAACTACTTATGAACTACTTACGAACTAGGACGGCACAAATATCCATGCCCGAGGGGGGATTCGAACCCCCGACCGTAGTGGCCGTGCTGACCGTGACTGGAGCGCCTCAGTCACCTCGGCTAAGGACAACACCAACAGCCATGCCCGAGGAGGGGACTCGAATCCTCGACGATAATCGGTCGCGCGCACCGCAGCGCGGCGCCCCAGTACGCACGGCTAATCCACCGCGGCCAGATGTTAACTGTCTCAGGCCTCTCGCTCGACTCTAAGATGTTTACAGTGCGAGTTGCTTAGCTCAACTGACTTACGTTGGTTGTTAACTGTATGACTGCGACAGGAGTAACACTCCGTGCCCGCGGCTGTATTTTGGCGACAACGGAACATTCTAGAGTGTTACGCCTGTCATCTTTCTATTAAACTAGCATTTAAATAACTTTTTAAATAACAGAAACATAGCTTAATAGAACATAACTACACTGACTAAACAAACATACTTAAATTAAAAGCCGTATATTAAATAATAATAAAAATGCTGGAGGGTTTTGGCGGACTGATAGTACTTGCAAGAGCCAATCAGATTTTAGAAGGAAATATGAGCGGACTTTTCTCACAGGATACTTGTTCATCGGACCATATGCTCTGTATTTTTACTCATGCTACATATTACGGAATGCTCTTATCAGTAAAGAGATCTTACAGAGTAGAAGTATGAAATAGCAAGTAAAAGCCTACAGATCAGCCGCTTCACACAGTCCTCTACTCTTTCAGTTCGTCGTCCGAGTTAAAGCACTTCCCTTTAAGATGTTTTTATAGCTGACCAAACAGACGGAAGTCATAGAGCGACATGTCCGGGCTGTTTCCACTTGGACGTGGCCAGTACACTTCATGTGACCCTGGAGACGTGTGAACGCGCTTTATCATGCAGCAGAATCACTCCCTCCGTGAGCAGCCCAGGCCGTTTGCTCTTGATGGACTTGCGTAGGGTACGGACTGTCTTACAGTACACGTCACTGTTAATAGTTTTCCGCGCTCGAGGAATTCGATGAGTATCGCACCTCGGACGCAGAAAAAGACGGCGAGCATCACCTCGCCTGCTGAGGCAGCAGCCTAGAAATTTTTTGAGGGGAAGATAACGATTCACGCTTTCGCGCTTACTAAATGAGCTCGTAACGAAGCGTGCTGCTATACGTTCTGCTCTGTGTCTTCTATTAACCCTACCTGGTACGGATCTCACATTGATAAACAATACACAAGCAACGACCGAACGAGAGTTTTGTAACCCACTTTCCCCTTACCTGTGCTCCCAGATATTTTAGGGAAGTGATGCTAGGTGACAAAGCTGGACCTCACCATGGACGTAGGGAACGATGTAGCCTATTACGTATAGTTTGAGTCGAAACACAACGTCTTATGGCTCCACGAAACTCATTATTCAGTTTGAATGCGTTCCTCTCAAGATTCCTCTAGGCTGAAATCAGAGGTCATCAGTTGCTGTGGTAATCTGTGGACGGCCGAGCGAGGCGAGTCATCGACAGTTCCTGAATCTCTGTACTTCCGCCATGTCAGAACAACATCGCTTTGGTAAACCGCGAGACGTATAGAAACTTTCCTTTATGAGTGTCCCTCCCGATACAAAGTAACTCGATCAAATTTCGGAATTGACCTTCTGGGCACATCAGAACTACAGTGTACTTCCTTGCTGGTGTTACGACGAACTGATCGGCCGTCTTACCCACTCCATCGCATTGGCAGTGCTCATGAGTGACATCTATGGAAATATGAGGAAAAGGTTCGCGATGGAATATACCCATTCAATGTCAGCGTTCAGGAGACCTTGGAAGCAACGTGATGTGTGTATTGATCCCTTTTTAAACGATGAACGAAGGAGAACAGGATTGATAATAGTCAACTGAAGCGCTCCTAGCGTACTAGTCCTGAACTATAAACTCATGCAAGATCTTGTGGCAATGAATTTAGACGATAAACGTAATCAGATAGTAAACCATGCAGTTAACGCTACTAGCGAATGTTATATGAGTCTAGTTTGTTGTTGTTTTTCTGGGATGTAAACCAATGGTACATCATCTGAATACGAAAGGTCAATTCAGATTGTCCGTTACGTCAATGTCACGTCACAGTACCGTTACTCATCTAGTTGTATCTACACTGTCCGTCACGTTTATCCTCAATACCCGATATTGAAAGTGACCGTATTATTTGCGATCTGTTATGTAAAGTCATAGTTTCGTAATGGAATTGAGGAATGAACAACGCTAAATGCTACTGACGGCCAAAGAAAACTTTACAATGTGTTTTTGGTCAGTTTAGTGTGGCAAAGTGCTGAAAAAAAAATCGCATCAAACAATATTTAAATATTTATAAGATTATAAATAGAGCTTATTTACATCATCCACTGCGATTTGCCCGCTGGCATTGTTAATACCGTCGTGCACAACTGAATTTTTGTCCTTCATTTGGACTGACTTTTTCATTTAAAATGTTATTCATTGACAATTGCGTCATCAAATTACAATCTTATTCAAATAAACAATTAGCTTTAGTCTTTTCTGTCACAAAATTGCAAAACATAAACCAATGCACATATACGACCTCGTTTTTGGGAGGACAAATTAAATGAGGAAAATATTTAAGTCATCATGAAACATTTGAAATTTACCGCTAAACAAAAGCATAATAATAAAATAGAGATTAAAAGACTGATTTGCGTGGGAACCGTGTAATCATCGACTACAACATGAAACTCGCGTGACGAAAATAGCATGACGATGTTAGCAGACGACCGTTCCATCAAAACATTCATCTTAAGAAATTTTAACGTGTTGTTGACGTGAGGTGACGATCCGGTGACGGACAGTGTGAATTCCGCCATTAGAAATACATCATGGAATACATTGTGATCATAAACTTTTACAAAACGCAAATTATACGTAAATAGGAAGGAAAATGGCGGACTAACTGGAGCGATGACTGTAGCAGACAGCTAATAGCTCGCGCAAGCACACTGAACCCACTAGTACCGTATTTAGGACTGGCCTTATTTCTTTATCGCTACGATTATCGCGCGTCGATACTAGCGCGATCATAAGAGTGAAGCCGTTCAAACGTCAGACGGCCGCCATTACAAGTTCGTTCATCATTTAAAACCGGCTTTACGTTCATTAAACGACGGTGTGGAAATGTATTGGACACCTTCCGCATTGAAGGAAGGTATGAGATTTTCCGGTTTAATTCGTCACATATTACTGTCGTTTCTAACCCTAGAACGGTCGGTCGAAGTATAGTTTCGGGAACGGTCGAGCTGGGTCTATGGGACCCAAAAATTAAACCACTTGTAACAAGTTCAAATGTTTGTATAGTCTATGGGACTTAACTACGGGGTCATCAGTCCCTAAACTTACAAACTACTTATGAACTACTTACGAACTAGGACGGCACAAATATCCATGCCCGAGGGGGGATTCGAACCCCCGACCGTAGTGGCCGTGCAGACCGTGAATGGAGCGCCTCAGTTCCCTCGGCCACCGCGGCCGGCTTGTAACAAGTGCCAAACAGTGTACTTACTTCAAATGACGAGTTTTTATTTTGTTTAGGTCCCATTAAATGCAATAGGGACATTACACCTTTCTGAATTTTACAACAATTACTGTACGAAAGTATAAAACATACTTCTTTGTAGTAATAAATGTATGTACACTGGAAATACAAGTAAATTGGATTAAAATACAGCCGGCCGCGGTGGCCGAGGAGACTGAGGCGCTCCAGTCACGGTCTGCACGGCCACTACGGTCGGGGATTCGAATCCCCCCCTCGGGCATGGATATTTGTGCCGTCTTTAGTATAAGGTAGTTGATAAGTAGTTTGTAAGTTTAGGGACTGATGACCCCGTAGTTAAGTCCCATAAGCTTAACAAACATTTGAACATTTGAATTTGATTAAAATACAAAATAAGTAATTTTTAGAACTGAGACGCAAACGTTTTTAATTTTTGTGTTATAAATAGAAATTGTAAATATATTGAATAGTTTGGGTGAAATCGTCCTCTAAAATCACCACTTTTCGAAAAAGGCGCTTCAAAACATTTCTGCATGCGCCGAGATGTATTTAGTTTTGCTGTCCTTGCACTTATAGCACCTTTTCTTTCCTCCCCATTTCATTTTTTCTGTCCACTGTTTATTTCGAAGTTTGGTCCGTGTCAGAATCGTTAATTTCACTCTCATCATAGTATACAATTTTGCCAATTTCACAATATGAAAGTTTTTTTTCTCGCCATTTTATATTTTAAACAACTGCCAATGATTATGAGGCGTTACGACATTACACATAGTTCACAAAGTAACTTGAAATTGAATGAAAAACCAAATATAATCAGCTAGTTTTGGTAGAAATTAGTAACGTAAACAGTCGGTTTGTGTCTGACAGACCCGCGCGGTTTTTTGGCCTGCGAAACAACGACTAATCAATGAAAAACCTGATTTATAATGTAAACGCTTTCTCTAGAATATCTGAGGAAGCTATCAGAGCGCTCGAGGCAAATTTGCGACTGTAAGCACATAAATTCATTGAAACAGAAACTAGTGGGTCTCACAGACTCAGCCTGACCGTTCTAGGGTTAATTTAACGTCAAGCGGTGTGAATGAAGTGCGTTACAGACGGCAGTGCGTCCGTCATCTTTCAGTTGGCAGTTTTACGGCGAGCGGCGTCGGCGGGTGGTTTCACTGGGAGCGAGATCGCCAGAGGAGCGCAATTAGCGATGGCGGCCGCATTCCGCGCAGGGTAGCAAGTGGCACACGTCCGCAGGTGCCGGAGCCACGGCGGAAGCCGGCCACTGTGGGGGCGTGGCCGCAGCTGTCCGGCCTTCAACACTGTCTCTCATTTCTGTTTTAGATCCCACGGATTTTTGTTATTCTTCGCCACTATCAATACTGATCTGGTGATTGCGGCGGCGGATTAGCCGCGAGTACTGGAGCGCCGCGTTGCGGTACGCGCGGCCGTCCGCCGTCGGGGGTTCGATTCCCCCATCGGCTATGGGTGTTTGTGTTGTCCTTACTTTAGTTTACATTAGGTTAAGTTGTTTGTAAGCTGGGGACTAATAACCAAGTTGTTGACTCCCATAGATTTACAAACATTTGAACATTTTGATCTGTAGATTGTCCGCGAATTACATCTACATCTACATGGGATACTCTGTAAAGCACATTTTAGTGCCTGGCAGAGGATTCATCGAACCACCGTTATACTATTTACCTCCCATTCCATTCTAGAATAGCGCGCGGGAAGAAAGATCAACTGGATCCCTCCGTTCTCGGATTTCTCGTATTTTATTCTGATGATCATTTCTACCTATGTAAGTGGGAGTCAACAATATATTTTCGCGTTAGGAGGAGAATGTTGGCGATTCGAGTTTCGTAAGTATCCCACGCCGCAGCGATAAGCGTCGATGTTGCAATGATTCCCATCCCAGATCCTGTATTATTTCCGTAACGCTGACTCCCCTGTATCGTGACAATACGAAACGAGCTGCCCTTCTTTGGACTCTTTCGATGTCTTCCGTCAAACCCACCTGATAAGGATCCCACACTGGGCAGCGATACTCCAAAAAAGCACGGACAGCCGACCGCGGTGGCCGAGGAGACTGAGGCGCTCCAGTCACGGTCTGCACGGCCACTACAGTCGGGGGTTCGAATCCCCCTTCGGGCATGGATATTTGTGCCGTCTTTAGTATAAGGTAGTTGATAAGTAGTTTGTAAGTTTAGGGACTGATAACGTCGTAGTTAAGTCCCATAAGCTTAACAAACATTTGAACATTTTTTTTTGAAGAACGAACAAGCGTAGTGTATGCAGTTTCTTTTCTAGTTCTGTCGCATCTTTTAAGGGTTCTGCCAATAAAACTGTATCTGTTTCGCCTTTCCCACGACACTATATACGTGTTCTCTCCAATTTAAGTTAGAAGTAATTGTAATTCCTAGGTATGTTGAGGAGTTTACGACCTTTAAATTTGATTTATATATCTTGGAAACAAAATTTAACGGATTTCTTTTCGTACGCATGTGGAGGACTTCACACTTCTCATTATTTAGAGTAAATTGCCAATTTCTACACCATAGTGATATCTTATTCAGATCGTTCTGCAGTTGGTTTTGATCTTCAGATGATTTTACTAGACGGTAACTGACGGAGTCAGCTGCAAACAATCTAAGAGAGCTACTTAGATTTTCCCCTAAATTGTTTATGTAAATAAGGAATAGCAGAAGACCAATAACACTACCCTGTGGAACGCCAGATATCACCTTTGTTTTTGTCGATGCCTTACCGTCGATTACTACGAACTGCATCCTCTCTGACAGGAAATTCCCCTATATCAGTCGCAAATTTATTCCGAATCGATACAAGACTTAAGACATGTGATTATCTGAAGAAAGATTATGGTTTAACATACACTCTGTAGCCTGGGCATGTGTTGAAAGTAACTATAACTGTAATCTCTCCTAAAAATGTTCAAATGTTTGTAGAGCTTATGGGTCTTAACTACGGGGTCATCAGTCCCTAAACTTAGAAACAACTTATAAACTAGCTAAGACTACGGACGGCACAAATATCCATGCCTAAGGGTGGATACGAACCCCCGACCGTAGTGGCCGTGCAGACCGTGACTGGAGCACCTCAGTCCCCTTTTTTTTTTTTTTTTTTTTTTTTTTTTTTTTTTTGTTCTATGGGTAGTTCTCTTTGTTGCGGTCGTTGATCGTTTTTGTTCGTTCTTGTTCGGTGTGTTGTTGGCTCAGCTTTTTTATTACAGAGGACGTTGAGCCCTCTGACCGGGCGCGCTGAGCCACGGCGCCCGGCTCCCCTCGGCCACCGCGGCCGGCTAATTTCCCCTCTTAATCCTTCAAGGACTGGGCTGCGTCTGTGAGTCCACACCAGCTTTTGTTTCACTAGATTTATATCATTATCCAAATACAATAACACGAAACTGACGGTACAGATTAATAATATTAAACGTACAAGAAGGACAATGAAACGTACATATTTCGAAGGTGGTTTGTCAGAGATGTAGACATGTAGGGAATATAAAAAGTATGTAGCCGTTAAGAGTGGTAAAAAGGAACAGAAATTTTAGGATGATATTCCAAACTCTCCATATGTTTTGCCACTATATTATGACTCGTGGTAGGTGACATATTGGTACAGTTAAAATTAGCTTAGTCAGCGCTTGGAGTTCCAATCTTCATGTCCCGGGTTCGATTCCACCTGCCCCTCATTTTTTAATTCTTCCTAATGTTCAATTTCTTACTTTTAAATATAGTTTTTAAATATTATTAAACACTTTAGTTTATGAAGGAAGTTTTTATATATTCAGATTCATTACAATACTTTCTATTAATGTGTTTGAAGAGCAATTGTTTTTAATAATAGATTCCAACTGTTTCTGTTGATTTTCCATAAGAACAGAGTGTTATTAAAAAATGGTAACCCAAGAAGGATTTTCTAATAGTGAAGTGAGTTTTGGAAACATCGCAAGTACAAATTTGAATGAAGACTTAACCCTTGAGCGGGCGTACTGGGGTATTGAGAGTACCCCAAACTAATTATAAACTAACTTATACTAAAGACAACACAAACATCCATGCCCGACGGAGGATTCGTACCTCCGACGGGGAACAGCTTCGCGCATAGGAGCATAGGGCCTCAATGCTTTTGGCCGCTCCTTCGCCGCCAGAACTAATTACTTCTACAAAGTTTGCAAGATTTATATTTTTATTTCAATCAATTTACTTGTATTTCCAGTATGCTTACTTTTATTACTACAAAGAAGTATGTAGTCTTCAAAACTGAAAAGCCAAGCTCACAAAATACTTATTTATCATATGACGACCGGTTTTAGTGGGCTATGCCACCATTATCTGGCCAATCAGATTTTATAAGTTAGTCATCTTGATTAAAATGGAGATTAAATAGCACATGCAACACAGATCTTAGTCTAAATACATAATATAATTCTGTATAAAAATACATACGTCAAAACATCAACAACTTGTAAGAGAATGATTAGCTGTTGATATATTCACTCGTGTGTTTTTATATTTAGACTGAGCCCTATGTTGTACGTGCTATTTGATCTCCATTTTTAACTAAGATGACCAACTTGTAAATTTGATATGACCAGATAATGGTGCATAGCCCACTGATATCGGTCGTTTTGCGATCTTAGCTTTTCACCTTTTCATTATTAATCTATAAGCTTGCCTTCACAAACCTGCCTTGTCAGGTAATGTCAAAGAAGTATGTGTTAAAGATTTTTTACAAAAATTATTGTATAGTTCAAAAAGTTGAAATAATGTCTCTATATCATTTAGTGCTATCTAAGCAAATTTAAAAAAATCGTCATTTCATGTAATATACTGATTGTCACTTGTTGTAAGTATTTTATTAATTGGGTCCTTCAGACCCAGTCTGACCATTCGTGTAACAATTGATTTTGAAAGAAGCACCGACTAACATTGGTCTCTAGCAGATCACTAACCTGCAGGCGATCTGACTTCATTCATGACGGCAGGTCTTTCGTCACCTAGTACAGAAATAATTCAAAGAATAGGACAGTAAGGGAAACTACTAACAACTAATTCGGAAGAATCGGTCGAAACATATATCAGAGATAGTGCTATAGTTAGAAAGGCACCCGGATGGCATCATAACTCTGTGGACGTACGTACCACGGTGCTAAGCCCTTGATCTTCTACTGGCACATCTGCCACTCTCTTCATACTGGCGTCCAGTATTTGTTTCCGTTTTCAGCGCGGAACTTTATCACAGATATGTTGCTGACTGTAAGGAATCGAGTGTTAGACGAGTTTTTAAACAGTGTAAATGCCCCTTCTCTCTCCGCTGCTTCCACTGTAGCCTGCCCCACTCGCTGTACAGTTGCGCAAAAGCGTGTGTCATCTCGCAAGTAGTCTTCCATATTTATGTTCGTTGTAGCCATTGCAACACACGAGACACCGTCTATTTACTACGAGTGTGATATCAGCCCGGTCCCAATACTACACAGTAATCTATTACAAAAAGTAAGAGTATGTGCACTGAAACATTCGCCTACTCAAAACTTTTAGAGAAATATATAGGGCGATGAAAAAAAACCGCTCGCTCTAAGGCGGCTTGCTGCGGAATGCGTCGTTCCTTCCTGTCGGAGGTTTCAGTCCTCCATCGGACACGGATGTGTGTTTTGTCCTTAGTATAATTAAGTAGTTTGTAAGTCTAGGGACTGATGACAACTACGGTTTGGTCCCACAGCTTTACAAACCTTTGAACATTTTCGGATGACAAAATAATATCAATACCTAAAATAGACTCAATATTTATTTATTAGTAAGGAATTGCCTCTTTGAGAACAGCTCCAACGTTTCGAGGAACAGATTCGTAAAGTGCCTTTATACAACCTCTGACAATAAAGTTCGGTGAATAGTCCTGTAGCATTAACGTAGATGAACTACTAATTACGGTTACCTTAGTGTACTTCGAAATAGTCACCTCCCATAACTATGCAGCGTTGAGCTGTGCGATACATATTCTGGAAATTTCCAAAGGGATGGTGTTAAAACCCCTCGTTACGTTTCGTTGAATTCCAGGCATGTCGCCAAATCTCTATCCTTTCAAAGTGAGTTTGTGTAGAGTGAATAGGATGAAGTCTGGAAGATTCAGATTCGGCGAGTGCTGTGGATGTTGAAATTGCATGACACTAAACAGTCCGATTTTTTTTTTTTAAGTCATGTATTTCATGCCCAACACAGATATTTGTATCGGGGTATTTTATTACGTGGGACGAAATTTTGTTTATAGATAATATTGCCAGATCAATAATGCTAGCATTATCTTCGCCATAGCACCAGTTCACTGCTACATGAACCACACTCACGCTCACACTCTGAGCCACGTGCAGACGGCAACGTAACACAACCTCCAAGACGGATACATTAATGCCTCAGAAGTGGCTACACGCCGTACCAAACGGAAACATGTGGTACTAGAAGCATGTTGTTCATCAACAACCATGTGACTTTAAAGACTGATACACAAAATACGGTATAAATCAGTTTTTGATACGTCCAGGAACATCCGCGGCGTAGCGGCCGAGCGCATTGAGGCGCTATGCTCCGATGCGCGAGGCCGTTCTCCGTCGGGGGTTCGAATCCCCCCTACGGCATGGATGTTTGTGCTGTCTTCAGTATAAGTTCGTTCATAAGTAGTTTGTAAGTTTAGGGACTGATGGCCCCGCAATTAAGTCCCATAAGCTTAACACACATTTGAACATTTTGTCTAGGAAGTTCGCTGGAAATGAAATGGTTAACGTATGTAAAACGTAACAAAATGATCTCCATATCGTTTCTTGGAGCAGCAACTTGTGGTTCACTTAATAAAAATGTATTGTATGCTTATGTTTGCTTCCTTGTTTTTAGAAAGAGAAATCACATTATGTGTATCACGTACGGTTCAATTAACGCTGGTGTGTTTCAAAGGAGAACAAAGGGTCTTTGGAACAAGTAATATACTTTGAAGTCGTCTGGTGAGAATTTCATTTCATTTGTAAGCTTTCAAGTAGTGC
Source organism: Locusta migratoria (assembly GCA_026315105.1). Taxonomy (NCBI): domain Eukaryota; kingdom Metazoa; phylum Arthropoda; class Insecta; order Orthoptera; family Acrididae; genus Locusta; species Locusta migratoria. Next base: position 149,609,058 of record CM048746.1, on the reverse strand, counting down.
TGTAGAACACGTCTGAAAGAGTCCCCCATATTTCTTGGCCTTAAAAGTTCTGAGGCTGCAACCGAATCATGCGGTTACAGTTTACCCATTCTCGACACATCTACGCGACAAAGGCAACAGCTCACCGCCTTCGCCGTTTGGGAGCAATCTGTAATGTGACTCACAAATCACGTCGCCCGTTAAGTCTTTCACACGCCTCTGACGCAGCCGCTGCTAGTGGCACAAGAGACGCCGTACTTGGTAAAACTGTCCATTTTCCGAAAACAGTTGCAACATGGCTGTGCATTACAAATGAGATTACGGATGCGTTTCAGAAAGGAGGTGAAACAAATAAATACAGCAGACTGACTAATGATGATCATAACGTGCAATATAAGCATTTAGTAAGTAGCTAGGAGTAATTTTGTTCTTTGTACTCTGGTAAAATTAACGGTTAAATTACATTTCAGAAACGGGGTTTAGTTTCAGTGGTGTCCAGTGTGAATATAAAGTTTATGATCCAGCATTGTGGGAGGAAATGAGAACAAAGACGTTTGTTACAAAAGGTTGTTAATTAAAGTTTACTGGCTCAGTTGTAGTGCACAATAATAACCAACACAACCGTGAGCGCATTCTGTCGCATATTCTAAGATTTATGACGTTAGAAATAAGTTCCGTTAGTGTCGCGAACAATGCAGAATGTCACATTATTTTCGCTATAATACGGTCGGTTTGCCCATTCCTTCAAAGTCAGCAAGTCGCCATTCGTACTCTGCGAATATTGTCGGCACATAGTATGCACCTCTCGATTGAACGACCACCCGCAGGTACAGAATAAGGAAACAGTCATCTGTTCTCAAAAGCTGCAAACTTATTGATCGAGAAACTATGGGCTGATACACTGCTCACCATGAATACTGGTTCCGTGCTGTGGTCCTACAGAAGCACAGGACGCACGACTTTTTCAATTTTCGCCTTACTTTATTATTATTATTATTTTAATACGAAGGTTGACAGTGGCAATACTGCTGTGGAGACACTATGCGATAGAATCTAGTATTGGCTCTGATAGCACACGTTGTTGACATACCTACCTTACCTCCGAGCATATTGAACGTCCCGTTCCACGTCAACGGCGTGCGCACATTCGAGGGAAAACGCAGTCACTTAAGAGCGAGCGGTCTAACGTGACGGTGTCACTATGTTTTCAAAACAGGAACAACGCAGTTGGGTCAAGATTGAATGTTTCAGAGGTGTTCAAGAGGCGTGCTCCCGAATCGGTATTGCCGTACAGTACAGTGGCATGTTGCGTAAAAACCTACGAAGGTCGGTAAACAGTGGCAGGCATGCATCGGGCAGGTCGTCCTAGCGTCTCTGAAGAAGAAGTGCATACTGTTGCTGCATTAGTGGAAAGTGATAGACACTAAACGATTCGTGGGCTCGACCACGAAACGACATTAGGGCATACGACTGTGCTTCGTATCCTGAAGGAACGCATGAGCATGCGAAATATTGCATCACGATGGCTTCCGCATCAACTGACGGAAATGCAAAAAACGGATGCGTTACAACGCTGCTCAGTCGCACTTTGAGCGCTATGAGCGCGAAGGAGAGGCTTTCTTACGCCGTATTGTAAAACTGGATGAGGGATGAGCCATATCGTACGAGCCAAAACTGAAACGCCAATCGTCATTATGGGTCGCCGCAGAGGTCGAAAATGCGTCAGAGCCCCAGTATCGTGAAAGTTATGGTGATTCTCGTGTACGAATGTGATGATGTTAGCCTAACTCGTTACGTTCCTCCACGGCAGACAGTCAATGGAAAATATTAGTTTGTTTTGTGAGCATCACCTGCGACCAGCCTCGCGACTGAAGCGGCAACACTTTCTGCGCAATCCACCCATCATTTTGCACGACAACGCGCGGGCACATACAGCGCAAGCTGTGGCTGCTCTGTTCGGTCGAAATGTTCAAATGTTTGTATAGTTTATGGGACTTAACTACGGGTCATCAGTCCCTAAGCTTACAAACTACTTATGAACTAGCTAACACTAAGGACGGCACAAATATCCATGCCCGAAGGGGGATTCGAACCTCCGACCGTAGTAGCCGTGCAAAACGTGACTGGAGCGCCTCAGTCCCCTCGGCCACCGCGGCCTGCTCTGTTCGGTCGATGGGACTGGGAAGTACAGTACCATCCACCATACTCCCCGGACTTAAGTCCTTGTGACTTTGATTCGATTCCGAAGATGAAGGAACCACTTCGTGGCATTCGCTTCAGACTGCCAGTGGACCGCTCCATTCGGTTCATCAGCAGAACAGGCTCTGCTAACGATAAACTACGTCTTCTGGCAACAGGTTCTATACAACGCTGGTAACTACGAAGGCCAGTAAAAATTGCAAACATGTAAAGCTTTTGTATCGGTTGTGAATAAGTAGTTGCTACTATTTAAGTTCCAGACTTCGTGTAGGCTCTTCAGATTTATAACTCTCCCGTAGTTGTACGAAATGTGATATGGCATTGGTGTCTGGTAAAAATACGAAATCAAGTCGCGTCCCAAGCATGAATATTGGTTTCTAATGTGCCACTACTTGGTGTGTGTGTGTGTGTTTGTGTGTGTGTGTGTGTTTGTGTGCGTGTGTGAATGATGTTAAATAATGGATGATGGGCGGATATGAAATCAAGATCACTTTTTTTTTTTTTTTTTTTTTTTTTTTATTAAGATTACCGGTTCAGGCAGTTTAACTGCCATCTTCGGATTCTTTAAAACATCATTATTAAAAGCTTTTAAAACATTTACTCGCCAACTTAATTGTTGGCTTGTCAACATACAAATAAAACACGAATGTCAACATCCAAGCGGAAAATGTCTTATTAGATTTTGTTCATCAACAACAATGCAACTTTAAGGATTGATACACAAAATACGGTATATATCAGCTTTTAATACGTTGTTGTCGAGGAACAAACACTGGGAATGAAAGGCTTAACAGCAAACGCAAATGCATCGTCTTAGAATAATTCAGTGATTCATAATAAGAATAGAGCGACTTACAAGAAGCTTTAAGCATGCCATCATTTTGTAAACTCTTTCTTAAGACCCACGGAATTTCAGCAATTATGGCCGTTGCATTAAGTCGGGATGCGCATGCGGCCAAGCGGCGCCAATTTTTCTTTCTTTCGTCTCAGCTTTTTTGTTGACTGGAAGGACGACGTAACCGACCTCTGCCGGACCTTCATACTGGTTCCTCACACACTTTCCACGGCAGGATATGCCTGCGACGCGTACAGCATGTGTAATGTTACAAAGGAATTCCTGTAATTGATGCAGGGTTGCACCTCCATTGTTTGCGTTGATGGTCCGATTTCCCGTAAATTTTCCACTGACACCTTCCACAGAACAATTCGAGAATTTCGTAAGTACAATAGGTCTGTGGCTAGCTGTACCGCTGTATAATGTGGATATTTTCGTCAAATACTAGTAATTGTTTCAAGGACATGAGCAGAACAAGGCAACACATTTAATAGTGCCGTTTAATATGAGGTGGTTGTTGTGGTCTGCTGTCCGCAGACTGGTTTGATGCAGCTCTCCAAGCTACCCCGTCCTGCGCAGGTCTCTTCATCTGAGAATACGTACGACAACCTACATCCTTTTGAATCTGCTTGTTTTATTCGTCCCTCGGTCTGCCTCTACGATTTTTAACCATATACTTCCTTCTAATGCTGACGATTCCTTGATGTCTCAGAATGTGTCCCATCAATCTAGTCTTTCTCTTAGTCAGGATGTGCCAGATACTCGTTTTCGCTGCGACAGAATAGCCGTGCGTACTAAGGTGCCCTGCTACGGTGCGCTCGGCCGTTCGCCGTCGGGGGTACGACTCCTCCCTCGGGCATGGGTTTTTGTGTTGTTCTTAGTTATTTTAAGCTAGTGTAATTAGTTTGTAAGCCTAAGCACTGATGATCAACGTATATTTACGAAAATTTCAAACTACTATTCTCCCCAATTCTGTTGAGCATCTCAGTATTTACGTGATCTATCCATGTAATCTTCATCATTCGTCTATAGCACCACAATTCGAAAGCTTCTATCATCTTTTTATCTGAACTCTTTATAGTCCACGTTTGACTCCCATACAACGCTACACTACAGATAAATGCTTTCAGAAAGGACGTCCTAACATTTAAAACAATATTGGATGTTAACAAATTTCGCTTCTTGAGAAACGCTTTTCTTTCCATAACAATTCTGCATTTTATATCTTCGTGCTATCGAAATAACAAAACTAATCTACTCCTTTTATCGTCTCATTACCTAACTTAATTCCTCAGCATCACCTGATTTCTGACACTACATTCCGTTTAAAATAGCAATAACTCCAAACGAAAAATTAAATTAGCGAATGCAAAATTACTCTAGAAATTTAAGTTTAAAGTTAAATCATTCTGGTAAGTTCTGGAATTTCTGGGATCAATATCTTGCCAAATATCGATATCAATAAGTAGTAAAAATCGTTAAAATTCTTTGAGACTGTCGGTTCATTGGGTAGACGAAGTTTCTATATATACATAAGAAAACGTAAATGAAATTAACATATTAACGGCTAATGAGCATGGAATTACATCGTGAGGCCGGGATTCAAACTAGGATACGTTAAGCGATGTGAACACAGTGATCACCACGACTGCACGGTCTAATACAGCACATCAAAAAATGTTCAAATGTTTGTACTTCTATGGGACCAAACTACTTAAACTAAGTTAAACTAACTTAAGGACAAACACACACATCCATGCCAGAGGGGGGGATTCGAAAACCCGACGCGCTCCAGACCTCTCAGCTACTCCCGCGCGGCATACAGCACATCACGCAAGTCTGCAACGGTAATGAACGTCCCAGGTGTTCACACACACCATGTTAGAGTGCAACGAGAATGACTATGATGGCGCCTCGCTCTAAGTAAAAGCCACGTGAACTTTAAGTACAGAGTAGAGAGAGAGAGAGAGAGAGAGAGAGAGAGAGAGAGAGAGAGAGAGAGAGAGAGAGAGAAATATTTCACCACACACAAATTATAAAATTCAATATCTGAATAAAATGCTTTACCGTGTTTATTGTGTATGTAATCTCATCTCATTTCCCAATTGTTTTGAGCTGTCTACTGTCTCCGAATTGAAGACACGCACTCGTATGTTCGTGACTTTTTTTTACGAAACGGAAGTATAAGAAGTTATTGTACACACACACAACTTTTTTTTTTAAACAGGTAATTACATTCAGATTAGGAGTCTCGCACATTTTGCCTTTCAAGGTTAACCTTGCTTTGCTTGATGGAAGATTTAAAGATGTTATTAAAGTCATAAAAAAGTATTTCTGCAACAGTCTTTCGCCTTTCCCACTCTGCTAATTTTGAAGGCGATGTGACACTCCCGTAACAACGGTAAAATTGCTGTCTCATCCGGACACGTTGCGTCAATAAAACCGGATTTGCGCCACCTCGTTGACTCGGAAAATCCTTTGAAACACGAACACCGTACACGTCTGTTGATATGTGAAGGTCTGTCGCAAGAGATTGTTTAATCTCTAGAAGGCAATCAAGAGTTTTGTGCCGCAAGTGCTTTAATTTTCCTCGGGCGATAAATCTACGGAATATTACCGCCTTCCTGATGAATCTAACAGCATCATTCCAGAGATAATGAAACATCAAAGCTGTCCAAAACTTATTGCACCAAACGAGGTGGCACAGTTGTAACACACATTCAGGAGGACGGTGCTTCAAACCTGACTCCGGCCACCATTTAGGTTTAAAGTGACTTTCCTAAATCGCTCCAGGTAAATGCCGGGTTGGTTCCTTTCAAACGGAATTACCCATTTCCATCACAAGCCTTACCAAAAGTCAATTCGAGCATGTGCTCTCTTTGTAATGACCACGATGTCGACGGCACGTTTTCGTCCTATAATTGCGCCAAGAGAATCTTTATTGGACAAGACATTCACAAATAAAAAAAAAAAAAAATGAAACAAAACACCCAGAAGAAGACCTCCTGCAACAGTGGCCGAAACGTCTAGGAAATTTAATATATTGACGATGCGGTCCAATGTCCAGAAGAATTTTTAGACATCGTCCGCGGTACCCTTCGTTTACCAATGGAAAAATAGTAACCTACATACATACTCTCAAAGCCACAATACCGAGCGTGGCGAAGGGAACCTCGTACTCTTTCTAGGCAGTCTCTTCCATATTCGGCTTCCACATAGAGCCAGGGAAAACAACTCGCAACAATACGTGTCGTGATGCGTAATAACGTAATGCGTTAGGATAACACCATCACACCCAACGTGCCACTGTTCTGTACGCCAATGCCGATTCCCCGCACGCCTCTTGAAGACTTGATGACACTGTCGTGCTGTACGACCTCTGGCCCATTCAATCTTGAACCAACTCCGTTGCTCCTGTTTCGGAAACATAGTGACACCGTTAGGTTAGTCCCCTCTTTCACAGGTGTTTCCCTCGATTGTGTGCATGCTGATGAAGTGAGAAGGGCAAGTCTATTTGCTCGAAGGTAAGGTAGGTAATTTCAACAACGTGTGCTTTCAACGACAATAGTGGATTCAATTGCATAGTGTCTCCACAACAGCGTTTCTACTATTTAAGTTTCAACCCTGAGGCATTCACCTGGTTCCCAAAGTTTGGTCGTAGGCATTGGATCACTGCGCTGCGCTTGTCGTTTCGCCACATACCACACATTTTCGATTAGAGACATGTTTGGTAATACGTAGTCTTGCACTGTCCTTCTGAAAATGGCATCTGACGTGTCGTGCGTAAATGGTATGGCTAAGGTTCGCATGATGTCATTCATGTAGGTCAAACTGATCACAGTGTTCTAGACAGCAACAACTGTGATTTGTGGTTGTAGTCAACAGCAACTCGCACCATAATGAGTTGGCGCTGATTGTACTTGTGCGATCCCATTACGTGTGATGCCGTATCACACCTGCTGTCTAAGGGAACCAAAATACGGACATTTTCAAACAAACAGAACCTTGATTCGACCGGAAACTCTGCTGCGTGGTTCTATACATCAATGCAGTCTAGCAGTTTTCAGCATATTAGTAAATGGTAAGCGGTAAAATGGACGACGCGCATTTAATACAAGCCAAAATAAACGGTGACGTACAGTCACCCCTGTTAGTACAAGGTGCGTCTGAAAAGTTCGGTGGATGGTCCCATATTTTACAAACCGCACAGGCGAGGATAAAGTGCACGCGCATACACGTAGAGGGACATATCAACAGGCGCCCCTATCGTGCAGTGAGGCGGTGGTACACGCAACGATGGATCTAACTGGATCAGTATGACAACTTATGACATTGCAACATGGAGCGAAATGTTCAAATGTTCAAATGTTTGTAAATCTATCGTACCAAACTGCGTGGTCATCAGTCCGTGGCTTACAAACTACTTAAACCTAGGTAAACTAACCTAAGGACAAACACACACACACACCCATGCCCCAGGGAGGACTCGAACCTCCACGGCGAGCAACCGCGCGCTCCGCAGAGAGACGCTTTAGACCGCTCGGCTACTCCACCGCGGCAACATGGAGCGCAAAACGCAGCAACACGTTAATATCACGTTTTGTATCATATTAGGCAAAATGGCATGGGGAGCCCATGGGATAAGCTGTATAGGATACTGGAGGGTAAATTATTGCTATTGTGAATTTATTGTCCAAGTGACAAAAAGACGAGTATAACTGTGGAAGTAAAAGGATTGAGTTTACCCCAGGCGGACTTTATCTTTTTTATATTCACTGACTGTTCCGTCGGTTCTTGACAGAATATTTGATACATTATGAATGAAACACACAAGATAACTGTGAGACATTCTGAAAATTTATTGGTTTACGGGTTTCGGCTGTGACGTCATCATCAGATAAACATGTTTACCTTATGATGGCGTAACAGCCGAAAACCGGTTCGTAAACCAATAAATTTGCAGAATATCTCACAATTATCGTGTGTATTTCATTCATAATTTATATTTTTCCATTAATCTGCTCGCTGTCGATCGATGCAGACACACACACACACACACACACACACACACACACACACACACACACACCCACCACAGTTGTGTCAAGGCAAGAACGAAAGGAAATAAATAAAAGGGTTATAAGTGGCGTCTAACGAAGGTCAAGTGTATGGTGTTGAAGCAGTGAGTAAAAAGTGGATGTTTGAGTGGCTTTAAACGCTTTAGAGTGGAGTCCTGCACGATAGCCCGACCTCGGTGGCCGAGCGGTCTGCGGCGTGCCAACCACGATCTGCACTGCCGCTGCGGTCGGAGGTTCGAATCCCCCCTCGGGCATGGATGGTTGTGCCGTCTTTAGTTTAAGGTACAATCATAGGTAGGCAACCACAAAGCTGTGGCGTTCTACTATTTCATAGCATTGTATCACAGTGATCTACTCCTTTTAATAATTCAGTAATTCCTCATTTTCTAAAACCTGAAGTGCTGCAAAAAAACTATATTCGACAGTAATCTTTTACATCATCATTATTTGTTGAAAACATGAAGAAATATTCCATAATATTTTACAAAAATTATTTTACATTCAACCTGAAACTTGAGTAGCTGTTCAGTTAAAAGTGCCCTCGATATTTGTTATATAACGTGTTACACTTAGTCAAATACAAAAGTCAAGGTGCTTGTCAGTCAACCTTGTTAGCGTTGATTTTCAATAAAATTTATATTTGTAAACAATTACAGCACAGTAAAAAAAGCAAACAAGGCCTTTATTCTAAGTGAAACATTAACTAACACTATTATTCCTGGTGATTCAGAGCCCAACGGTTTTTGGGATCTACAATACTTTTAAGAAACAAATAATTTTTGAAGATATTAGTTCTTGGTACAAGAAATCTTCTGAAGCCGCGGCGAAGAGGCCGAGCTCATTGAGGCGCTATGCTCCGATGCGTGAGTCCGTTCCTCGGCAGGGTTTCGAATCCTACCTCGGGCATGGATGTTTGTGTTGTCTTTAGTATAAGTTAGTTTACAAGTACTTCGTAAGTTTAGGGACCGATGACCCCACAGTTAACTCCCATAAACATAACAAACATTTTAATATTTTTTTGAAACCTTCTGAATATCATAGTCACAAAATATACCGTAAATGCACTATAAAACGCACAAGATCGTAGTTTACAGCTCCAAAGATGTTCATATTCTAATCTTCATGAAATGCACGAGGTATGAAACACGACGCCTTCTTCAAACACACACCGAATGAGTACTACACATTGTATAAGATGAATCAAATAGTGTAGCAACGAATGGCGCGCAGGTAGATCGCGTTCGACGTGTTGCCGATCCCTGAACTAGATCATAAGGAGTTTGTAAGTTTATGGACTGCTGACCCCTTAGTTAAGTCCCATAAGCTCTACAAACATTTGAACATTTGAACCTGCACGAGAATGCCCGTACGCACGCTGCGATCCGCGTGCTAAACTTTCTCACCACATGAAAGACCCATACTCCAGATTTGTGGCCGGTAGACTTCTGTTTCCCCGCCTCAAAATCTCAAAAGTTGCTTTTTAATAGTAATATATGTATTTACAAGTGGACGTGGGGGGGGGAGGGGGGCTCAATTTATTTCGCCGCCTCCCAGGGCCTCCGACAGCCTTAGTCCGCCACTGGACCCGAGCCTTCTAGTATTCTACGGCCACTTCTAACTACACAAGTGGCAATTTCTAGATGAATTTATCACATTACCTCATGACAATAAAGCACCCTGTTCGAAACTGTCATCTGACTGTACGGTTCACGCATACGTCGCTGAGGAATTCCGCAAGTCTTCTCAACTCACACTGATCCATTAACTTCGGTTTATAGTGACAGTGAGAGCGGCAGGTATATTTCACCGGTAGGTGGATTTGCGTCGCGCTGTAGATATTGAACAAGCGGTCCAACATATTTCAAATGCTTATCATTTCTGCGGAACATACCAATGTACATGTGTTATGAACTTCCTATCTATTTCATGCTGCTCCTTATCTTCTGAACATGAGTGTACTTCCTAATTTGTGGGCATAAGTTACTCTGTCGTAATGAAATTTATTGTGGTTCAACTTTCTAAAGAATTAATGAGAAATGAGAAAGGAAGAGTATACATATTGATGTAAAAGTCAGTCTAGGTCTTTTTTTTTTTTTTTTTTTTTTTTTTTTTTTTTTTTTTTTTTTTCGGCCTCTTAATGGCCATCTTCAGACTACAACCATAATGTTGCACACAGTTTGTTCTCAGCTGAAGCTGCCTAAAATTTCGACAGTGATGTTTTCATAAATAATAAAGATATTAATGAGTTTGGTAGGCAGCGAACTGGTGTAATGATACTAAAATCATCCTTAGAGCGATTTGTCTCACATTGATGCTGAGACGATGAGCGTGTGGCGTATAGCTGTATAAGATCGAAACCGGTCACCTTATTATGCAATAAAGTCTATAAAAAGTTTTCGAGAGTTATACTGACATTTTAATTTTAAAAAAGTAAAGATATTAGCATCTAGTTCACGGGTCCGTTCTTGCCTTGTATACTGGGATTCCCATTGCGCTTTTTTCCATACGCTCGTGACCTTGCGCAGCGCCAGGGATTTCTGATGTATGCAAGCTAAGTAAGGGGCCAATGTCACAGAATACTCTCTGCAAATTCGAATTGCGATTTCATCCGGACTTGCCGACCTCGTATTTGTTTTCATCTCTTTCAATGCCGTTTCAATGCCGAGGATGCCCAATTCCATACAAAGGTCTATGCTACGGCAGGATGATTGTACGTTCGTAGAATTTTCCTGCTTCAATGTGTCTCTTTAAAAACGCAGTTCATCTTTCGTTTTGAAGCCTGTAAGTGTCACACAGTATTGGTCGACGCTGGGCTGAATGTAAGCTTAGATCAAGTTATCGATTTTAATAGGGCGACAACTTTCTTGAGTTTTTTTTTCTAACGTATTAGGGTGGAAGTTTACTTCGCGGATCCATCTTTTGCAAGAAGAATTTTCAATGTCGACATTTGTGCGTTGTTTTTGGAACATCCTTTTGTATTATTGTATGAGTGAGAAACTACGGATATGTCGATACAAACTGCCAGAGAAACGGAATATCAAGTCAATGATCACGTTCTGTAAAGATCAGTGAGTAAAATTCTTAATCCTCTGTTACACTGTATATGTTTAGATAGACATTAAAGATCCTATACTTAGCATTGGAGGGAAGTATGTGGGGCAAAAATCGCACAGGGAGAGCATGAGACGAATACAGTAATCAGGTTCAAATGGATGTGGGTTGCCGTTTCTATGAGGGGATGAAGAGGCTTACCGACAGGAGAGCTCGATCAAACCAGTCTCCCGACTGTAAACAACAACAACAACAACAAGAGGTCGATGATCACTGTAAGGGTAAAAACCACCTACGACACTTACTTAAGGATGGATCACCTCATAAAGAATGAAATTCACAAAAAAACTGTCGCTTCATGTGACGCAAGAATAACGAGACATAGTTCATAAAATATTTGAAAAGAGAGCACTTTGTAGCTTGCGAAATATTTACGCGTAGTTTGAAGCCTTTACAATACGTTTTTTCACCTTCATCCCCAGCAAAATGATGGCAAGAAAGAAGTTTATCGATTACTACTTTTCCAATGGTCATGCATTACAACTACGACATGACATTACAAATTTATTAAATCTAGGCTACTAAAAATATAAAATTAAAAAAAAAAAATGTAATCGACATTCACGCACACTGTATACTTAGATATAATTACAGGTGCACAGATGTAGATGGAACAGTAAAAGCAAATGCAGTTATATTATTTGAGAAAATAATGTATATCGACGTACAGGGTGCTTCTGGAGAAACAGTAAATATTTTAGGTGGTAGTAGTATAGACCTCCTGAAACACTCTCCTACCCGGTAAGGATCCAGCATCGTGCAACAAGACTCCAAAATATTTGATTCATTTATAAACAAAATTCAGAGGCTTTCTTTTAAGAGTCATGTGGGTGACTTGGAACTTTTGATAATTTAGGATCAATTTGCGAAATTTCGCACCATACAGAATTAGTTCTACTATTAATTTTGATCTTCTGATGACTTTACTAAACGATAAATGACATCTGCAAACTATCTAAGACCGCTGCTCAGAATTTTACTTGGGTTGTTTACGTAGATAAGGAACAGCAGAGGACCAGTAACAGTACCCTAAGGAACGCTAGCTATCACTACTGCTGTAATCTTTGTCTTTCTATGAGTACTAACAGTGCCGTACAGTCACGTACCAATACTTGATTTTTCTTTCGTGATGTTTCTGAGGTCCTGATTTGTCAGACAGGCAGCATCGTGAAGGAAGGTTGATGATTAATTGAAGGCTCCACAAGCGGTTAAGAATGTGTGTGGCTGTGTGTGTGTGTGTGTGTGTGTTGTAATGTCTCCCTGAAAATCATTATTAATCTTATTTATGCGCCGCTATATGAATGGCAATCTTTATTGTTGTGACACTTATTAGCAAAGGAATGTAAAACAATATAGATTCCTAGACACCATAGTATAATTTTTCACATATATTGTTGGGTTTGGCTTGGAGACGGTACAAAAAGAAAAGATGTGTTTGTCAATATTGAATGAAGGCATTAGAGTGCTTCATCCTCTAGAAAAGTTCTATATTGTTATTAACTGTGCAAAATACTCTTCTCAAATGTAGAAGCGTTTAAGATACAAGGTTTTTCATTAATTACAGCAGATTTACCCTGCAGTTTTAAGTCATTTTCATCTATTTTAGCACCGACAGATTTGAAACAGGTCATAATTTAAAATATATCGGAGCAGGGTGGAAAGAGTTAAAACTAACATTTTCTTTCAGTGCAAGGACGGAAAGTATTATTTTGGAAGAGGATAGGAGTAATTACGAACCAATGAAGAAACTGATCGGTGTAATAAATTACATGCACTTCCAATAAATGTTTCCTGTTGTAGATGCAAATACCGATTTATATAGTTCAGACAGTTTAAATGGACTTCATTGTCAGTGACCAACGGCAGGGATGCATAATATATGCGTGTTAACTTACAAAGTCTCATATCAAACCAGATAAGCTTTGACCTAACATTTGTAACGATTAAACGAAACGTAGTATCAGAGACATCTAATTTACAATAATTCATAAAAGACACTAATATTAGTAGATGTTGTGGGAAGTGATTTTATGCTTTAACTTTGTACATTTGTTTGTTTCGCAATCGAAGTAACTTAAATAGGGATAATATTAAAATATTTTCAAACAAAATACACACAGCACCCATATCTGTAGTCATATATTTGCTAACTCAGAACATCTTTGACACAGGACACGACAGTGTGTAGGTGGGGTTGGATGGTGGGATGTGCAAAAAGTTTTAAGATGCTTTTAACTGCAGCAGAATTGAAGCTGCCATCTTTTGTGATGTTACTCGTATGAGAATACAGTTCTAAATGACGTCTTGGATTTTAGAGTCAATCTGGTAGGAGAAAACTGGCACATCAGACAAGGAGCCCCCAATTGCTTTAATTATCGCAGTCGGCTAGTACTGCGTCACCGTCTGTCCCAATGACCCCACTCAACGCCTTCAAAGACCCGATGACAGTGATGTCACTAGGCCCGTTACAGTAGTCTTTGAGAAGCCGCCGAATAGATGCAACTGTGTATAACGCAGAAGGATACTGACATAGTAGTACAGCTGTAATTAGTTACTAATGAAATCTTGTTTATCACACTTCCTCAGATAATAATTACTCATACAGAGAAATAAAGTTATTTACCAAGATTAAAACTGCGGTTTTGTTGACGTCTTTGATTTGGAGCTACAGTGTTGCCACATCGGGTGCTGGAAAACTTTTTTTTTTCAACTTACTGCTCTAGATTATGTCCCATCAACTAATTGTTTAAGGTTGTTGGTTGTAGGCTTATTGGCCGCTAGGCCCTGATGGGAAAGTCGTTCCAACCGCCAGTGCTCACGTTCCATACCATCATTGTCCGTGTTCCGCCTCGCGGGGGCGAGTCATTTCTCCTAAAATATACTTTTAAATTTTTTCTTTAGTACTTTATTGGTTTGTCAGCTTTTGAAACGCATAAAAATAATAAGTTGAATAGTGAAAGCATAAAATAAAGTTGTATTTAATAAAACACAAATGATAGGAAAGAGTAGTTGCAGGGACATGTTGGCATGCACGGGGACGAGGGCATGCAACCTGCATATTATACAAAGTGAAAACTTAAAGTGTGACTAAGGAAGTGTTAGAACAGTGTTACTTGTGTTCTGTTATTACCTATTCACATCATTGCACTGCCGTTTTGCCTATAAAAAAAAAAAAAAAAAATAAAAAAAACAAAAAAAAAAAAAAAAATTCGCTGGCACTTTGATTTCTGTTCTTCCCTGATGATTGTCTATTTATTCTATTAAAGGGTGTCTGAAAAAGTACGACGGATTTGAAAAGCCCTTAATTTTAATTTGTAGTAGGTGGCAACATTGTTTCGGCATGTTTTGTTATCACTGATCATTGAGGATACGTTTTGATAATGTGCTTTTGTTTTCCAGGTTAATGTTCGTGGTGTATAGCCATGGGAAGATACAAAACGGAGCAGCGAGCGTTGATTGTGAAAACTCACTACAAAAATTGCGGGAGTTTCGCGAAAACCATTCGAAACGTCCGTACTATTATGGGACACAACAATGCACTAAATAAATCCACTGTTAGTAGGTTTATCAAGAAATTTGAAACCCGACTTAACAGAAGACATCAAAACTCGCGACGCCCTCAAAAAGTGGCCAGAGTGAGGCAAATGTTGCTGCTGTGCTTGGTTCGGTCACCATGTCGCCATCGTGCTCAAGAAATGAACATTTGTCCAGCGATAATGCATGGGATTTTCAGGAAATTACACCCGTACAAAGCGGATCATAGAAAATGACGACAATTTTGTGCAAAGGCCATCATATTTCAGATGAAGCTCACTTTCATTTAAACGGTTCTGTGAATAAACATAACTGCAGAATATCGTGATCAGAGAATCCAATAGTAATTCACGAAAATGTATCCTCAGGGAATTACGGTTTGTGAGCAATTTGGAGTGGGGGTTTGATCGGTCCTTATTTGTTTGAATATGACTAAGGAAGAGCTGTCACGGTGAATGGAGTTCGTTTTTATGCGATGCTCACTAATTTCCTTTGGCCCCGGTTTGATCAAAATGACATAGAACATTTCTGGTTCCTACAAGACGGTACAATTCGCCGCACTTCAGGAGACACAATCGCTCTGCTGCAAGAGTAGTTCCCAAACAGACTAATCTCGTTACGAGGAGACTAAACCTATCCACCTCGATTTTGTGACCTGACACCTTGTGACTTGGGGGGTACACTAAGTCACGAGTTCACAGCCGGCCGCAGTGGCCGAGTGGTCTGCGGCGCGCCAGTCACAGTCTGCACGGCCGCTACGGTTGGGTGTTCGAATCCCTCCTCGGGCATGGATGTTTGTGTCGTTCTTTAGTATAACGTAGTTCATATGTAATTTGTAAGTTTAGGGACCGATGACCCAGCAGTTAAGTCCCTTAAGCTTAACAAACATTTGAACATTTGAACTAGTTCACAAAAACAAACCCTGTAATCTGTTGGAACTCAAACAAGAAACTCAACGGGTTCTCAACGAAGTTGACGGGGAAATGTGGAAATGTGTGAGCGAGTGATGGTTAATTTCATGGATTGAACTATTGCTTATAGGGCTAGCATGGGGGAGGGGTCGGTCATGTGCCCGATATTGAGTTTCACGTACAATCTCAATATCTTCTGAAGAGATTGGGGTTGTTATTTGCTTCTTTCAAATAAATAAATTCGATTTATAGTAGATTCAAATTCGGAGTTCTTTTTGAGACGGGGTGATCAAAATAAATCACGGAATAATGTAGATAGAGAGGTAAAAATTGACAAACATGCTTGGAATTATGTGGGATTTTATTAGAACAAAAATAAAGTTCAAAAAATGTCTTCATCTGATCAGAAAAGCAATAATTAGCATAACAAATTAAGACAAAGCAAATATGATGTTCTTTACAGGAAATGCTCAATATGTTCACCATCATTCCTCAACAATAGCTGTAGTCGAGGAATAATGTTGTGAACAGCACCGTAAAGCATGTCCGGAGTTATGGTGAGGCATTGGTGTCGGATGTTAGCTTTCAGCATCCCTAGAGATGTCGGTCGATCACGATAACCTCAAAGCCAATAATCGCACGGACTGTGGTCTGGGGACCTGGGAGGCCAAGCATGACGAAAGTGACGGCTGAGCACACGATCATCACCAAACGACGCGCGCAAAAGATCTTTCACGCGTCTAGCAATAAGTGGTGGAACGCCATCCTACATAAAAATCGTACATTCCAGCAGACGTGTATCAGACAGGCTTCTGCTGGTGGTTTTCACCCCATTTATTCTGTATGCTTGATATGCATCAAAGCTGACAGCCAAAAAACCGTCATTTAAAAATCTGAATGAAGTATGCTTTCCACTGAAGCATATTTTAAAAAGAAAAAATTCTTACTTTAAATTGCTTACTTAAAATTCACATGGTGTGAACAGTATTTATGTTTTTAATATTTCTTTGATTATTATCACCCTGAAAAATGTAACAAAACGGGATCTGCTAGAATTTTCAGAAATTTTATTTTATTCGAAACTTCGCCAAAATCTGAAAATTAACTTTTCAATCACAATAATTAATTGAAATGATTGTAGGTAATCTGAATATATTAATACTGCACTGATAAACTGAATTGTTCAATCATATTTAAAAATGTCATCAGGATCGGAATACAACTGTAGAATCTGATCAAGTCCATGTGTAAAGTATCCTTCGTGATAAACCATCCAAAATTTTATGTGACGGAAGTAGAAGTGTCCAAAATGTCCTCAATATTTTAGGATGAATAAAGTGTCATTCGCACGTCGCACGATGCCACAGGTTTTCAACCATATAATTGTTTATGACGTCATATCTCCTAAACTATATGTTGTAAGCAGTTCTTGACCCTACGTCAATTGTTACCTCATGGAAGGAATATGTGTACCAAAATTTGGTTGAAATCGGTACAGTGGTTTAGAAGCAGACGTCGCATGATACAGTACTTTTACGCGCATTTCATTGTTTATTTCGTCATACCTCCTGAACTATTTATCGTACAATTATTAAATGGTATCAATGACCATCGCTAAAGTGCAAGCAATGTTTTGACAAAGTTTCGTCACAATCGGTTTAACGGTACGGCCGCGCATAAAATACGAACAAATAAACATTCATTTTTATATCTACATCTACATGGGGTACTCTGCAAATCACATTTAAGTGCCTGGCAGAGGGTTCATCGAACCACCATTATACTATTTAGCTCTCATTCCGTTCTCTAATAGCGCGCGGGAAGAATGAACACCTGAATCCCTCTGTTAGAACTCTGATTTCTCGTATTTTATTCTGATGATCATTTCTACCTATGTAAGTGCGAGTCAACAATATATATTCGCATTCGGAGGAGACTGTTGGCGATTAGAGTTTCGCAAGTAGCCCACGCCGCAGCGAAAACCGTCGTTGTTGTAATGATTCCCATCCCAGAACCTGTACCTTTCCGTAACGCTGTCTCCCCTGTATCGAGACAACACGAAACGAGCTGTCCTTCTCTGGACTCTTTCGATGTCCTCCGTCAAACCCACCTGATAAGGATCCCACAATGGGCTGCAATACTCCAAAAATGGACGTACAAGCGTAGTGTATGCAGTTTCTTTTGTAGTTCTGTTGCAGGTTTTAAGGGTTCTGCCAATAAAACGCAGTCTCTGGTTCGCCTTTCCCACGACATTATCTACGTGTTATTTCCAATTTAAGTCTGAAGTAATAGTAATTCCTAGTTATTTTGTGGAGTTTACGGCCTACACTTTTGATTTATTTATTTTGTAAACCAATTTCTTTTCTTACTCATGTGGACAACTTCACACTTCTCATTATTTAGAGTCAATTGCCAATTTTTAAACCATACTGATATCTTATTCAGATCGTTCTGCAGTTCGTTTTGATCTTCAGATGATTTTACTAGACGGTAAATGACGGCGTCATCTGCAAACAACCTAAGAGAGCTACTTAGATTTTCCCCTAAATCGTTTATGTAAATAAGGAACCGCAGAGGACCAATAACACTACCCTGTGGAACGCCCGATATCACCTCTGTTTTAGTCGATGCCTTACCATCGATTACTACGAACTGTGTTCTCTCTGACAGGAAATCCCCTACCCAATCGCAAATTTGGGGCGATATACCATAACCACGCAATTTCATTAACAGCTTTACTCGGGCACCGTCGGGTTTTCAGCTAGTAGGTGTAGATGCATTTCTTTCTCTGTTCTTTCGTCTCATTAAAAATTCAACTTCATAAACCATTCCCGAAGACCACGCACGTAGTGCTGTTGTACAGTGAACTTGGTGTCGTGGTAACGATCGTGGTGGTCCTGCAGCAAGAGGTAGGGACTACGCCCGCAGCATGGTGCTGGAACAATAGGCCGGCTCGCTCAGATGTGGGCTGTAGCCGGGCCGGTGGCAGCCAGCATAGCAGTGTTGACGGTGAGCGTGCCCGGAGTCCCGGCCGGCTAAAAGGCGCGTTTGCATTCAGACCGCGTCACTCACTGTGCGCTGACTCAGCGGCCGCTCAAGGCTCGCGGTAATGACACGACTCGTTGCTTCAGAACGAGCCACTCCAGAGGACGCTCCTACTCTTGTACCGCCGTCACAGTACGTTGGCCTACGAGCGGAACGTGTCGGCTCAAGCACAGTACTTACAAGGGAACCTTCCCATCGCAACCTCCTCAGATGTGGTTATAAGTTGGCGCAGTGGATAGGCCGTGAATAATTGAACACAGATCAATCTAGAAAATTGGAAGAAGTTGTTGGAAATATGAGAAAAATAAGCAAAATATAAAAACTGAGTAGTCCATGCGAAAGATAAGCAACGTCGAGCAGATCGTGAGCTTAGTAGCGCTGTTGTACTGTGGCTGGCGTGAGGAGCTGTACATCTACATCTACATCTACATAGATACTCTGCAAATCACATTCAAGTGCCTGGCAGAGGTTTCATTAACCACTTTCATAACTTTTCTCTACCGTTCCATTCTCTGATAGCGCGCAGGAAGAAAGAACACCTACATCGTTCCGTTTTCGATCTGATTTCTCTTATTTTATTGGGGTGGTCATGTCTCCCTAAGTAGGTGGGTGCTAGCAAAATATTTTCACATTCAGAACTAAAAGTCGGTGATTGAAACTTCGCAAACAGATCACGCCGCAATGAATAACGTCTTTCTTTTAATGATTTCCACCCCAATTCTTACAACATTTCCGTGACGCTTTCCCCCCCGTAGCGTGATAAAACAAATCGAGCTGCCCTTCTCTGAACCTTCTCAATGTCTTCCGTCAGTCCCACCTGGTGAGGGTCCCACAAGGGGCAACAGTACTCCAGGAGAGGACGCACAAGTGTAATGTAGGCAGTCTCTTTGGTGGAGCTGGTGCATCTTCGAAGCGTTCTGCCGATGAAACGTAACCTTTGGTTCGCCTTCCCCACAATATTTTCTATGTGTTCTCTCCAGTCAAAGTTGTTCGTAATATTAACTCCTAGGTATTTGGTAGAATCTACGACCTTAAGGTTTGACTGATTTATCGCGTAATTAAAGTTCAGCGGATTTCTTTTAGTGGTCATGTGTATTACTTCACACTTTTCTTTATTTAGTGTCAATTGCCAATTTTCGCACCATGCAGAAGGACCAGTAAGAGGTCTTTGGTTCCAGCGTTCCCATAGACGAAAATCTTAATTTTTTCAATTTAAACATGAATTCAGAAACCCCGAGACGGTTTTTTGTCTCGAATATGTCCAAGACATTAAAGATATAGGTGAATCAATGAATTAAAATTTGTTTTTAATTTTTGTATTTCAATTGATATTTATATCACTTTAGCAGGAATGTTCCAGTATGACCATTGCCGAGGTGTTATTCCTCTGCATGGAGACCCTTGGCAATAGTGGCAATTATCTATGGAACACAGAAGCTGAATTAAAATTTGTGACATGGAGGGAAGTCGTACTTAAGACTATTCCGAGGCGCCTTATTCGTTAGGGTTGCGCTGGTCTAACGGTAAGACGTCTCCTAGTAAGCATGGAGGTCGATTCCCGGCCGCATCACAAATTTTAATTCATTGCTTCACCTTTATCTTTAATGTCTTAATTTTTCATATTTATCTGTCCGTCCGTCCGATGCGGGGTAACTGCGCCGTTGTATCGGGAAATGTTCAGATTTGCTTGGACATATTCGAAAACGTTAAACCATATGTTTGGACAGAGCACAGGGAAAACTGTGCGACTGTAAAACTGTTGCATTCATTTGTTGGAGTTTGTCACAAACTCTTAAGTTATATAAGGAACACATTATTAGGGCGATCTAGAATTGTTTAATAAGAGGTTTTCAGCCAAGATCGCTTTCGTCTTTTAATCACATGATTGGTTTCGGCGTGCTAGACGCCATCTTCAGACCTGTCGTAATTTTTTACATCACAGCTATTGCAACAATTTTTAACATAGCAAACTGGTATACATCCACATTGATGTGTCATCCAAATAAAATTTACACGTCAATAATAAAACGACTGTAGCCATATTTCTCAATGTTTAAGTGCTTCTGACTTAGACCTTGAGAAAGATGGATTCAGTCCTTTTATTACTGACGTGTAAATTTTATTTGGATGACGCATCAATGTGGATGTATACCAATTTACGATTTTAAAAATTGTTGCAATAGCTGTGATGTAAAAGATTACGACAGGTCTGAAGATGGCGTCTAGCACGCCGAAACCGGGCATGTAATTAAAAGAAGAAAGCGACCTTGGCTGAAAACCTCTTATTAAACTCTTAAGTTTTTGTTTAATTTTTCCATAGTTTCACACAACTTCTTCCTCCTTTTTCGGTGCACCGTTAACTTAGTCTTGGTACTGACTTCCTTCTTGCAGAAGAGAGGATTTTAGCTGAGCACTCACTGCCTTAGCTTTGCTACACCTTAATTCAATTTATTTCACTATGTTGCCATCCTGTGTGAAAATACATCCCAGGTACTTGAAACTGTCCACCTCTTCTTTGTTCCTCCTATTTGGCACTCAATCAGTTTAAATCTCTTTCCCACAGATGTTACTTTCGTTTTGGACATTCTGATACTCATACACTTCATACACTTCTGGAAATAAAAGTTAGTACACTCCCTTACGGCCGATTATCGCTGACTGGAGATCATATCTGACGTTTGTTCACAAAATAAACTCTGTTCAGAGCTTCGCTCTATTATATAAGGCTAAACCTAGATCCGACGAAGGCAGATCAACGTTGATCTGAGTTAGCGTGAAGGATGCTTGTCAATACAGCTAAAATCGGCTACCGGCACATTTGTTGAACCTCGACCGCGGATATTAATCGATACGCAATATTAGTTACAGAAACTGTCTGAAAGCTCAGATGATCAAATGTTTGTACAACTTATGGGACTTAACTACGGGGTCATCAGTCCCTAAACTTACCAACTACTTATGAACTAGCACAAACATCAATGCCTTAGGGGTGGATTCGAACCCCCGACGGGGAACGACCTCACGCATCGTAGCATAGCGCCTCAATGTGCTCGGCTGCTCCACCGCGGCAAAACAGAAAGCAATATTTTCCTTTAATGCATGATTTTAATTTGAATCTATAAGAAATTCCACTATTAATTTATAGTTCGCATATACTGAGAGAAATATTGAAAAAAATTCTTAAAGTTATTACGCACTAATAGCAACAAAACGTTCATAGCTGGGCAGCCACGAAGTGCCGCGGCGGCTTAGCCACTCGCACTGGGACGCCATGCTGCGGTGCGCGTACGCCGTTGGGTGTTAGAGTACCCCCTCGGGCATGGGTGTTTGTGTTGTCTTTAGGTTAGTTTAACTTAGTTTAAGTAGTTTGTAAGCTACGGACTAATAACTACGCATAAAACTGGTTCCACTCGATATTGGTGGCTGCTACAGCAACTGGTTATGAATATATCTCAAAAGTCAGTCTCAGTTGCAAAAGCTTTCTTTGTTTCACTGAGGCGTTTCGCCCTTTTGAGGCAACATCAGATTATATAAATATATGATGAGCTATTTGTCATCATCGTAAAATAAACCATTTAGGAAGAAAACCTAGGTTTTTTAAATTTCCTTCCTAGATGGTTTATTTTACGATGAGAAC